>CM055404.1:153584282-153647564 GCA_029228625.1 Pseudolycoriella hygida | reverse complement strand
TTTCAACCGATTTTGATGAGTGTGGGCTTGTTGGAAAGCTGCTGCGACGTAGTTTTTTTTTAAAAATAATTTGGAGGTGAGGGGGGGGGGCGAGGGGAAAAAACTCAAAACTTCGCCTATACATGGTGTCTTGTCCCAAAGGTTTTTGTATGGAGGTTTTTGGGTTTGTGGACGTTTTTTTTGGGGTGTGGGGACTGCGTCACGCTCTCCGCTACCGCTCCGAGCATGATTCGTTTTTTGATTGAGAACTTCCCTTTGACTTATTATCGTTACTAGTGTGATGTTCGACGTGAGGCGGTCGGGCTCCCAAAAACACGGAATTGGACTTCAAATTTGAATTTTTGTAACATCTATTCTGTTTGTCACATCTATTCTGATACGTAAGGCTTCCTATATGCATATCTTTTGATTACCTTTCAGGGAAAAAAAGTTTTTGAAAATTGGCTGAGTTTTACTCGAGTTATCGTGTTGACGGACGTTACGTACGGACATTTTTAGACCCGTACGGAGGACGAAGTTCTTCGAAAATGGGTCTATTCGGAAACTACAAAAACAACAAAACAAGGCAATGAGAGTGATTTTACGTTGCGGACGTAGGAAAAGGGTGAGGCGGATGTTAGAGTCGCTCGGTTGGATGAATGTTCGACAGAGAATTATGTACCTTACAATGATGATGGTTTTCAAAATCAGAAACGGACTTGTACCTGATAATGTCGTAAGAAACGTTGAGTATATTCAATCTGACAGATATCCTCTACTTAGCACGGGAAAATTCAAAATCAAAAGGGTCAATAGGACTAACACACAGAACAACATTTTCAACAATGGCCTACGGATGTACAACGATCTGCCGTATGAAATAAGTAGCGAAATGAATATAAATGTGTTTAAAAATAAGTTAGCATCATACATAAAGGAAAATTGTTTTGTGATAATTTAAATTTTGGAGAGTGATAAAAAATTTGTAATTAATAATTTAAACTACGACGTATCTTTAAATACTTGTGAATTTGAGTAGCATAATGCTAAATAAATTGATCATTCATTCATATTGCGTTTACCACGACGTATGTAGCATCGATCATGATCCTTAGATGGCGAATCAGCAATAAAAAGATGTCCGTCCGTCCGTCCGTCAACACGATAACATGGAGTAAAATTACAAAAACCAGAGGCCTTTTTTAACCAAGATAGCCTAAACATTGAAGAAATATCTTAAAAATGTTGAAAAAAGTCAAATTACCCAACTGTATATCTCTATAAAGCCAGAAAATCGTAAATTCAAAGACTTTATCTTCAGAAATTGCATTCTCTTATTTTATCACGTAGTCCTAATAAATTTTCAAATTTTATAAAATCATTTCCCGTTATATGAACCTTAAAACAAACTGGAACTATCAAAACACTTTACTTTGAAAAGCTTGTTCTTGGCAAAAGAAAAAATTATTATTTTTAAAAACGTCATCAAGTTAAGTGATTTTTTGTAGTCAATTCAGGGTTATTATTATAGTCCTTTCGAAAAAAAAATTAAGCATGTTTTATGTGTAAAGTTATGCTTTAAAAACATGTTTGCTTGCTTCTTTACTAAGGGTTACATGAGCTCGAGCATATGAAAGTCTATGTTTTAGACTGTATATGTGCAATAAAAGCATTCTCATTTTCGGGTTGAATTTGGGTTTGAATTTGAAACGAATAAAAAAATACAAAAAATTTCTTCTACGTTACTCATGCATTCAGATATGAAAAAAATTGTTTTAAAAGCAAATATTAGACTAAAAGGCTTTGTTTGACGTTATGTTTATTCTTTTCAATTTGGAAAATTTTCAAAAATATACATTTTATGTGTATCTAATTGTGCACAAATAAAAAAATATCATCGAAAAAATGCGAAAATTTGACAGGCGTGTCCTAAGACACTCGTACCGAGAAAATCATTAACTAGTGTCTATTTCATATTGGATGAGTTTCAAATAGGAGGGAAGGAGAAAATGAAAAATGAATGAATGATAATTGACCATAAATTGAGCAACGCAATTTTTCAACAATAACTCATAAAAAATATAATTTTTGGTGGGTAAAACAAGGATAAAACTCAAGGAAAAGTTCCCTAGCTTCTCTAGCCAATTAGCTTTTCGCGACGTTTCATTAAAGCGCAAATTTCCTAGTTTCGTTGGCCACCTAGTCTCCGTTACATATCTTAAAAGGAAAAGTTAGCCGCATAGTTTTTGTGACATTTCGTAAAAGGAAAAGTTTTCCAGCTTCGTTAGCCACCTAGTTTTTGTGACATTTCGTATAATGAATAGTTTTCTACTTTCGTTAGCCACCATGCATACAGGTACAAATACATGTACATGTACATATCATGTACATATTATAAAATTGATGAAAAATTACATTGAAAACTTTCTTCTTTGTGTAAGAGTTTTGGTTGAATGTTACGTCTTTCCATGTGCAAATAGTCTCTTCTAGTGTTGGCTATTTGCACTGTGTGCAAATACAATACATAGAAGAGACTATTTGCGCAATGTGCAAGGAGTCTTTTCGTTTTTTTTATCCCGTGTTGGAAAAAAGCTGAGCACGGGCACAGACTACGGACCGAGCATTTTCTACGATTTCAGGCAGGGAATGGGCAAGCACGGGTATAAAGCTAACGGACAATGGGCAACTGTTTTCGAATTTCTTTAGAATAGGTGCTGTATAACAATATTACATACCACCTCCCTTCTTATTTTGGGAATAGTAATAGAATAGGGAATAGTAGTGAGAATCATAATGTACACACATTTTTGACTGGACAGTTTTTTACGACTTCGGGCAGCGAAAAAGCGCTCACCTCTACTTCAAGACGTTAATAATCTACTAATATGAGGAGTATATGACGCCAACGGAATAAGTTAACTCCCATTATCGAGGGTTATATATAATAACTAAACTTAGCTAAATAAAAAATAGCTTTTAACAGTCACATAAAGCCGTCGTTGCCGATCGATTGAATATCGGTGTACATGTCTGGGCCCTGTGGGATTCTGAAATTGGCCCTTGAATTTAAAACTGTTATATGACGTTGTAGAGGCAACTGAAGGGAACAATATAGATCCTTAAGCTCATTTCCTACACATAAAAATGACAGTATTTAACAGTATTTTATATTCAAAAATTGTGTCACAAATGCCGGACCCAATGACGAAATAATTTTTCTGTACTTTCAGTTAGACCCGTGCGCCGGCGCAAATGCCGCCGAATAAAGTGTCAAAAAAGCGCGCCGCTGCCGCCGACAATTTTTTAAACGTGCGCCGATTTGCGCCGCCGCCGTATATTAAAAAATTGACACGGTGAAAATACATTGGAATTTTTATAGTTGATATATTGCAGTAAAAAGATAAAAATTGACCGAAAACAGTCAATAACTTGTATTGTGTTTCTATACTTTATAAGATTTAAAACTCCTGCAATTTTAGAGTATTGCAATTGCAGAAGTTATAAACCCGAAAAAAATTAAAAATGTCGTCAATTTCAATTAAATTCGTTAGGAAGTACTCAGTGAAATAATTTCACGAGACTTACGATTCTCCGAGAAATATGTTCCTGGGAATGCTGATTTTTCAGACAAAACTTTTCACACACGAATATTGTTTAGATACAAACTTTATAGGCTGAAGAAGAAATTGCTTCAAATTCTTACATTAATCTGAGTGATAATCTTTAATGAAAAGTTTCAAGGGTGTCGATTTTCTTTGAAATTTTCGCTTTACAGAAAAAAGTTAATAAATTCTTTCAAGCTGTGGCTCATCACAATACTTGATTTAAGAAAAAATGCTTGAGGTAGAATTTTTGTTATGAATGAAGAAACTAATTGGCAAAAAGTCGTTTGGAAACAAAAAAAAAACTATTTTTTTTATTGTTTCTGCCAAAACTATTCTAGTCTTTTCAACACCTTCTCAAGTTCCATTAAAATCTGAATCATTGTACAGAAACAATGTAAAAATTAAATTTTTTCGTTTGCAAACAAGTGACACGTTTCTAGTTATTTCATCTACAACAAAGGCTCTAATTTTCACGCAGTTTTTTACGAAAGTGATTCAGGGATTCAGGGATTCAGTGATTCCCTGGTCTTCCACTGTTTTATTAAACTTCCTTGCACTTTCTCTTTTTCAAGCGATTTTTCCTAAGTCAAGTATTGTAAGGTCTTTCAAATGAGCCTTAGCCTGAAAGTATTATTTTTCTGTTAAGCGATGGTTTTTACCAAAATTTCAAAGATCACTCGTGAAACTTTTTATTATAAATTTTGATTTATTTCAGGAAGTTGAAAATTTTGCGCCGCGCCGACGCCAGCCGAAGAGGGTAAAAAGCGCGCCGCCGCCGCCGAACTTAGTTTTGACGTACGCTAATTTGCGCCGCCGCCGACACCCCCTTGCGCCGATTTTCGCCGCCACCGAGGAAATTGAAAAATCGCTTTCGTCGCCACCGATTTTTTTTGACCGGCGCACGGCTCTATTTTCAGTTTTTGCGCTGCATTCCTTTTTGGAAATGTACAACATTAAATGATTGGCTACCACGTTTCCCATTTCCCTCTTTTACTAAAATTTCCTATACCATCATCTGAAAATATGGAACCTAACTATTTAAATTCTGAAACCTGTTTCAGCAGCTCGCCATTTTAACTGCAATCTATGCCCTTCCGAGATTTGATTCATAATCTTAGCCTTCTCTATACTTCGCTTCAGTACGTGTTCCTCACATGCGACATTCAGACAGTCCCCACTGAGCAAAATATCAAGAACAGTGTTTATAATATACGCCGCCGACGAATTTTATCCTCCCTGCACTTATTACGAACGCCTTATTACGTACTATGTGAGTTAATACGTTCGTTTCGCATAGCATACATTACAATAGTTATTTACGCAACAAGGGAGTAGGCCGAAAATTCTTTACCGTATTGCGTATTAAGTTTTTCATGCTTGCTACCAGGGACGAAAGTTGAAAAATGTAAGCCCAAGGGGCGAAAGCGAGAGCTTTCGCTCCGTTGGACTATATTTTTCTTTTCGTCCCTGCTAGCAAGCATGAAAAATACTTAAATAGAGTTCATAATACGTTCACTGCGTATATAATACGTCGTCGGCATATATTATAAACACGATTCTTGTGTCGTTTGTATATATTTTCTTCAGTGCGCCACACTCTGTTAATCCCTGACATTATCTGCCATCAGAATCAAGTCATCCGCAAAGGCCAAGATTTTCGTTTCCCATGCAATATAATTAAAAACAATAACGATTCCATAAAAAGTGAAATTTGTGAACAGTGTGTTTGTCAAGAATTGACATAACTGTTAAAAAAATAGTGAGAAAGAACAACTGGGAAATAATAGCTTGCCAGAAAACAATGTGATGTCTTCGGTGCGTATGTTTGTAAATATTTAACTTTCGAATCCTAACAAAAAGTGAGTCGCTTACATCGAAACAAAATAAAGGAAAAAAGCAAAGGGACAAAAATGTTAAAAGGAAGTATATTTGTATGCTGAAAGATTATTGAGAATCTTAAATTTGTATAACCATTTTTACTTCACTGTTTTCTCTCTTTGAGCTCATAAGAAACCAAGATGGCCCAGTGCTTGCTGTAAAATGCTTAAAACTTTTAATAAAGGTATTACATATTTTTCTGCAGCTTTGACTTTTTTAGTTCCTTTTTCTTTTCCTTTTTTTTGCATAGCAACAATAATTAATTTAATTCTTCTGTATAATTTAACGTTCAAAAACACACAGAGTCAAAATGGTAGTTTTTTCGATATTTATTTTCCCAGAAAAATAACATCAATTTTCCCGCATGAAGACTTGGTTATGAAATATGCGTTATACAATCATTTATCTTTTGATTTTTTTCTATGAATAAATATATTCTCTCGGATGTAGAATATGTCGAACCAGTGATAAATTACTTATGCTGGGAACTTACTGAAGTACACAAACAACAACATCATAAAAATATCTCTTCTGCACGAATTTGAGTTTATGCTCAGGAATATCATTTATGATACTGAAATCAAGTCATATTATTACATTACGTATACCACGCGGGGTCACTTACTAGAAAAATCCTATGATATATTTGCGGCGCGCCCGTGTTATATCTGTACATCCAATATTATATTTCGTATGCATCGATTTGTGTGGTTTGAATATCGATTTTATTTTAATAGTTGGATGTCGGAAGCCGTACAGAGAGGTAAAGCAGATAATTGGTGGAAGGAGGGTAAATTAGAAGTAAACGGAAAATAATGCTTTATTTATTATTTCCCACACAAACACGAAATTTCCCAATTATTTTTTGGAATTTTAAATTAATCCTTTGCTTTTCACGAATTTTTATTTATTCTTACAATTAAAGTCCTCTCGAGGAGTTTTAAGGCATTGTTGGAAAAATGTTAAGATTTAGCTCAAGGACTTAATAACCCCAAACAATATTACCGCGGTCATAATAACACGTAAAAAAATAACACCGGTCATAATAGCCCCGTTATTGACACACCAAAAAAAATCCTGAACCAAATAATCTCACTGTGGTATTTTGACCGGGTTTAAGTTCAATGTAGAGAGAGTTCATTTTATTTGTGACCAACTTAGAGACATTATTGGTTTGTCGGAGTTTTCATGTCATTCATTTCAAATTACAAAAGATGTATGTGCTAAAAGGAAATCGGAATGTGCTCGTCCAATAAACGTATATATTAATGTAAAAGATATGTGATTTGGCGTTAAATGACATTCAAAGCTCTGACAAACCTAAAAAGGTTCGTAAATAAATGAGCAAACTGTTTTTTTTACTTAATCAAGGATTGGCTTCCTTTTTGCAAATTCCCAGCCGCCATATCAAGTCACTGTCTTTTTGTTCTGATTGATTGATAGTCCAACGGGGCGTTATTTTATTGGAAAAAGTGAGTAATAATATTTGGTCTGCCACCAAACTCCCACTACGGACTCTACCTTTTAGACCAGTTGTACCTCCCTTGGGGGGCACTGCGGGGACTGCCGCCACTCCAGTAATCATTTTTTTTTTTCGTGAATCTTACTCCGGCCCCAAGTTTTTCCAAATGGGTTTTTGTGAAATTGTTATTTCGTCCGGGGTATTATGACCGCGTTTATTTTATCCAGGTATCATTTTCACCGAATTTATTTTGTCCTGAGTTATTAGGTCCGAACCCCAAGTAGAATGTTGCTGAAAAATGAATATTTTTCCACACTTTTATTACAAAATTAATCTTGAACAAAGGTATCACTAGGAGGGGCCCAAAAAACTTGGAAAAATGCAGACGTCATATATGAACGCTTCCAAACTACTTAATAGAATGTTTTACTATCTACTATCTCTGTTCTCATCAGATGTGGTAAATTAAATTTTTGAAAATTTAAATTTATCCTATAAATTAAATTCAATGTTTAATTCGACAAAAAATCGTTATTTCGTCTTCAATGTTTATTTCTTCATTTGACTAATTCACGCAATAATATAGCACAGTTTTGGACAAAAGCTATTTAAATACTATCAAACGATTAATTCATTTCGATTTGCACTTAACTTCATAAAACAACTCTTCATAGCCGAAAAAACAGCAAATTTTAAAACTATTTATCGGGTTAAATTCATGAATATTCTACCCCCGAGGATAGAATATGTTTATCCCGATAAATTTAATTCGATGCAATTTGTTGGTTGAATTTAACTCAGAACATTTATCACACCTACACCACAACTGTTATATACTTAGACTTATCATTGCGAGGTTATGCTAACATTAATTGGTCATAACCTCATAATAACAACTGAAGGAAACATCAATTGTCCTAAGCTGATGCACTTAATACAAATAAAAGTTGATAAATTCGTAGTTGTAATACAAAGAAAAAATTTGTGTGTGTTTTCACTGTTGCCAAATTTGTTGACTTAAAATTACAATTTTTCTATGAGGGCTTTGTTTTCAAATATTATGTCTCGATTAGCAGAAACGATGTCTCTTAAAAGGCGTATCAGAGTGGCTGTAATGGGCGCCAAAAACATTTATATTTATTTTAAGCAGAACAAATCAGCGTGAATTGTGTATGTGTTGATGTGTGATGGTATACACAAATTATGTTTCTCATTTTTAAATGGTTACGTAAACCCAGTCTGAAAGTTATTACGTCATTGGTCGCATCATTAAATGTCACTTTGTCGAAAACCATCTTATGAAGAAAATGAGTATGCCGTCATTTTATTGCATGACCAAATCCAAATTTTTAATTCAAATCTCAGAAAAATAATTCAGAAATATGGGAAATTCCTCTTACGATTCAGTATTAAATCGCACTTAAGAGAATCCGATTCGGAAAATAATTCATTTTCAGTGCTAAAGAAGTGACATACCCACTGAGAACCATCACTGCTTACAATTGTATAGAAGTGCTAACAAATTCCACTTATTCCTACTATCATAAGTCTTGATATTATAGCAGCTTTCGATCATCGTTCACAATATTTTTCGTTGTCCTGTTATGCGTGGATGTGTTTGAGTGGAATTTGTGCTGAACAGCTCATCTCGTACAAGCAGCAAAACATTTTCAACAAAAGGATATAAAGTATAATGTGATGCTATGAATAATGCTTTTCGAAAAGGGTTTTGTTTGGTTGATTGTGTTTGTGTATGCTTAGCTTAAGCGCGTATGTCTTTGACATAGATTAATACTAAACTTTTTCAAATAAACCTTAACAATTTTATGATCGTCTTTAAGCATTGTGTATCCACATTCACCCACCCATGCTCTATAATGTATGTGATGTTATTAAAAATATGAAAACTTTTTCGTATGTCAAAAGCAAAGTTGGTTTTATGTTAATCCATGTGGTTTTTATTGGTTTTATTTTATGGAGTTGGTATGAAAGATACTACAATTTAAACATTTTAAGACAAAGTTAGGATTGTTATTGAATTGTTGAACTGCTACAACTTCCGAGAGATGTGTACCTAATTTGTTCAAATTCAAATTTAAAAATAGTTCAAAAACAATTGGTATAGTATATATTTACATTTATTGCTTCATTCATAACGAAGAAAAAACATCAATTGAAAAAATCATTAAGGTATCAAGCAACTTATGTCCATGCACTAATAATATTTATTATCGTAGCAAACAATTTAAATTTAATTTCTTATTGTAATTTTGTCGACTTCACACATATCTCTATGTGAGCGAAATTCTCTCTGTACGCGATTACACACTGACGCATGAAAAATGAAAACAGAGAAAACTTGAAAATTAATTTTTAGTTTTTACTTGACATTCCCACATAACATTATCAACGGAATTTTTATTTTGTAATTGAATAATATGAAGGAAAATTCTTAGTTTCGGACTACTGACTCACAACGTTTTAAAACCAATAAGCCTAGAACAGCAATCCATATCTCATAAATATCGGAGACGGATACACACCTAGATCCCAGCACCACACGATTTACAGGACTTAAACTAGCACCAATATCAGAGCAGGAGCAACATTAGAAACGGATTAGATAGTATTCCAGCTAAATACCAATAAACGAATGGTCAAATGTGAGAAAAATCTCGTTTTGGTATTATTGCACCCATAGAATATAATTTTACTACGGCTGCTATAACGTCTGTAGAGTAGAGTCTACAACTCGAATCGACAAATAAAAGTCATTAAAAACTCTTCATAAATACTTCCAAATTTTTCAAAAAACTGAAGGACAAAATGTTGCTGATTTCGTCGTTTACGACTCATTAGTACACTTAGTTTTAAGACCAAGTGTGTATCAGCACAACTTGTCAAAAAATGACACCCAAACTAAGATGACCTCACCTTTTTCTATCATCCTAATCTTACGATCAGATGCTCTGCATGGTGTTAATAAATTGGATGTAAAAGAATTGATTATTTGGCTAAGTTGAAAATTTACTGTCAATTTTGCTTGTTGTCGAAAAGAAATTCCCCTGAACCTTATCAGAATCACCACTAGAAGAAAATTAGTATTGGTGAAACTGCAAACTGTTCATTTTGGTGTAAAAAGTTTTAAACGAAAGGAGATAGTATTTCATCTATATTTGCTTAACTATGCTATATGGAGATTTATTGTCAAAGACAACGTTGTATAGAATAAAATTTTAGAGAGAACACGTGTTTCACGGTTTTATGTAAAAATGACCGAATCTCGTGATAAACCAACTTCCAGAATCCGGAGGGATGATTCAGATCTTTGGAACTATGGCACTTAGAAAGTTGCTTCCAAAGGTAAAGTTAGTGAGAAAGTAGTTTCAGTATTTTTTGGAGGAACTACACGCAAAGAAAAGATATGATTGCGGCATTTATTACGATATTCCAATATAATTTGTAATCGTACGAAATGTAGAATTAAAAATTATATTCGCAGTGAACATAGAATTGAAACGTTTGTCATATTGACTGCAATTATAAATTATATTGGGTGGAATTGTAATTGTGATCACCGTGAATATAATTCTCTTTTTTCATGTTAGTGGTGAATAAGTGAGGAATATGCTAGTTTCACTATTATACTATCTATCAGTGTAAAATTTTGCATTATAATTGCTTCGAGTATAACGTAATCACTGTGAATATAATAATGAAGTTATATTAACTGCAATTACAATTATAATTGATAACCCTTACTTACGATTTTATTCCCCGCAAATAAAAGTACGTTACGCCCAAGTATAAATAAAAACATTAGAAATGCCACAATTGTATCTTTCCTTTGCGTGTACGTTGGTTCTGTTAGTCTCAGATGTCATAAGCCGTATTTCGGTAGGACCTTGGATAATTTCTGTGGATCTTTAAAATTCCTATAGTTCTAGAAGAACATAGAACGTTGAATTGTTTGCTAATTTTTATTAAGATACATTCGAGTATTTTTGCAACATCCATTCTTTTTGACACATCTATTTACCCTTCCCGTCGTAATCCATCAAATATATTCAAAAAACCCAGCTTTTTTCTTCAACAAAATCGACCATTTTGTTGGGTGCCCCGATACATAATACACCGAACCACAAGCCATCACTTCAATCAAAATAAGTTTCAAAAAAATTTGCACCATTTTCAATTCAGATCAAGTTAACATTTCCTATGTAGGACGTTTTTATGGAGTAAAACTGCAATGCAAGTGTCTGCATTTCAAACTATGTTTCTACGTATGACAATGAGGAACGAGTGTACTCGGTTCCAGCTCGGCACCAGGCTAAAAAGTTTATGTAACTATAAAAAATTAAGTCTGGTGCCGAAAATCTGTTAATGTTATCGTAAAGAAACGACAGATTACTACGACAGACTACTATACGTCATACAAATTTCAACTCGTCACCAGCCTATACTCAAGATATTCTGCTGTAGCAGGCAGCTAGCCTGATGCCAAATTGAAATCTATATGACGTATAATGTTTTTTATCACATCGGTAGGTATATTCCATATATTAAGTGTTTCCGTATATAAGGGATATGCAGTACCTTATTTTATATATTAGGTGCTGCCTAGGGACTTTCATTTTACTTTATATTATTATTATCCTAGAACAAAATGTTTTACTCTAGAAATTTTTAAAGAAAAAAAACCATGCCCCCGGCGAGTCTCGAACTTCGGACCCTCGAGTTAATATCAAACTATGCTAACCACTCGACCACCGCATCTTCATAAAACAGCGAAATGTTATTTGTATCGTTACAGCTAACGTGATTGAATTTAAAATGTACATAAAGCGTACGACACAGTATGCCTGTGTTTCGAATTACTACATATACAATGAATTTCGTTGTTTTCAAAGACAAAACGTAGGATCGTAGTATGCATGCGAATGCCACGTATTTCTTTTTTTAATTATAGAACAAAATCAAAATTTTAAATTAGATCATTCACCGTATGATGTGCGTATGTTACAAAAATCGAAAAAAATCGAATTACAAGTCTAAAATGTAATTCCTCATTGAAAAAAAAAATCATCCACCAAGATTTGAACATTGAGCACTGAATGTGAAAAAATTTGAAAAAAAAATCCTACGCTTTAGCTCGCACGGCTACTTAAGCTTCGTGTACAAAAAACTATTGTGGCCGATATGATAAAATATTAAATGCTACTGTAGAGATACCCTCACATTACACTCTTGTACATAAGAAACATACACGCGTTCGCTTCGCTCACTTGTTCGTGTCTTATGTACTCGAGTGCAATATTTGGGTTATCTCTACAGCAGCATATTACTGCTTTTATAACAATTTTAGATAATTTTTTTGAGTGTACATTAATGTATTCGTTTCCACATCCAACAACAACGCTTCTTCTAATATAGGTTGGTAATGTGTTTGAGGGGTGACGCAATTTATGATTATTTTGGATCTAGTTTTGTAATTTTGAAGTCTACGAACTTATTATGTCGACGAGACTAAAAAATCGTTTTTGGAATGAATGAAGTGCGTCACTTCTCGGTTTACAATTTATCTACATTGACGATTGCACAATGTAGAGATGGTTCTTGAACTATCATTCGGAATATTGTCTGATTTTCTTATTTCGATCGATAGATAATTGAAAGTGTACGAAAATGATATTATTTTGTTAAGAATTTTTACGCTGATACACAAAGTTTACAACCTAAATCGTATAGATGAGGTATTACCCTCCTCTCTCTTTCACACTATTAAGAAAATACTTCCGACTTTGACATTTTCATACAGCATTTTTGGAATATAAAACCCCCATTTACAGCCAGACCATGGCAGATATTTTAGTTGAGTAATTAATCATAAATAACTTTTGAATACACTTTGCCTCATCTATACATATCACTACATATACATCAATTTGATTCCATAAACTTGTAAAATTTTGCTGTTAATATCATGAAGAACATCGCGTGATATAAACGATTATAATTGTAACAATTTCACAAAATATTGTACGTCGAAGGAACATTAAAATATTTTCACCCAAAAATTTGGTGTTGTGTTTATACTTGTTTTTCGTGCATAAATATGAGTTAAACATTTAAGAAAAATATCGAGAAAATAGGAAAACCCACCCTTACTTGTTTCAATACGATTATTTATTACAAATTTGAAGGGCTGTGCTCGCTACTTTTTTAGTGACGCAAGCGCTAAACTTATAGAATGCACAAAGAAGAAAATTCCAAGGTTAAATGATAACGCCAGAATGATCAAGCGAGGCTCGAATAATAATATCTCTTTTTCGCTTCGAAATACAGAGCTATACGCTCCCCCTTGAACCAGATCGCCTTATTTAAACAGCATTTGAATTTCTTGTTGTCGCAACCAAGCATTCGCATACTTATGAACTCGGTCGTATTGTTGGAATACCAAAGTGGAGGAATCTACATTGGAAGACTTATTCAGATTGCTTAAAATTCAAGTAGATTAAAAAACAAGAGAACTCTCCTGAGATAGTAGAATTTACTCCCATTCAAACATAAGAGCATTATCTTATTTATTATTTATTATCTATCGAATTGAAAAAATATAAAGTTCTGGCGTTCATTCGGATGCAGCATTACAATGAAACATTATTATAACAGAAAACGTGTCGTGGCTCATGTCGCCATCTAAGGATCATGATCGACTTCTGGGTCGAAAATCGACTGGTAACAAACGCCGTGGTAAGCGCAATAGACCCCTTTTCGAAGAACTTCGTTCTTCGTACGGGTCTAATCACCATCACTTTAAAAAATAACCAACAACGACGACAATTCGTGGTTTTAAATGAAGAGAGCGACACCACATTCGCATATAGTTGTGAAAAAGTGAACTAATCATCTTCATCTGTCAAAGAACAATAGAATGTGACAGTTCGAGCATACTTATGTGATGCCATCTATTGTCAAAGAGAATCGCAAATAGCCTAAATCAAATCGAAGAGCGCGACACAATGAATAATGTCATGAATAATTGTGAAATTACTTTTCTAAAAAATCAATCAATCATAATTCACTGGGTAAGCAGTCATCAACGGAAACAAAATCTTGCAACAGCGACATCTTAACATAATTAACGACTTTCTGAATTCTTCCTGGCGTAATTTCATCCTATTTCAAAAAACTTTTACTCGAATTAAGCATGAAGCAATTGCGAGGAAAAAAGGTTTAATGCAATGGTTATGTAGAGTAAATAATAACGTCCTCTGTAACGTATTGAAATATCAAAACAAACACGGAATGACCCACATAAACAATTTAGCATAATGAGTTAGATAGTAGATAGCATCATAGAATAAGTTACACAATGATTTCGAATAATCTTCATGAGAAGGTAAAGGAACATGTAAAACGAATTATATTAATTTGCAACACATTTAAACAACATTCAAATGAAATATACCGAACGAAGATATCTTTTGTAATAAAGATCAATTACGATGTATGTTGCACAATCCCCGTTCATATTCGGTTTTAATTAAGCTACATTTCTCAAAATATACAGGAGATGGCTTAATGGTTGATATTCAACCTTTTTAACAACTAATTGTATCAACTTTTTCTTTGAAAATAATGAATGAGAATCGGTATCAAATGTTTAATGATGTATACATTATCTTGATGAACAAAATAAGGGGATAGTAATTAATGAAAAAATATCAAGTTTTTTATATCTTCGTACTTGATATTGAATTTATCATGTTAATGAATCAAAGTTTTATGGTCAAATTGGAAAGCATTAGAGGTATAATGTCTAAATGTTACTTTGCATCAGGCAAAACACCAGTTCAAACAGCCACTGCTAGGAGTACCAATTTATATGCGTGTTTCAAGGGGAATAGAGTCTAACTTCGCCATTTGCACAGGACCCTAGCAATTATTATATGGAACAAAATGTTGGTCAAGCGTGAATAATTGCTGCTCTGATGAATTATTCGCACTGAAGAGTAAATTCGAGAAAACAGAATAGATGTTGCAAAAAGACTCGAACGTATCCAATTGCAAATGTGCAAACAATTCAATGTTTTATGTACTTTTAGAAATATAGGAATTTAAAAGATTCACAGAAATTATCCAATGTAATGCCAAAAGCCCTACCGAAGTACGTCTTATGACATCTCAGGCCATTGACTTCGTTAACCGAAATGTTCTCCCCTGCACAATATCACAAACCAACGTAGTTTCTCCAAAAAATCCCGAAGCTACTTTCTTCTCTAAAATGTAATTCTCACCAACTTTGCCCGATTGATGTAGAAAAACACGTTAGGCTCTAGTAGAGACTCAGTTTCCGGGTCCTGGCTGAATCCAAAGGCTCAAAATCCATAAATTGTCGGGCATGCACAAACCTTTCGAACAAAAAAATTATGAAAATCGGAAAAGATTTAGAACTTGAAGCATGTAATATATATTATGCTACCGGGGAGTAGCCGAAACATTATACTCGAGTACATAAGGCACGAACAAGTGAGCGAAGCGAACGCGTGTATGTGTCTTATGTACAAGAGTGTAATGTGAGGGTATCTCCACAGTAGCATATAATATTTTATCATATCGGCCACAATAGCGTTTTATACACTAAGTCTAGGTAGCCGTGCGGGCTAGAGCGTAGGATTTTTCTTCCAATTTTTTCATATTCAGTGCCCAATGTTCGAATCTGGGTGGATGATTTTTTTTTTCAATTAGGAATTACATTTTAGACTTTTAATTCGCTTTTTTTCGATTTTTGTAACATACACGCATCATACGGTGAATGATCTAATTTAAAATTTTGATTTTTTTTTATAATGAAAAAAGAAATGCGTTGCATTCGCATGCATACTACGATACAAATAACATTTCGTCGTTTCATGAAGATGCAGTGGTCGAGTGGTTAGCATAGTTTGATATTAACTCGAGGGTCCGGAGTTCGAGACTCGTCGGGGGCATGGTTTTTTTTCTTTAAAAATTTCTAGAATAAAACATTTTGTTCTAGGATAATAATAATTTAAAGTAAAATGAAAGTCCCTAGGCGGCACCTAATACATAAAATAAGGTACTGCATATCCCTTATATACGGAAACACTTAATATATCAAATACGCTTTCCGATGTGATAAAACTAAATACGTCACTCGGATACTAATCGGAAGCGTCTATATAAAAACCGTTGTCATAGTCAAGTTCCAATATGAGTACAATATCATTAAGTTACACAGAAAATAAACAGAAAAAAAGTTACACAGGTGGTCATATAGGCTTTCAATTTTAATACTGCAAAAACTTGATTTTACTGCTAATATAAAGCTAGTAACATACCTAAGGAACGGGTTAGCTCAGTGGTAACGTACTGGTTTTCTACCGAGAATATCCGGGTTCAATCCTGGTGGAGACAAATTCTGTATAGGATTTTTCTTCAATGTACAGCTAGAAATTTCAATTCATTTCAAGTTAAGTATAAATAGATCAATGCATATGCGATCACAATCAGAAGATAACTCAAATACAAACACGTGCTTTTAAATTTACTTGTTATGTTGTTTCAACGTTATCGACATTATCTATTTTTTCAATGTATTTTTTCTATGGCAGATCTTGAAAACAACTGAAACTTGATAACAAGAAAATTTATAAGCACACGACCGTATAAAAAAATTATACAGATGCAAAGCGTTTACATATACATATGCAAAGCATGAAAGTAACGTTTCTTGGCACACTCAGGCTTCATAATTTGGGTAGTTGTGAATTTGGTGCCGTAACGAATCGAACATAGAAGAATGACAAATATGACGTCACCCATATTCGATGAATTCTGTGTACAAATATCTGAGTCTGACTTTGGACGGAGACATAATTAGCACCAGAAGAAATCCTAATGGTAAAATGCTAGCTAGCGTTAGGCGTGGTTCGGAATTCACGTTAAGCATGTGGTCCAAAAAATGACTGCCGGTAAAACACATTGATGGGGCGAACCGGCATTCTAAGCCCTACTAGTTTCCGCACCTAGAACATCATATATGGCACTAGGTTTGTGTGCAATTTACCACTGACACAGTAAAAACGACGGTAACGAAAGGATCTCTAAGAGAATCCATGTGAGGAAGAAAAACTCACAAAAAATTGAGGAACTAGTAAATAAAATGATCTAGCGAATAGTTTGTTAGAACGCTTGTTTGCTAAAATTTATTCCGTTAAAATTTAAATAAATAATAGTCAGCTGAAAATACTTACAGTATGAGTTCCTTTGTTCAAGTCGAAACTCTCTAAGTTTTTTGAGACGACTGCGAATAAATTCCACTTCTTTAGAGCCACTTCTCTGCGTCATACAAAACGATATCATTTCCATATCAAGATTAATGTTTTTTAGAATGATTTAAAAATATTCAAAAAAATTAAAAGTTAATCGGTGCTTAAAAGTTAATTTCTTAACTTCTTGACATTCCAAACAGCTCTGTCAAAAGCATTGAAAAACCTATTTTTTTGATAATTATTTAGCTGAAAATTAGCATTGGACCCAAATATTATTAGTGAAATCCACATATATGATGCTTGATTGTTGTTTATTATTTATCAATACTTATAAACCATTTCCATTTCCATACTTATAAGCTATCTTCATCATTTAGTACTCAAAACAGTTCTTATTACACATACTCGAGTGTCCTTAACATCGAAAAATATATATATTTAATAAACACTTATTGTCAAGCCACAACCAACGTTTTCTCAAGATTCAATCACACATTGCAACTCAAAAGGTTGTTTAGACAATAATAAAACTTAAAAGACAGAAAAGGCCCGATGTTGTAAAATAAAGAATGTCTGTGTAAATTATTAAAACATTAATTTTGCTGAGTCAATGTTGTAAATAATTCAATGTTGAAAACATAAATTGCAGTTTGTTTTGCTTTTAACATAATGAACATAGTTTTCTATGAGACTTATTATCCATGAGACTGAATGCTCAGAGATAATGTTCATGAGTTAAGAATGTGGAATTTATAAAACTGGTATAAGTTATTAAGGATCTTTTCATTTATTCATAACATCAGTGAGAAAGTTTTGGCTCATTCTTCTTAATCCTTTTCTATATATTAGAATAGATTTGGAGAAAGTTATCTTAGTGGATCTTTGGTTGCTATCTTATTCTTCCTTTTATAAACAAATGAATTTTGTAGAACCGTATAAATGTAGAAGATAACTTTTCTACATGGTGACCGGTAAGTCGTCAAGACCCGTAAAATTTTTGTTTAGGCAAATCTTCACCGAGAGAATGACGTTTCGTAAAAAATCGTCATCAAACTTTAGAGACCCTCTGTATCTTTCTAAATGAGATCTTTATGCCGCAACCTAGCATCATTAATATCCGGCCGAGTGTTTTTCATTTTATGCTTTTCTGTTTATCAGCTGTTGGCCAGTTGACTTTAACACGTAACACGTAACACGTTGCTTATATCATTTGAATTTAAAGGGAAGATAAGTCCCAGCCGACGAACATTTTTATTAAGTGACTGATTCTAAATATCAATTTCTCTTTAGAAAAACAACATAGAAAACATAGAAATTTAGCGTATATACCGTATACTGTGTAAAAACTGCTAATGTAATGTGCTTCGATGAAAGCGAGCAAGGTAATGCATAACATCCTTATTGCCTTGGATTACAGACAGTAAACTAAAAGTATTTACACAAACGAAAATCTTTAAGTTGTATGAGAATGGTTGCACTCGAAGTAATCAATTAGATCTTATTTGTCGTGAAATTCGAAGTTTCGTTGTTCAGTTTTTTTTATTCGCAATTAACCCAACGAACGCAACCATTTGCAAAAGATTTCGAATTTCGCGAAAATCGTTTGATTACTTCGAACAATCATCGCTTAAAACCAATTTTGTTAATACTTTCAGTTTATTGTCTGCGTTTTTTAATTCCGAATTCGGTTACTATGCATCCAACACATGTGCACCTTTCCATATGATGCAAAAGGACTATACTAAATTCGAAAACACGTAACTGTATATTTATATACATTTTTCGAACTTACTAAGAAACATATACAAGGAACCCGTACGCATCAGAATAGATGTGGCAACGATAAGATAATTTTCAAAAAAGGTCAAACTTCGTAGACAAAAAAGTTCCCCAGGAGGCTTAGTAGAGCCGAAAGGCTGGCAAGTATAAGAGTAGCAAGCGCATACCGAACGATATCTCCAGAAGCGGTATGTGTCATAGCCGGGACGATGCCCTTATGCAAAACGCTGACGGAAGACAGCGAATGCCATAGAAAGAAGAGAAGAGAGGGTCAAACAACCAAAACAGTTAAGGGCTTTTTATACATTCTGCCATTGCGAATATTCGCAGATATTTTAGCGCTACAACTGTATGGATTTTCATATAACGTTTGACATTGTAGCGCAAATAATCGCGCGAATTTTTTATTCGCGCGAATAAAATGCAATTTCTGTTATATTTCTGTAAATATGTTCCAAGTGAATAATGTTTTTATTGAAATTGAAAGATCGTGTTATTCGTCAGTGTTAAAATACGATGGGACATCAGTGAAGGGATAGGATGTTGTTTAATTTTTCGGTTTTATGTAACCAAAAAATCGCAATCGCAGATTGTATAAAAAGCCCTTTAGGACGCAATTAGGAGCCAAATCACTAAGACAGTGGCAGCAGGAGTGAGACTCCACGGACAAGGGAAGGTGGATCCATAGACTAATACCAAACACAACGACATAGGTACAGAGGAAACATGGAGAGGTTAATTATATCGGAGATGTGCCGCGATGAGGAGGATAATGTAGTTGCAGATATACTGGGGAAGCTGCAAAGTGCATTAAGAGACGATCAAAGAAGACTGCCAGTTGATCTGAGAGAGTAGGAGCGAAAGTACAGTCCCTCCCCGAAGTAATGCTGTGTGGCGGTTCCGGATACAAGAGAGCATGGAGAGAAAGGAAGCAAGTTTTAGTTGGTAGGTCATTGAAGTTTGCACCAACACACTTTCGTGTATAGTAAAACGTTACACGCTTCAATTAATATAAATTTAAATTCGATGCGTACTAACACTCTTGTTCATATCCATCTCATTATATACTTCATTGTACTAATGTTCATTTGTCTACTAACAATTTATGTTGTAATTGTTGATGTATATGTAAATTTGTTAAGAAATCTTTGTCTTCTCTTTTCTCCTCATGTTTAATTATAATTAATGAACCGTTATTTCAGTACTGTACATTTTGTGAAATTATTTTCCAGACCGAAAAAGGAGCAACATATATCAATTTCACCAGCAACGAGTTTTATTTTTAAAGAAAGTCAATAGAGAGCAGACGATTTAATAATTAAAAAAACCATAACCAAAGAAGGCATTTTTACTGTCCATAGTTTAAAGGTCTGTAAATAAAAGATTAATAAACTCAATGGGAATAATACTGCAACCAGAGACAAAGCGGTGATGATGACAAAAAAACCACAAACAAAAAATGTATATAAAATTGAGATGTGAAGTGGTCCGTGAAAATGTCAGAAACACTGAGGGTGGTTTTGTAGCAATGATGAAGTGGGTTGATAACGTATCTATGCATCTTCAGCTTGTAGTCGTGAAAGGTGAACGATATTAAACATTGATTTTGAAATTGCTTACTCGGGTTCGTCCGTGTGCAGTAAAATAATAATAAATATGTTTGAGTTTAACTCACAACTCAAAAAGTCTTTTTTTTCGCTTAAATAAAAACATTGAAAATATAAAAAAAAAAAAATATTTTTTTGTTTACAAAAAATCCTCAAGCTCAAACTAGCACCGAAGAGCAAAGAGTTTTTTCATTTTACTTGTAACGAAACACAATGCACGAAAATGAACGCTTCAGTATTGAAAACTGATCGGCAAATTATATTCTGTGGTGACACTTCAAGATAATGTGTTCTTAGCCTAATCTCCCATATGCGCAGTTTCAAGCTTTCGACCACGTCTAATTTTTTAAATGTGAAGGTTGTGTGATAAGTTTGATTAACATCACGTGCTGCTTTTTGAATTTCTTTGACTCTAATTTAGAGATGAGCGTGCGGAAGGGAATCAAATTGCGCCCATCCTCGATAGGGAATGGGTCGCGCAGGGCACAAATTTAACGGGCCCGTTTCGGGACGGTTTTTTCTTTTTTAATTTCGGGAAGGGACCGGACGGACTCGTTCACAAAATGCCCGACTTAAAAATAACCAATTTTACGTTGAAAGAACAAATTAAAAATAGAACATTAATTTATGAGAGAGATTACCTTTACGGTAACACATTTGTTTCGAACTACAGCCGGTTCATTCCTTTTTTACTCAGAATGAAGGAATAGATGACACTTTAAAGTTAAATACCCTTTTACTGTACCCAGCCAATTAGGATTTTTCCGAATTAGCAAAATATCGGTGCAAAATTTGAACTTTCTATTGCGCATTCAAATTTTGCGCAAAAAATTAAAGATTTGGGAATAACTTAATTGGCTGGTTACGTTTCTATTCCGAATTAATCAATTAGTCCGTGATGAGTCTAATATCCAATACAACAATTTAGATTCTAACAAACGAAATTTTATTTCGCATGCCACTCATGCATCCACGTTTATGGACACTACTTGTTCGACCATATCTACGGAACTACTTGACCGATTTTGCTTTTATTTGAATTCGAATCATGGGACATTATATACCTTTCAAGGAAGTTTAGGGTGATCGGTTGAAGAAAAAAGTGGAGACGGACGATCGGAAAACCGGACATTTTTTTGCTGGGCGATATTGAATAAAATACATGCCACTGTGAATGGCGAATTGCCATACGTTACAATCCTGATAAAGTTGGGGTGCCGCACTAGAGTATACGTGTTCCTTGAGCGCGTACAGCAATTATTTCTTCGTTCAGTTAATCGTTAGTGAGAGGTGTCAACGTTCACTGAGAGTGTCAAATTTTTACCCATGTCGGTGATATGGGTAGAGATGTGAGAGCTGTCAAGATAGTTGACATTTTAATTATTAATCAAAGTTATTGATGATTGCATGTAAACTGTTTTAAAAATTATTCCAGTGATCAAACTTTTTGTTGTAAATTAGTAAAAATCAGTTTATTTTAGGAAAAGTTGTTTAAAAACACATAAAACCTAAAGAATTATTTCTAATATTAGTATAATAATTATAATTTCTGTCATTAATCTTATAACGATTCACCTGTGAATCTTATAGGACAATTGCTGTACGCGACCCAGGATTTAGCGTAATCAATCAACGATCTCAAGCTCGGCGACTGGTATTTCCAGATGAATATCGCATGAACTAACAAAACGGTGGCATGGGTGGCATTGAAGCGACGACTTATTATCGCTGCCAGTCCAAGCTTCTCACATCTTTCTCTGTAAGGCAGCAGCTCATATGATTCAGTAAGATATCACCAAGTAGGAACAGCACCATCTGCTTCTATACGCTCTCTATGCTCTTTCTATGCACGAGGCAGTTGGGCGACCATTTCGGAATTGAAAATCTTGAAGTTGAGCGTGCCAAGAGTTGATATATTGTTTTGATTGTGTCCATTCCAAACAGATTGATTGTCTTTGAAGAATTCTATCAGTAGTCGGTTATTTCATGATATTTCTTATGTGAATCTCGCAGTAAAATAGAATTTTAAGAGTGATTTGCCATTTTATAACGTTTCAATTTAACTCAGATCTACATGAACATTACACGAGGAATAGGGATCTTCTTCACCCTTCCTTCTCACGCACGCAATTTGGTCAACACGCTATAACTAACCACGGATTCCGTCTCTTTAACAGTCTACCAGAAATTTTTCATTCCATTACCAATTTAGCTACCTTCAAAAAACGATTGAAGGAATACTTGCTGGAATGTTTTCGGGAATCGTCAGATTACCAAACCACGTGGTAACGTCATCGCTTCCTCTGTTTATAGCTGAACCGGATCGTTACAAGTTAAACATTGTCTATGATGATTTGGCGAACTGTAATTGATTTATTCTTTGATTTATTGATTATCATATTTCTTTTCTTTTTTTCCTTTTTTTTTATGTTTTCCTTATCTTGATTAATTTGATTTATGTTTGAATAAGATGTACGATTTATATTGATAATTTTAGATTCAAGTATCCGGCATGTACAGGCCACGAGCCTATAATGTAATTGGTGATTCAATAAAAAAAATCTAATGATAAGTCAATGGAATTGAAAATTCTGAAGTTGAGCGTGCCAAGAGTTGATATATTGTTTTGAGCTCTACCGTTTGAGCTACCTGAACTTGTGTTAAACGTAATACCAATTATCTCACATTGGAAATTGGATAGAAGAGATGTGCGTGTATAGTTGAAACCACTCTAACATACTACAAAAAATTAAATGAACAAACAATCAAAACTATAGATTAAGTCTTGCCTCACGTTTGATCAGGCAATACCACACGGGGACAAAACGTTAAATTTGTATGGATAAACTTAAACATCGTTTTTTGCGAATTAATCATTTTCTGTATTAATTAAGCGGACCAAATGAATGACGCTTTATACAAAACACAAAATGAATAATTCACAAAAAACGAATTTCTTCCATACAAATTTAATGTTTTGTCACCGACGACGGAACGGTTTGTGGCCAATATGTAAAATAGGCGCTTGATCCACTAATCATTCAATAGATGACGCCAAAGAAATTTTTTTCATTTTATTACATTTGTATTTAAAAGATTTGAATTTAAAAATTTTTGAAGGAAAGGAGGAAATATTTTTCGACCTACTATGTTGTAAAATTTGTTTTCCAAACTTTTTAGCGAATTAACGAACCATCGTGTGTGCCTTAATATCATTTTATGTGGTTGTCGTCCTCGCAAGCGTGCGCGTGTCGGACGTACAGCCGTATATAGACACATGAGAGCACAAGAAGTGCTTTAAGGTATCGACAACAAAATTTCTTCCTCCGAGTCATCCGCCGACCATTCAGCCCTTTTTGACGGCTCTGGGCTCTGCCTCCAAATCCTAATGATTACGAATGAAATCCGGGCAAAGCAGCGCCGCATGCCATGAACCAAATGGGAAAGTAAAAAGCGAGGTCGGGGGTGGCAGCCCCGCGAAGGGGTGTTAAGGGGGAGAAGCCCCCATGCAGAGTATAAACGGATTTGGGGCAGAGCCTTCCAACAAAACACAAGAAATACATGAGATGTAATAAATTATTTTGAAATGCCTCAAAATCCTGACGATGCTTATAAAATAAAATTGTCCGGATTTTAAGGCAACCAGATTTTGTATCATCCAGCTAGTTTGTCAGATCTGATCTATCGAAGTTCTTGTTTCTGTTAAATATTACATGATTCAATGATTCATTTTAATACAGCAGAAACAATTGGAACCACGGAAGGATTTTGCTGCAGTATAAAATTTGACACGCTACAAACCAATACTGGTTTTGAGCGTCTTGAGCCTTTTCAAAGTTTATTATTATTTTTTTCAAATGAAGGAATATAATGGCACGAAAAGGATAATGAAACACTAAAACACCATGTTGTTAAACCAAGCGAAACCAAAGCTTTTTGAATTCAAATGCCATTTTCTTCTGACAGCGATAATTTCACCATATAAATTCGTTACAAAATTCGAATGTTTGTCTATTTCTATTTTCATAAATTCGGATTATAATGTGCTCACTAGTATGAATACGACATATAAGCATAGATAGACCCCATTTTACGAACAACTTAAGAAGGGTTTCTTTATCTTTATTATAGCTAAGTCCTTATTATTTTGTTGAAAATATAATATGTTCAACTCATGCAGAATATTCATCATATTTTAACATTTATATAAAACATAACATAAATGTGGCAGTCGTTTGAGTTGATGATGGAACAATATATTCCAAGCAATATACTCAACTAGCAGCACCTTGCCATATATAAAATGTTCTCTTGCGAAAATGTCAAATTTTATATTTTATTTTTGGTTTGCAGCTTCAGTCAGGTATGGATAATGCGAGCACAATATTGTGTAGATGTATATTTTTTAGTTTCTTGTATTATAGCATCAATATATTTTTATTGCAGGTCAGTTTTTCGGAATGACACAGTGGTGCTTGAATTGCTTTTTAGTCGACTTGGACATCAAAGGGATTTCTTACTTTGAGTAATATGACATACATTGCAAATTCTGCCATTTAGTAAAATCAAAAAAATGATTTTATTATTTTTCAAAGAGATAGTTCAGGTAAAATAAATGTGAAAATATCGCTGGTGGGTTTCTTAATAGGTCAATGCAATCTAATGATAAGTCAATGGAAAAGCCCTTAGCCGAAAAAGAATTTGAAGAGTGATAATGATAAATAATTCATAAAAATCATTGTTGAAACCAAAGAAGAAATTAAATGTGAATACTAAAGGACAAAAAAATTACACAAGTCAAGGAAAAATATTTTGCTTCATATACCCCCGCACTTTGTCGGTGTCTTCCGATCCAAGAGCTCCGCCGCGCCGCAGACTCCGCGACCATGCTTTTTTAACAATAATAATCCTCCGTTACAACCTGTCCGGGTCAGAAGCTAGAGAATTGTATTTACTACTTCCGCAGTTTTTTGTGAGCTTTAGCTCAGATGGATTCTTCTTAGAGATCCTTCCGTTACTGAAGTTTTACTGTGTCAGTGGTAAATTGCACACAAAGCCAGGCGCGGAAGCTAGTAGGGCTAAGAAATCCTTCAATGTGTTTTAACGGCAGGCACATGCTTAACATAAATTCCGAACCACGCCTAATGGTGGCTAGCATTTTAGAATTAGGATTTCTTCTGGTGCTAATTATATCTCCGCCTAAAAATAGACTCAGATATTTGTACACAGAATTCGTCGAATATGGGTGAACATGGGTGACGTGGCACTAAATCCACAACTACCCAAATTATGAAGCCTGGGTGAACCTAGGAACGTTACTTTCATGCTAAACATTAAAGAAAAATCATTTACAGAATTTTTCTCCACCAGGTTTGAACCCGGATGTTCTTGGTGGAAAACCAGTACGTTACCACTAAGCTAGCCCGTTCCACACTTTCTTATGTATGCACACAAATAGAATTGCAGTAATAGGTAAGCAGTTTGTAGGGATTATCAGCAAGGGCTTGAAAAAAGAAATATACGTACATTATATCCAGTAGGATGATGTTATTTAGAACCGTGTTTATTGCCAAGTGAAAACGTAACTTAGTTACATATTCTAATCCTTAGAACCATGCATTAAAAAATAACACCGAATCACCAAATTTCTTTGCAAATATTTTTTTTTTTTTCATATTTCACAGTTTTGTTGAACGTTTGACAGAAAAAAAATTTCTACATATAAATCCTCTATGTCATGCCATTACATAACAATAGAATCTGCTCATACGTAACATCATCAAAAATTTAGATCCGAGGCATACAAATCTTTCATAATCTGTATCACATCAAGCATGCTAAAAAAAGACAAAATCTGTTTCGCGAGTCTTCAATGTTTTTTCCTTCCAAAATGAAAATTGTCATATAACAGTGATGTATGCGATCTGATACCGAAAGTTCAATATTATGTTTTCGATCACGGGGTATGTCACTTCCAAAACGAAGTGATTTATGCTATTAGCCGATTTAATATTTTTAAATATACACAAGAAATTACTTGTCCTTGTAATTTTGCCAAATTAATTTCTAAGATTTTTTATATTTGTATCTTATTGTATTATGCAAGCAACATCGGCTATTCCTATCTTTCATTTTCCTATTGTTATTTTCCCCTAGGAGTAGAAAAAACATATAGTAACTATCATAACGAATGTACCCTCTTCTGTTATTATTAGTTACAATAATGATATTGAATATAAGATCGCTTTTTTACTGGCTGAATAAGCACCATACGAAAAAAAGATTTTGTTGGGAACAAAAGTCTATTTATTCTAACTGTCAACATGATGTTTTAAACATCAAAGCTATAAGGCACGTGAAATGTGCCGCTATCAATTTCGTTAAGAACTGTCTACAAATCAATCGAGCAGCTACGAATAAGGTCCAACATGTTTTTTTCGTTAGGATTAATATGTTGCATAAAAAAAATTTAAGACGAAAGAAAAATCTATTTGTATTTGACGTTTAAACGTAATTTCGACTGTTGTAATAGACCGACTTGATATCCCATCATCCTCATGACTTTGGTAAAAAACGAGCTGAGTTCCTATTTTCAACAAGCGATAAAGCTTATATCACTTTTATCTCACATTTTCGTTCTCATTTGAGAATTTATTCCACGTGAATTAGAGTAGAGGAGACAACCACTGAGAAAACATCGCACAATTTCTCGTTTGTTAAAAATAGTGTTCTTGGGTCAATATGCCACCTTGTGATATCATGTATGATTAACTATACACCGACTGACTCGCAGTGTACACATGTTCATCAAAATTCATCGGGGACTGGTCTCATGACAAAGTAAAGAAACTACGTCAACAATCGCTTAGATTAGCAGTTACAGGTAACTTCCGGTTTAAGCGGCGCACAGTAGGCTAATCCGTTATATTCATGTTCAAAAATCTATATCTCGTGATATATTCATAATTTAAATGTAAGAATTCTTAAAACGTGATTTAAGAATGTTCAAAAATGTCGGGAAAAATATTTGTGCATGTAGGCCGCAGATTAATAGTCGTAAGGTTGTTAGACAAAGTTACAGGTTTGATTTCTCCCCATACATAACCTCAAAAAAATATATTTTCCATATTTTCGTCAGAATCTTGTCGAAATCAGTTGTAAACGTTAAAGTAATTCATAATAAGTCGAAACGAGCCTTGTCCGACGAAAAAGGGATGAAATTCCTAGTGGTTTTGAAGCGAATTGTTATTCAGCGCTCTGAGACTCAAAGACAGTCAGTATGAAAATCGAAGAATCAACCAAGAAATTCATCTTTTTTTTCGTCGGACTAGGCTAAACGTTTCTGCAAATTTGGGACCACTGTGCATTGTGAGCAGTACTTCATTTCGCTTAAAAAACATCTTAAAACATTTATTGGGTAAAGAGCCTTTCGCAAAGTACGCACGATATAAAAAGCATTATTTGAACCCTTCCGCACTCAATTTTCATACATTGGGATGTGTTGGTAGCGTGCGTACTTTGTGGCTCCTAATGGCTCCTAATCAATCTCTTCAGCTTCTTTCAACATTTTGTGTAAAAATAATCCAATTTCAGTCCTCGCCAATATTATACTATTTTCGTCCATAAACAAAATCACATTTATTTAATAGAAATCGTTATTGCCGAATTATAAAACACTCGTTTTTCAACTTGATTCGTCTATTCACCAACAATTGGTCGAAAATGCAGTAGAAAGAACGACACGAAAAAAAAACGGTAAACATTAAGGAGTTTCGTAATATAAGTTGCCCCCGTAGATTGTAATGCAAGGGAAATGTGGGAAAAATCATATTATATTTTTGAATGATGAATAATCCAGCAGACACTCAGACAACACTTTGACTGCAGTTTGATGGAGTATATTACCAATGCTGTGTGTAGAACTATATGTATATACAGAATATATATAAACAACACTTTACATAGCATACACATGAATTCATAACATTCAGAATATAAGTTGCCGATCATTCTAAAAGGTGAAAAAAAAAATTGAAAATTGCATGTTCTAGCCGAAATCGTTTTTCATAAGAAGTGTGAATTTGAAAATGTTTCAAGAAAATGTCTCTCTTTGTGTGCAAATTTATTTATAAATTGGGGAATGCACGTCTTTCACATGTATGAAAAAAAAACTACAATGTTAATAAGTGAAACAAAGGAAATGTTTGTGATAATTCCATTTAAAGCATTTTCATTTGAAATGTTTACTTCGTGGGCGCCCGACAGCAACAATCAAAAGTTAAAGTAAATTTTTTTCGTAGACTTTCCACAGTTTTTTTTAATTGAGTTCGAAACTTGATACCAAATAGTATATTATATTACTTGGACCGAAATCACTTTTTTATGTGCAGGCGGACCTAAAAGTCACATTTAGGGAATGTAAAACCGGTTTTGATTTCCCAATTTCGAAAACCAGGTTTCACGGTTTTCAAAATAAATGTTTTTCTCTGCAGGATTCTTCTCAAAATTATTTGTTTTGTTGTAAATTTAAAGAAAATCCCTTTATTAAAACAGTCGAGCTCATCGATTTCAGGATTTTTTCAATTGCCAAGGATGTTTCATCAAATTTATAAATATTTATGAGAGATTTTTTGTGAGAAACGGATATCTGCCTTTCGAATTTCTCTTAATACGTTTCTCATAAAGTCAAGTTTTACAACGTTCTCACACAAAATGAATGCTTTCCCAACAGCGCCTTCAAGAACTTTTTTAGACGACCAGGCTTTTAGAATTGCGATTGCTCTTAGACATAGAAGCTGTAGGCAAAATCGGACACCACGGATTTGCCAGTAAGCAAAGTGCTGGCAGAAAAGCAGGGTACGAAATTGTGCGACATCACAACTATCAGAGAACCGTCGGGCTGCGACAGGAACAATGGCGAAAATCCAGATGGTGTGACAATCATCCCTTGGAAGCGCGGAGCACCTCTTGTATGAGACTTTACATGTGGTGATACTGTCTGTAAAACATACATAAAATCTACACGTTAGCGTCCTCGTGGTGCTGCAAAATGTAGAGAAAGCGTCTAAACGGCAAATTACGCATGATTGTAGGTTTGTTTTTGCTTTGTACCCTGTACCGGCTATTGAGACGTGTGGCACTTGGGGAGATAAAAGGAAAAAATGAATTGACGAAATTGAAAAGAAGCTGGCGGGAAAAACTGAGGAGACTCGATCCAAAGCATAAGCATACTTGATACAGGGGATCAGTCTAGCGATACAACGAATAAACGCAACGTCTATACTCGAAACGATTCCCGAAAGTCAGTAATAGTTATTTACGTTACAAGAGAGTAGGCCGAAAACTCCTTTCAGGGCAACGTATTAAGTTTTTCATGCCTTGGGCATAAAAAACAGCATTTTTCTCGTAATTTAAGCGCTCGGCATGAAAAGTTGTATACGTGCCTGTTTAGGACGATTAATCTGAGGCAGTTTCGCATGTAGACCTCACTTCGTTCGGTCTACAACTCGCGAAATTGCCTGAAGCCATCGTCCAAAACAGGCACGTAATTAATTATTTCATGCTTCATAGCAGGGCAGAAAATAATAAAACGTCAAATTGAGGGGCGCCCCGTCGTTTGACATGTTATTATTTTCTGCCCGGCTATGAAACATGAAAAGAAAAATGATACACTCTACAATTTTGTTGGACGGAAGATTCTCTGCTGTACGACCCCACTTAGTAAATGATCAAAACCCTCGAATGTAGTTGGAAGTAAGTTCAAAAGAGGTATAGGAAATGAGCTCTTGAGCAAAGATACCCATTGGTCCGACCACAACCCGTCCACGTCGTTCTAAGTAAATTTAAATAAAATGTAAGAAATGAGCTCGAGCGTATAAATGTAATGAAGTCCCATAAAATGAACGAAATATTTAAGCTGAACTCCGATGAAATAAAAGAAAATGAAAAATGAGGTAGCATACTCGTTTTTCATCTACTCGGTTCTTAGGTCGAACTTTTATCTAGTGAAAATGAAATCTACTGAAACCGAAAAACCGCTTTTGAAAACCGATTAGGACACGAACAGTGCAATGTCGTTGTATACATCAACAGCGCCACTTATAAAATCAAAGAGAGAACAATTGGTCTCATTCGATAAAGGGGCTGTCTCTAAATTACGTAACGCTCGGAGGGGGTACAAGAATTTGTGACAGATTGTTAGGGGGGGGGGGGGTTTGTAGAAATGTTACGTAACAAACACTTTTACAACCAAAAACTTATATTTTTAATTAAATTTGTTCAAAATCGCATACGAGAAACGTTTTTGTGATCATCTGTTATGTGCTTTTCACTTGGTGACGCAGTGCTATTCTTTCTAGTTATTTTTCTCTAGTTTTGACAAATTATGTCATGTTAAAAAATAAATTCCTCAGTTTTGTTACGTAACAGGAAGGGGGGGGGGGTTCGAGTGATTGTTATAGTGACAACGCCAGGTGGGGGGGGGGGGGGTAAGTGACCAAAAATGTGTTTCGTAATTTAGGGACAGACCCTAACGAACGCATCTGGTGAAGGTTACTTGAATGCAGTGTTGGATCATCTACCGAAGTTGGGAATCGACCCTCTACTCATGATTGCTTGTTCTTTCAATGGAGCGATGAACATGCGATCAGACGATGTGGGACTGCGACAAAAAAATGAAGATTATTTAATATACACCTGGTGTTACGCCCATAAATTGAATTTAAGTGTGCTTGTATGTACGAGTGTACTGTCAACAAAGAACTAGTTCGGGCTATTGCAATCGACTCATAATTTTTGTTCTGAGTCCTATGAGCGGGTCATTCAATTGGAGAATGTGTCGTCGGAATTGAAAGGACACAAGAAGCTCATTCGATCTGAGAATTTTGGAAAAGCCCGTTGGTACTCGAACGAAAAAAGTTTGCTAAAGATTTTCGGTATCTACAGCAATACCTCTACGGACCTTTATCTGGTTATGCTGCTATACAGCGTAAAAACTAATGAATCGTCTTGTCCGAAAGCTACATTTGAAGCGACAGCTAAACAAACTGGACAAAAATGGAAACTATTTTGACTAATTTTACATTTTTCCGAATATTTGACGTCCGTTTCGAATTGCCCGAATGGACAGGTCCATTGGAGATTTGCCTGAAATGCTTTTCCGAGCCAGGTTGGCCCGGGTTTTAAATATCACGCATTCACGCAGATATTACATTCCGAAAAAAGCTGTTCAAATCAATCGGTCGAAAACATGCATGCAACAAGGAAAAATCTAAATGTAACTGCTGTCTGTATCACATAAAATTCTACATTTTCGATTCATTTGTTATACATGTTATAACATGTGGAATGTGGAAAAAACACAAATTCTAAATCTTAAATATCAAATAAGACGAAAATGAGGAATTTTATGTGATGCAAACAGTATATAACATGTCAGGTGTAATATGGCAATGTAAAGGTATGGACTGTGAGGACAGGATGCATGCCAATGTACCTAATGACACAAGTATTTACTAAACTGCATAATTAGGCCCTGCCAGAACACGTGTTAAAAGAAAATATTTTCTATGAATATTTCTGACCTTCAATTTTCAGCTTTCGATTTCTGTAAGGGACTTTTTTCGATTTTTTTTTCAATGTAATGGAAAGCAACTTTTGTTTTATTATGTTCTTTTTTGAAATATATAAAAAATATATATGGAATAAAACCTAAAAGAGGAGCATTAATGGATTTTGTGGCAGAACAAATGTTTATTTAAGAAGAAAACGAATATTGTTTCCATTGTTGACTTCGTCAAATATATTTCTGTAATCTGATTTTCTCCACTTTTTCGATCTATTGAAGCATTTTCTTACAAATATCTAAATTGAAGTAAATGGACTTAGAAATTGATATGTAATTTTGAAAATTCACTTAAAGCCTCGCGCATAATTTTTAATAATGAATTTGTCCTTAACTATAAATACTAATTTAATTTGGTTTGTTTTTAACGATAAATTCTATTAATTTAAAATGCTCTTTTGAATGAAAGTGGGCCACCACACGGTTCTTTATGTGTAATGTGGTATCTCGAAGTATACCTTCCATATTATGTTTGTTTATTAATTCTGTTTCCATATAATTTACAGGAAATTATTTTTGTTTTCAGACTGGGTATTTGACATACCTTATAATTTTATGTAATTTGGCTTTATTTAAGAAAACACGCAAAACTAGAGTTGAGATCCTCTAGCAATTTAAATTTTCTCTGAGTTAAAACGTCATTGAGACTTACTTCATATCTGAATATTGTACAGGAAAGGAATCGTAAGCTTGTGCATCTTTTTAATTTCTCTTTTATCGCTCTTTTCACGCATTCGCTTGTATTTTTCTCAAGTAAAACCGTTTTTTCGGTTGAAAGAGCTAAAACGAAGCGTTGCACAATCTTATGATTCTCTTCCTGTATGTTATAACAAGTGAGCGTAAAACGCTCCTAAATCAAAATTATTGTTTGCCTTGGACTTTGTATACAGAAGCGTTGCATCTGACAATAGCGTCTATTGGTATGCAAAACAGTATAAGAAAAGTAAAATTTTCTTTTTAAATACCGAGGTCAAAATCATTTATAATGAAAAGTTTCTTTCAGTTTCAAACATTCCAACAATAATTCGATCACAAAGTTTAACGTGTTGAGGATAGGTCTAAAAATGGAACCAGTTCAGACCGACACCACACTGTACTTGGTAACCATCTAAGTCCTATTTTCATTATGAACGCCTTTTCGACATTTTTAGTTAATTAATAAGTCGTTTGAAAATTGCATCTTATAGGGCGCTTTTTAGTTTGATAGAAATTAATCACTCTCGGGTGATACTCCACAACATAGGAAAAGAAATTTTTTTTTTTGAGGTGCAGACGACCTTAGGACCCTATTGCTATCGGACCCATACTTGCATGGACAAAACATGACGCCTCTTTTTTCTCGGCAACGCTGCACAAAAAAGGAATATTCACGAAAAACCACCAAATATCGTCTGGGGTCGCGTAGCGTCAGCTGTGCCAACACTGAGTCGAACCACTCAATAGATTTTTACTAATTTAATTCTCATGATTTTCTGATTTTTATATCTTTCATTCAAAACCTTGAAGAGCGATTTCCGTTCCAAACTCGCAGAGATATACGTCAAAAATGGGCGATTCATTTCCCGCCGCTTTTTCGTTTCCCGGGAATTAGCGAAAATTGATTGAGTGTAGAACAATTATTTCCATTGCTTTCTGCTGATGTATCCAAACAATATAATCTGTAGATTAGTGATCACTCCTATCGGAAAATCAAATGTTATCGCTAGTGAGTATGATCCACAAACCCAATATCCAACGACAAAGTAGAATCTGAAGTGTGTTCCTTTTTGTCGACGGGAAGTTCTCAAAGCAATATGACTTAAGCATTTCTAACGCACCCTGAAGAAATCAAATCGTACTTAGAAGTCTATAAAATAAATGTTCCAAGTATTAATTAACGTAAGACGTGATATCGTAATCAATAATTAATTTGCTATGTAAATAAAACACCATTACCTTGATGCCGGGTTATTCCACGGACCATTTCGTTGCTATGCATGAAATGCTCAGTAGTTACAAAATGATAGTCATAGAAAAATAACTAACCTTTAGTTAAAGGATCAATCCTTCTGATGCACCATTTTCAATGAATATCTTTTCGTAACTACTGAGCATTTCGAGCGTAGGAACGGAGTTTTCGTGGAATGGCCCACCACCGTTTACAATTTTATTCAATTTCAAATTTAAAAAAATTCAAATTCAAAAAATGTATTATAAGTTTGGATGCATTTCGAGTAATCTATTACCCTTCTTCAGCAACACACGACTAATTATACAAAAACATTAATCGTACATTAGATTCTCTGCAACGGTATCATTATTTAGCCTTGACTAAGAATTTAGATACAGTTGAACAAAATTGAACTAATATTATCGCAATCTGTGTTCATCAATTTTTCGTTTGGACTCAATTTGTAATATTTATGTATGTAAAAACTTTCGTATGCGTCTAATAGAGGACTACTGTTTACTACTTGATTGTTCCAAATATTGCTCTCGAAAATCTTCCAGACTTTAGAATGTATTCTAAATAAAGTAAGATTCTTGAAAATATAGGATACTGAGTTGCTATAAGGAGATGAATGTGTACTACCTGATAATAAGTTCGGATCTAGATATAAACATGGGTTAGTACATTTCCTCTTGATTGATGTGATATTTAATAATAATATGTACAACGTAATGAGCCATTCTGGCGTAATAGTTGGCCAAATTTTTGTAAACAAAAACAACATAAACATAATCATTAAATTTTGCCTAAGCGGTTTTTTGTCTGTGAAGTACTTACTTACTTTCTCAATCGGACTAATATCTGTCGAGCAATAAGGCTTTGAAAATTGATGCAATCAATTTGCAAAAAACGTTTGTAGTCTTACCACAAGTCATGAGTTGAAAGTCGATTGAAAGTTTAATTGCTTCACAGTAGTCCTGCATTTTTATACAGTCTGTGGAATATTCTAAGGACCACTTTTTATATTTTGTAAGTAAATTTTGTATGAAATTAGAAAATGTGGTCCCTAGAATATTCCACTACCTGTAAGTCATATTGTGTGCACTATATTTTAGAAGTAATTTCTTTTTGTTTTCAAAATGTCTAAATGTTTAATTGCTTGTCTCAACGACCGAGTGCTACTACATTAAAGCATGGTATAGGTGTGCGGGCACGCCCGATTTTCGGCCCATTCACAAGCCCACCGCCCTATAGCGGGCAGGGGCGGACATGGGCATCTCTATTTCAAAAACGTGCGGGCCACGCTACCATTTTCAAAATCGAACGGGCACGGGTTGCCTGTTTTCAGATGCATAGACGGGCGGGTACGGTCAGGCGAAAGTGATGTCCGCACACCTCTAAACCATAGTACATGTGAGGTTATGTAAACAGCCTGTAACACAAGGACGATCGCCTTCGGCTCAATGGAAATAGGTGGGACAATAATATCTAGCGTTGTTTACGCCAAGGCGTAATTCGGGCTTCACAGGAGTATGTCAAAGTAGGGACATACGTATCCATTTTGGTGCCAGTAGTAACGTACGCAGAAGCGTGTGATTAGAAAACTGAAAGTCTTCGAAAATAGGTGCCTTCACGTGACAATTGACTTTAAAATCACTGCATGAAATTAGGAGGACTCTTAAGTTGAGGGAACCTCCATTTCATAGAATAGTAGCTTTATGTAAAATCCGGGGATATGGAATACAGTTCCCTGAGAAACGGGATTCGATGGTCCCGAGAGCATTTCCTAGTCAAAAAGTTTCACCAAGTTTAACGCATTTTTAACCACTTTTTCAAGATTCGGCCCAAATTAAATTCCATAAACAATTTTTCGATTATTTCTCAGGAAAATCGTATTAGATATCAGCATAATGAGAATGCACGGAGATGTAAGGGCTTTCGTAAAGCGTTTTCGAAATGCATTTGAAAGACGTCGTCGAACGAAACCATCAAAAAGTATTTTTCTTTCGTAGACATGTCTCGTCATTTCTTCCGACATTTGTCGTTCAGAAATTTTTTTCGACATAGTTGCGGTTAGATAAAAAATTTCGTAAATGTGTTAGTGCCTGTTTTACTTTTCGATAATTTCGTTTTTTGTTGATTGTTTTTTTTAAATTGTGATCACGGCAGTTTTCAAAATTTTTTGAATACACTGTTCATAAAATGAATTCAATTTCATTCTTCACAATTTTTCAACTTACTAGCATGTAAATAAAAAAAGAATCAATTTTCACTTCGGCCACCATGCAGTTATTGCAATGTTGCATCAAATCATAATCTTAAATGCGTCGAAAGTTTGATATCTTAATTTTTCGTAATTAGCAGTTGGACTTTTCTTTTTCCACTTAGGAAACAATTGTTGTACAATTGCATTTTTTTTTGTTCTGAAAGTATGTCTCCGTTTTTGTTATGTTTTTCGAATATTTAAATACATTACATGTGTATAGGTCACGGGGATGTACTTATTCATCCAATATTCATTATTGCCGAAGAAGAAACAATCGATTTGTAACTCAATTCGGCCATGCAACGCAAATTTGTCGATGTTGCCGAATCCTATAACAAACTGAAAATTAAAAAATGGCATCTATAAAATGTAGACGAAATTCAAAAACTCCAACAAATTTTGTAAATTCGATGTATATTTTTATAGTAAGTGACACATTACATGTGTATAGGTTTGAAATTTAGTTGGAGCGTGTTCAGCAACGAAAATACTTTATTTGGAGTTGCGCAGTTAATGTCGTCGGGTTTAACTTTGAGGGCTTGAGGTTATATTCTTGACGATGTTTTTTGGTCGTGAAGGATTGCCCAACTGTCATGAAGAAAATTTGTTATTGTTTACGTTTGTAAACATTGCACGAAATGAAATAATATTCCTTAATTTGGTTAGAAGATGTGACGAGTATCTTTTTAAGCGATTTATAATGACATTTGCGAGTATATATGACAATTTAAAGACATAAAAATGGAAATAATTGCGAATATTTATTCACACAAAAATCTCGGTGAAACTTTTGGGTTTCTGAACGACTTACCCCGGAACACTCTCATTAAGTTAACTTTACTCAAGTTTCATGACGAATTTTTTGTTGCTGAACGCGTACATTCGTAGCTCAATAATCTAAAGTTTTGAAAAATATTGTTGGCATTTCGGCTAGCATTTTTTTGGCTTTGGGTGTGCTTTTAGTTAAAAGGTAACTGATTTGTTTTGTCTTTGAACGTTAAAGAAATTTTAAAGGAATATTCATTTTATTCGAGGTAGAATATTTGAAGTATAAACATGATTCAAGTTTGTTGCTGCTGTAAATGCTCAATAAGTAACCCTTCTCGCAGTTTCTTGAAAAAGGTTTACGAAAATCGGTCAAGTTTTATTTAAAGTTATTATATTGACGGATGTTTGCAGAATTGGCATCTAAGGACTATGATCAATTGATCGATGCTCCCCTACCACCCCCCTCAAATCTACTGGTTAAAAACGTCGTGGTAAACGCAATAGACGCCTTTTCGAAGAACTTCGTTCTTCGTACGGGTCTGAAACGATGACTAAATTTCAGTTTGCCATGGTACCTGATACCATGGAGAGGTGTGGGGACTCACCCTCTTTCATATAATCTTGAAAAACATAGACCCTAAATTTAACACACCTTTTTCTTACTGAATTCTACCCTTCGCAGTTCAAGCGATCGTTCTTACTTTCTGTTTCCTCAAAGGTACTGGTACATGTATGTCCTAGTCCTACTTAAAGCTCAAGGGAAAATTGGTGGAGTGGTGGCGGAGATATGACTGAAGAAGTGTGTCCGAAAGCGTGGTTTTCCGAGAGTCGGTGAGAGTTTTTCGCATATCGCGTCGACTTTATCATGGGGAGAGCATATATGCAAATAGTCATTATCCGCAATATCCAAAATAAAGGGAAGTATTCGGAGAAAAGTCGGGAAATGTATGCAGCGGGTAGCCATTATCACGTTTTTGTATACCGGGAAATATTGACTTGTATACCGGGAAGGCAAGATAAATTGCACATGCAGTGGGAAGGCTTTTGAAGTTGTTAAATGACAGATGAGAATCTGAAAAAATGGTGGAAAACATTTTTGTGGAAATCCATTCTGGCTTTCGGGTCTTAATTCAAGACTAAAATCATTCAACTCGGCCGTACACTACACGGTTTGCATGAAAACTTCATGGCATATTATTATACATAGCTCCCGAGTTCTATGCATTACATTGAAGTGCACATTTTTGCTAAATAACTGTAGGTCCTAGAGCTTAGGTCAGGACTCTAGGCTGCATCGAACATCGGTCATGTACTTAAGAATTAGTTTATGATGTGTTGTAGAGGTTCATGCCTACTTAAGATCGGTCTGGTATTTTCTCATGATTAGAATTTACCCAGGATTGGAATTTACGCAGACGGACGAACAAACTCCTATCGCTATTTAATAAAGGAATCGCAAAAGTATTTTTTTTTATTTCAGTTTAAGAAAAGATATAAATACTCTTATATTTGCGTAACTCCAGTATACAGATTGTAATTCAAAGGAGCTCAGTAACCAAGAAATCCTCAATTTTAAATAGATTATTGTTTTACTTACGTTTTCACAGCTTGTAAGGGCGAGTGGTCTTTTTGTCCGTTAAAACATTAACACGCGATAAGTTAAAAAAATAGTTCTAATGACGGACGCTACGTAGGGTTCTTCTTTGCTTGCAAAATAAATAACCAACAATCGCTTGTGGAATAATTTTGTATCGCTCGTTCAATAATATCCCTCTAAAATGGTATTTGCAGCACGCTAGTAACGTGATTTTCTGAAACAAAATTGTATACCCACTTTTCCATTTATTTGGCATTTATATTTTTAGACTGTTCAAGACTCTTTATCCAAAACTAATACTTAAAATGCTTCACTGAGTCAAAATACTAACATATCTGACAGCCAGAATATTTCGATACAAATTTGTGTTTAAAATTTGAACACAATTTATTGAAAGGTTTTTCCTATTTTTGTTTTGCTCGTTGTTCTGGTTTCACGTGCTTCCTGTGTGACATGTCTCATTTTCGTAAAATCATATTGATGCGGTGAAAGGTGGTGTTGATTTTTAATATTTTATTTTTTTGGCATACGGCATATTACAGAATTATATTTCTATTCAGGATGATGATGGTATATTGCAAAAGTATCGAAACAATTCTTTTCATATAACGTAAAAAAATACAGTGACTGTATGTGTACATGTACATACGTACATGTGAGCGATTAGAAAACTGATCGTGCTTGTTCCTGGACTTTAAGTAGTCTCTAGTGGCACTTGTTCTCCATGCTTTCATAGGTGAATTCAGACCAACACTAAACTAATTCCTTATTCAAACGAGTACTCAATAGTTGTGATTGTTTGCACACGCAGGCAGGCCCGAAGAGAAACGTTTGCATAGTGTCACAAAACAACTGAACAACCGAGAACTCATTAAAAATAAATTTAAACTTTCTCAGTTTAAGACTCAGAAAATGTATGGAAAACATTTCATTTTTTTTCGAAAAGCGATCATTGAAAGGTTTTTCCTGTGGTCAAAGAACCCTTCCTTCGCATGCTTGGTCGAGCAAGTATTTTTTCAAGCTGACTGTGATATGGCTGGTTGCATTGATTTCAGTTTGCTGGAGTACTCGAACATTTTTAAAAATGTTACTGGGAATTCAAACCGAACTATTCTAAATTCGACCGTATTAGTGACGAAGCTGAGACGAGTAGTGAGGTTTACCCGAAAAGTAGAAACTTCTTTCGCTTGACGCAGTATCTTTATTTACTGACATTCCGAGTGACGCTATTCACAAAAAAATGGTGTACGATAAAGAATTTTACAACTTTACCGAAACATGAGTTGATAGCTGGACTGAATTTTGTCTTAAATGAATCTTGCTTCCAGTTTAATGGTACATTCTACAAGCAAATTTTTGTATCACCGATGGGTTCACTAACGTCACCTGTTTTTACAGACTTCATACTTGAAATTTTAGAGGATGAAGTCATAAGGAGCTTTCTTCTATCGTTTTTTTTTTACTGCGGTTCCAAACGAAATACAAACGACGAAATTAGCCTTCAACTAATATAACAGACATATTTAATTTACAGAATTTAGACCTAATGATAGAACTGCCATACATTAAAGGCCTTTTCGAGAAGCTTAAATCAGCGTGCAAAAAGGACGCCATTTTAGCTGGCAAAGCGGACAATAGTATTAAGAGGTCTACAATCAAATTTTGTCTGTCAAGTCAATGTGATTTTGGTGCTAAATATGTTGGTGAAGCTTTACAGTTGCAATATCGCATAAATATACTATAAAAAAGAAAGATGAAGGAATAAGTTCCTTAGTCCAGCATGTTCTTCAAACTGGCCATAAGTCGTTGTGTGATAATGCTAAAATTCGCAAAATGAAAAAGTGACGAACAGGAGACAAATGACATCAACAAATCTTTTTTATTCTAAACAACATGGTTTTCGTGTTGGGTGTGGAACTAGAACTGCATTGTATGAACTTATTGGTGAAGTGAGCAAAAAAATCGAGAGCAAAGACATAGTATCTGGCATTTTTCTTGACCTGGCTAAGGCTTTTGATACAGCAAACCACGGTCTCCTGTTGAGAAGGCTTGAGCTAGCAGGTATAAGAGGTGTGGCCCTGGATCTTATGGCAAACTACCTAATCAGTAGGTATCAGTATGTTATGGTAAATGACTCTTTTAGTTCCTACATGAAGATGTCCTATGGGGTTGTACAAGGAAACATCCTTGGGCCGCTTCTATTTTTGGTTTTCATAAACGATTTTAATGAACTGCCGCTTGTTTCATATTTGTTTGCTGATGACACGAGCATGTTTACTGCTTCTATTTGCATGAGTACAAACATCACCAATCTATCAAGAGATCTGAAAGTGGTTGCGTAATACTTCAAATTAAATGAATTGACTTTGAATTTGGGAAAGTGTTATTCATTTTAGGTTCCCGAAAAACACTGTTACACATTTCCCTGACATTGTGTACGACGGAATCGTCATTGAAAGAGCGACTTCAGTGAAATATTTGGGGGTCATCTTAGACCAATTCTTAAATTGTGAACATATCACAAATTTATGTCATAAGATTGCTCCGTACGTTGGTATTTTGAAGAGACTTTCCTTCCTCCCAAAGAGTGTATTAGAAAAATTATACTTTGCGATGATACACTCGAGGCTGATATACTGCATAGATGTCTGGAAGTTTTACAAAAAAAAGCACTTAAGTCGGTGTACAAACTGCGTTTGAGGATGAGTACCGATGACCTATTCAACACAGTCTGTAAACACATTCGGCCCGTGTCGGACTTGTATGAAATGGAAGTTAGCATTTTTGTGTATTCATGCGTCCATAGCCGATGCTATCACAATGTCAAATTTATGAGGAGAGAGCATTCTTATTATACAAGGAATGAAGAATTACTCTATGTTCCATAGCTGGAATCTAAAATTGGTAAAAGAAGTGTGTCCCTTGTTTAATAAATTACCAAAAATGATTAGAAGCTTTGCTAAATATATTGAATTTAAGCGTTTGTTAAAAGATCACTTGCGCGTGCATGGGAGTCGAATTTAATTTGTTTTGGAGGCACCTGGTGTTGTTTTGTTTTGTTTTCTTTCCCTTACTGGAATTAACTTTCTTCGCAGCGCACCCTTCGGTAAGTTCCCTTCTCTATTATTGTTTTTATTTTATTGTTTTTAACTAAGATGTGATATTGATTTATACTTAGTCCATAATATTATGTATGTGTAAAGAAAGAAAGAAAGAAAGATGTAATTGAGAGAAATTTTAAACATATGAAGGGACAGATGTGGCAAACAGAATTGATGTTACGAAAAGACTCGAACGTTTTTAAGTAAATATTGCCTTAACTCTTAAGTGTTTGAAATTACGTCCACATTAAGTTGTATTGGAAATTGCCGATGGGGCAATATTGAAAAACCCGTCCGAAGAAACGGTGTAAAAGAACTCTACCGAAATCACAAATTAATCCCCAAATAGACAAAAATAATCGCCTCAATTTTCTCTACAACATAGCAAAAAACGATTTTTTTGTTAAGGGCCGACTCTAGGACCGACCTAGGGCATGACACATACTTCCATAGACAAAAATGTTTCCCCCAATCTGCTCTGCAATATGACAAAAAAATGTTTTTTGGTTAGGGCCAACCTTAGGATCGACCAAAAGCCCACTTGAGCCCTAAGTACAGGCCCAAATTTGTTTATGAATATAATTCGGCACACGGTTACCTCTCAAATATAAAAAGAATCAACAAATCGGTTAGGATTTGATCGATTTATGTAAAAAAAACACGTTGGGCCTAGTTTTAGGGTCCTGGCCGAGTCCAAGGACATCTTATCGAAAAACTTTCTTCCATAAAATGTGAGATATTCCTTTCGATTAAATTTTTTTTTTTGAAAATCGAAAGTTTTTTATACTCGAGTTATGTACAAAAAAAATGTAGGGCCCTAGCAGAGACTCGTTTTTAGTGCCCTAGCTAAGTCCAAGGGCTCAAAATCAAAAAAAGTTGCTTTTACATATTGTCGGTCATGCCCAGATCTTTCAAACAAAAAAAAGTTTAGGACAGTCGGAATAGATTTACTCGAGATATGTACACAAAAAACACGTATGGCCATAGCATAGAATCGTTTTTAGTGCCCTAGCTAAGTCCAAGGACCCAAAAAAGTTTCTTCCATCAATTGTCGGCCATGCCCAAATCTTTCAAACAAAAAAAAATTATGAAAATCGGAAAATATTTACTCGAGTTATGAACAAAAGACCAAAAACCACTTAAACGGCCCAAGCTCGGCGGTCATTTGGGCCGAGAGTGCATAGATTCAATCCCATAAAAGATTTTTTGATTACCTTTCAGGGAAAAAAAAGTTTTTGAAAATCGGTTGAGTTTTACTCGAGTTATCGTGTTAACGGACGGACCGACGGACGGACATTTTTTTTATTGCTGATTCGTCATCTAAGGACCATGATCGGTCCTCCCCATACTCCCGGGTCGAAATTCGACTGGTTCTTCGTACGGGTCTAAAGACAGTGAGTTATTATAAAAAACATACATACATACCTTCAATTGTATTAACACACAGAAAGAATCTATTTACGTAAAGGTTTTGAATGAAAAATATGGACATCAGAAAATAACGAAAATAAAATTAGTGGAAATCGGTTGAGATGGTTCGGGTTGTAGGATCCCTAGTGTGGACCCAACTTACGCTACGCCACCCTAGACGATATTTGGGGTTTTTCGTGAATATTCCTTTATTGATGACGTTTTTTTTGCAGTGTTGCAGAGAAAAAAAAGACGAACGTTTTTGTCCATGCAAGTATGGGTCCGCGTCCTCTCCTTAGGGCCATAGGTCGGTCCTAAGGTCGTCACCACATCAAAGATTTTTTTTTTGCTATGGTGTGGAGCAGAAATTTTTTTGTCCATGGAAGTATGGGTCAGAGACCTCTTCTAACTGCTCTAGGTCGGTTCAAAGATCGGCAGTACAAAAAAAATGGCATATGTTTAACTGATCGCCAAGAAACTCATTTTTGATCACCAGAAATTTCAATTTTGATCACCAGAAAAATAAAACACTCTTTTTTAGGGTCAGGGGTGTGTCCGACCATTTCGTAAAAGGAGGAATGTATCTTTAAAGCGGCTAATTCAGCGTAGGTGTCCCTAATTAAGTTTTATTTTGTATTGCTGATCAAAATTGTATTTTCAGGTGATCAAAAATTATTTTTGGGTGATCTACCCAAAAGAAATTGTTTTTGAAAACTTTTTTGAAAAATTTTTTTAAAAATTTCTTTGAAATTTTGGGGGTTTTGTGGATATTTGGAGAGGCTTTTACACCGTTTCTTCGGACATGTTTTCAATATTGCCCTTTCCAATCTAATTTAATATCGACGTAATTTCATTTTCAGTTAAGGCAACATTTACTTATGTTCGAGCCTTTTTGCAACATCTATTCTGATGCGTACGGGTTCATTGCATATGTTTTGTATAAATATGTATATTTAACTAAGGTTCCTGTGTACACGGAAAGTATCTCAGCTACAAAATTGTATAATTTGCTAGGCAACAAGCACGGAAGAAGGTAAAAAAACAACTGAAATAACAGTTATGAATGTCTATTTAACTTGTGTAATTTTACGGAAAATTTTATATTAAAAGCAAATTTATTGCGAGCCAATTTTCTAATCACGATTAAACTTCAACAATTTATGTTATAGCTTAAATGGTGAGTTTAGAAATTTTCAACATTTTATGATAACAATAACAGTATAAGGTGAATCCCTAAAGCTAAATAACAACGAAATTCAATTACGAAACAATATCATTCAAAATGTTTTCTTAAAGTTTTAGGGAAACTATCAAACAATGTTTTAGCTCATAAATGCCACCGTCATTTTAGGTATCATAAGCATCATATTATTCCCTTCGAACTAAATACCTCTTTGAAACAAAGGCAGTATAGGTATTGTGAGTTTACAGCAAAAGTCAACCTATTTTGTATTATTTTTGCGAAATAAAATTAGCGCCGACCATTTCGAATAGAATTTTAGAAAATTTTAGATTCTTTGCGTTGTCCTCCGTTGCTTAAAAGTGAAATGACGTTTCATAAACTATAAATTACTATTTCATCATTCACCTGAACCTGAACAAATTACACAATCATAAAGTGGAATTTTCTATTTCTGTTTTACTAGAAGAAGTTAGGGAAAAGGTCCAAAGTGTATGGTCGTTAATGTTGATAGATTTGATCGAAAGAGGCTTTAAGTCGAAAGGAAAAATCAATTTTCTTTTGTTTAAGGCATTGACCGAGGCATTGCTTTAAAAAATCTATTTATTTAAACATTTGGCATTTAAAATGTGATTTTGACAATTCGAATAGACTAATTTTGATACCAACAGACTCAAATATATTATATTACGAAAACTAGTACTTATGGCCCCGTTGTCAGACTCGTTTTATACATTGAGGAGAGTGTATGTTTTAGCTAAGTATAAGCATATCTAGTGTTATGCAAAGGTACATTATATGTGGCAGAGAACGTGTACTAATCAGTACTTTTTCTAATGCGAGGTCAGAATAGGGAGGGTGAAGTAGCAAGATGTACATATAGCATATAATAGATGTATGCAATGTACATTGTACATTGGTATATGTAGTGTGTACAGTGTACACGTTGTGTACGTATATGTACATATATATTAGGTTGTAGAACACAAAAACAGATTATAGAAAAAACGTGCGTATGTTTTTGATACAAATCGCTCTAATTGAGAAAATTTAATAAGTAAATTGTTGTAGCCAGTTACAAAAAATATTTTAATTAATTGAGTTAGTGTCGGCTCAGCACCGAAAGACAGCGAAATCGTGAGTAAAGTTGGAGGTGGCAGGTGGGTAGCTTCCAGCGCGGCAGTGAAATTGAAAGTGTTGTGGTTGGTTCGTGTAGTGGGGTGGAACCCCCCGGGTCTCCGGCGGTGAGATTGTGAGTTATGTGGTTGATTAGTATCACCATGATTTGAAAAAGCCCAAACGTCGAACCTCCATCAGTACGACAACTTTTCCTTGTTCGAGTTGAAATTAACAGCAGTGATTTTATTTTCACTTTAGAATTGTTGTGACTAATGTATAATGAAAAAATACGGAAATTTTGTCAAAATTGACGACCCAACTAATAAGTCGAAAAAACTGTCAATTTTTTTTTTATTTTTCCATGTAATCGACAGTACTCGAATAGATCTTTCGATTGATGGTAAGTTGAAAAAAATCGGCAGAATACTTTTTCGATAGCCCACTTTCGTTATGGGCATCGTAGGGAAAGAAGACCACTTTGACGCTATGCTACTCTAACACTACATGACCGATTGTCGCAAATGAGGTATCATTTGAAAGCTTGGCTCATGCGCTGTATTTGAGAACTGTTTGTATTAGAAAAAATAGCACCCAGTACTCTTACCCAGTACCCAGTGCTCCCGTTCTAAATATTCATCAATTAAACACACATAACATGAGCATATAGATGAAGAAAATCGCACATCCATAGTCATTCGATAAAATTGAACTACAACGACATTTGAAGCGAAAGAAATGACTTAAAAATTTGTTGTATAAAGTTATTTGCAAAAAATGCAACATTTTCAGTAAAAACGATGTGAAACAGGTGGAAAAAAAATTCGCCGAGTATGTAAAAGTATTGTCTAATGTGAGCAACATTTTAAGTGAAAAAACGAAAAGAAAATCTTCGCAAAATTGTTTTCCTCATAGTTAATGGAAATTATGAAAATTCGCTTCTTTCCATCCCTGCGTTGATTTAAAAATTAATTTTTGTGTAAAAATGCATTTCCCCATGTCGTGGGACAATTTTCGACATTCGCAAATGAAGAAGATCGTGCAAATTGATTGAAATCACTTCTCGCCAACCTTATGTTGATGTAATGCAAAAATGCAATCCTCATGTCGTAGACAACTTCTTTCGACCCTAAAACTCACAAATGAACGAGATAATGGCTAAAATATTAACTAGTAATATTAACTAAGGTACGCAATGCAATATTCAATCGTATTATCGAAAAGTATTAAATGCATCGAATGAATGGCCAAGGTTTACCATTTGACGAAATATTTATATAAGAAAATGAAGTTGCCCGGTTCTGCCGTTTAAGTTTTACCCCATCCCTTTCTTTCTTATATGGATACCCCTTTCTGAACTCCCCTTCGCTTCCAAAGCATTTAAGGATTGTGTTGAGAACATTCCTTATCCGGGAAAGAAATGAAGTTACTCATTTCGCCAAAGACACACATTCTGAGTTTTTGACGGATTGGATTGGAAGGATGTTTGTTTTTAAAAACTAATTTTGCTCGTAAAATTAAAATCTTTATCCGCAGCAAAATTAGCTTATAAATTTCATATTTTTATTGGAAGAAGACGAATTCATATAAATTGAAATTGTTAGCAACCTCCTCCCCCTTGCCTTGAATTTTCCTCATTTTATAAAGCCCCTCCCCCCTTATGCTGAAATAATGCTTCTCTGTACAAACAGCAACAAGATTCACTCTTTGTGACGAAAAAACTATCACCGAGAAATTTTCGCGAACATTTTACGATGTATGCGTATCAGTGAAGCAATTTTTACTTCCCAGAAATACTTCGAAATTGGTCGAATTTCGAAGTAACCTCACAATAATTTCATTTACATGAAAGACCCTTATTTTCGACAAGCATTAATTGTCTTCACTTTGATGGATACTATGCCCAAATAACAGTTGATTTTAACATCATATAATAAGAAATGAGGATTCACATGATTTATACCGATACCGATCAAACTGCTAGGTTGCTTCGGATTCAAAATAATGTATAATTATAAATGAACTCAAAGTGAATACACAACAATCGACTTCCCAGAATCGATAAAATGTATTTGACTATTAAATCCAATGAGCTATACATATCACTGTATTGTACACATTGCCTACAAAAGGAACGACAGTGACAAGCTTTATTATGCTCCAAATCGACATTGTAATTGATCACAACGTTAGTTTGATTGTGTTTTGAAGTTTCTCGGTTATTAAGTAGATAGATATGTACCGTGTACTTCCTTCGAGTACAAATGTACAAAACTTTGGCATTTCACATGCACATAATTTTACAGAGGATATTTTGATAGGAATTTAAATTTAATTTTCACATTGGAATCAAGATGTGCAGGTGATTCAATTTCAGTGTTAAATTAGTTTTAATTGAAAAAAATTGAATTGATAAGGCTAAACCGACTATTGGTGACAAATGAGATAAATTATTATTATTATTATCTATTTATCAATGGATTGGCACGAGGACTAAATGTTCCGGAAAACGGGTTGTGATTGTCATTTTGAATAACCCTCTGCAAAGGTATTACTTGAAAATATTTACCACGGAGATATATAGTACTCGGCAGTTTTGTTGAGTAGCGACCAGCCAAATCGTTTTCGCTTAAGTCAAGATGAGCGGTCGCTACTAGCGAGGTAAATGGAAAACTAGTGTCGCTCTAGTTTTTCACTAGTTCGTAGTTCGCTAGTTTTTAGCGACGCTAACTCAACCTGTATGTTACGTAGGTATATATTATCAAACAGATTCGATCACAATGACGAACTTTACTGTAGCACATTTTTTGAGTGTTTCAACTATTTATCTTTCATGCATCTTTAACAGTTTTTATCGCTCAAATAAAGTATAGTAGTTACACCATTCAATATTACCAAGTTCAACACTAATGCCAAAATTCATACTTAAACGAACCAACCATAAACAACGAAGCATTAAAATTTTCTTAATTACAATTTTAAAAGCTTCGCTAAATTGTATAAAATAATTATAAATTTTTCCCCAAATTATATGATTGATATTTATGTACAAACTCTTTTTTTTACATTTTTTTATTTCTTTTTCGCGCTTATACCGCCAGCGAGCGTTTACATAATAACATAATGCCCATCCATACAATAAATTTATTTTATATTTTTAATGTGTCAACATAATTACCATTAATTCATTTTTTTATTTATGAAGTTTTTATTTTCCTCATAATTTATACGAAAACGGCGTGAAAATCCTTTTATTCAGTTGAGTCAAGCTTTCAGTTTTTTCATTCTTTTTACATAATAAGTCTTATATCCAAAAGCAACCCTATTAACTCGTTTATAGTGAGGCTGTAGGGATAAGAAGGAAAATCTTCAACCGTTTTTTTATAAAAATACTTAATACAAGCAAGCATCACCTAAACGTAATTGAAGAGATAATCTGTGCGACTAAATGCTTTTATATTAGTATATTTTTATATAAATTTTTTTTGCACATACCACGAATGTATAAGGCGTAATTTATCAGGATATTAAGTGACAAGTGGAGGGTTCTTTAATATTATTAAAGGAGGTCTTCTTACAATCGTTGAAATCATACAAATAAAATTAAAATACGAAAATATAATCAATTACTCACCTTTGGATGTGCTCTTCTAGGAAATGCTACTTTGGGGTCAATCTGGAAATTAAAAATTCACAAAAAATTAAATTTGTATACATACTTATACATATACGTGTTAAACAGAAACGATATTTACAGATGTCGAATATATTTACTTGCATCGCTTTTGCAGCAGTTGATTTGACTATTTTTTGTTATCGCTTGCGATGCATATATAAATTATATTCGCTGGCAGTACATCTGAAGAAGTTTTTTGTGTCTCTCGCTCATTAAAGCTCTTTATTTGAACGAAAAACTCAAAATCCTGAGACATATGTTCGCTAAAATTGGACTCGCTACAACTTCGCCTTTGGAACCAACTTTCTAACTCTCAGAGTTCTAGAGTTATGGGTCAGCCCTCCCAATTCTAGAAATGGCCATATCCTAAAGATTGGGCCATATTTCTCCAAAACCCTGAAACATTTTTTCGCTACAATTTAATTCTCTACAATTTCGCTTTTAGAACCAACTCCAATAGTTCGAGAGTTAAGGCTCATTTCTCATTTTTGTCGTTGCTGACCCAATAATTCTAAAAGTTGTGACATACACGTAATTTCTCGAAAAAATCCAAAAACAAGTACGGTTAAACGTTTTTATTTTGTTATACAATTACAAGATTTTAGTTTATTGTCAATTCCACAACTTTGACAGTAGAACCATAGACTTTTTTTGACTAGACGGGAATGTTAGCATGGCGCCAAATTTGAAATGAGAAATGCAGAAGCATAATAATTTGTCGTATTTTATGTTCTTCTAATGTTTTTTAAACTTTAGCAATTTTAGTTTTTTAGCCAAATTTTCGGAAATTCTCAAATTTCTCAATATTTTGATTTTTATTAAATTTATAAAATAAAATTTGTAATGCGAAATGCAGAAGCATAACAGTTTGTCGTAGTTTATGTTCTTCTAACATTCCTTGAACTTTAACAATTTTAGTTTTTCAGCCAAATTTTTGAAAGCTCTCAAATTTCTCAATTTTTGTGAAATTTATTAAATTTACAAAAAATTTCTGAAAAATTTTCAAATTCATGGAGATCGGAATTTTGAAAAATAATGAAAATTATCAAATTTGGATGAACTTTTGGGCCATTACATGTAAGGTTATGGAGAACGATGTCTGCACACTGAAACCTTGATTTTTTAGATATATGTTGTATGGCAGAAAGTATTACAGACGTTTTATCTGCAATTTGTTCATTGAACGAAAATTTAGAAAAAGCTTCGTTTAGCCTGCAGTCGTCGTTCTCTCATAATCATGCATGGAATGGGGAATTTCTATGAATTTCAGATTTGACAATTTCTCAGAAATTTGGACTTTTGTAACTTCAACACTTTTTAAACATTTTAGAAATTGATGAAAATTCTTGAAATTTCAAAATGACTAATAGCAAATCATGAAATATTTTCAAATTTGAAATTTTAGTACGGCCGCTTCAAAGTTACGTTGAACACTATTATGAAATTTATGACTTTTAAAAGTCAGAGGGAATGGGATGTGTTCACCAAACAGGCGCTTATTTGAGTTCACATAGAACACGCGTGCCTTCGATGCTTCGAATTCAACAAAAGAAAATGTTAACGTGAACATATCTCATGTTGTTAACAATTAAAAGTCTGATAATTCATTTAGTGTTCAGTCTAACTTTGATGCGTCTGTAATTTTAAAATTTACAGAATTTTCATAAATTTCTAAAATGTTTAAAAAGTGTAGAGAAGTTACAAAACTCAAAATTTCTGAGAAAATATTAAATCTGAAACTCATAGAAATTCTTTACTGTACACTCACTGAAAAGTGAAAACCGACACATTTTTGTGTTTTGTGGTTTACTGACTTTATTGATTTCTCCATATAAAAATACATGCAAAAATTCACAAACTCAAGTAAAACACAAAAGCAAAAATGTGTCGGTTTTCACTTTTCCGTGAGTGTATGAAAATTCTTCCAAATTTGATAATTTTCATTATTTTTCAAAATTCCGATCTCCATGAATTTGAAAACTTTTCAGAAAATTGAAAATTTTTTGTAAATTTAATAAATTTCACAAAAATTTAGAAATTTGAGAACTTTCAAAAATTTGGCTGAAAAACTAAAATTATTAAAGTTTGAGGAATGTTAGAAGAACACAAACTACGACAAATTGTTATGCTTCTGCATTTCGCATTTGAAATTTTATTTTGTAAATTTAATAAATTTCAAAATATTGAGAAATTTGAGAACTTTCGAAAATTTGCCTAAAAAACAAAATTGCTAAAGTTTAAAAAACATTAGAAGAACATAAAATACGACAAATTATTATGCTTCTGCATTTCTCATTTCAAATTTGGCGCCATGCTAACATTCCCGTCTAGTCAAAAAAAGTCTATGGTTCTACTGTCAAAGTTGTGGAATTGACAAGATCCACAACAAACTAAAATCTTGTAATTGTGTAACAAAATAAAAACGTTTAATTGTATTCGCTAAAATTTATTTCTCCATAACTTTCCCTTTTCAAGCAACCTTCTAACTTTTATAGTTTTAGAGTTATTGACTGTCATCCTGACTGAGTCTGGAAGCAACTGAATCCCACAAATCTCAGGAATGTGCCATGTGAAATTATTTCAATAAATATTTTGTGAGATTAAATATCAACGACCAATTTCATAATTCGAAGTGAATCGAGAAATTATTGTCTTTTTCAATTATTGTCACAATATTTTTTCTTTGTGCAACTATCGTCACAAAAACGACTAAAATATTTATTAACAACCAATTATTTTAACCAACGAAACTAATTCACGTGCGTTCATGTTCCACATGCCAAATGACATTAGGAAAAATGTATTAAATTTGTAACTTACGAATTTTCAAAGAAAAAACTACTCAACCGATCATTTTCTTTACCATCTCAAAAGAAAAAATGGTTACATCATAATCTTAATATCCGTCATGAAAAGGTTATGTATGTTACATATATGTACATTGTACAAGTATATCAAAAATCAATTTTCAATTGAATGAACCACCGAAAAAAATCCTATTTTCTTCTACTTTTAAATTTTCATTCCATCTCAAGTTTCCCATCCAAAATAAACACAACATTTCATTGCATACTTATGTAAATTTTTATTTCTATTTTGTTTATATCTCGAAAGTAGATGAAGCCTGAATCATATTTAATATACAATTTTTTTCTTCGAACATTTTGCTACCATCCATTGAAATATCAAGTGTTTTTATATGAAGGGGTGTTTAAGAGGGAGTATATTTTTATTTAAAGATTGGTAAATGGTAGGAGTGTGGATTACTTGGAATAAAATTTTCTATTTTCGATATTTAATGTTACTGAACAGACTGAATAAAATATTTTATTCTACAAAATAAAATATGAGGTGAAAGTGACGCTATGAGTGATTTCAAACTAAAACCGAGGAGTTTCATTTTAAGGTATCAAGTAGAAATGACGACAATATTTCTAGAATAAAATTTCATTAGTTATAGTCATCATATATCAGGCTTCTTAAGGTGTAGTAGTTGGTTAAAGCAATGAGACTCTCTTTCGAAGTACAAAAAAATTTTTCATTACATCGACTACGAAAATTGTTACTTTCGCTTCCCAAATGGGATGCGAAAATTAAAAAATACAGTTCTCAGTTGCAAGGGTACTTTCGCCCCTCTAAAAGGAACCGAAAGTAATTCTAATCTAATTTTATCAAAAAAGAACGCTGTCATAATGTAGAAATCGAAATCGGAAAGAGCTACTTTCATAAAAGTCCTAATCTGCCATATTGAATTGGAAAAACAAAAACAAGTTTATGATCATTTCGAATTTTTATTTTAAAACGCAAGTGGGAAGGTGTTTAAATAATATGAAGCATTTTTTTTTGTTAAATGAAATTAAATACTGTGTCACATTATCGTAAAATAAAAATTTCAGTTTGTTTTGTTTGTTTACACGCACTCAAAATTTTGCAAATGTTTTTTTGCCATTTTGAATGCAATGAATGCACTTCGAAATAGTTTTTCCCGAAATCTATTTTAATTTGAATGAAAAAGTGTTGAAATATTATTGAAATCTTCTTTTGGTTGAGAAAAGTAATCATCCTTAGCTATTGATTATTTTCTATTAATTCAAATCTTTCATGATTTGGTTTGTTTACATACTTGAAGTGTTATGATGGTGGTAGAAAATTTCAAATTTGTTGCATTCAAATCTTACTTGAAGTGTTATGATGGTGTAGAAAATTTCAAATTTGTTGCATTCAAATCTATTGAATTAAATTGTTTTAAATTTTGTTAGGTGAAATAATTAGTGATTTCAAAAATAATTTAGTTTGTGAAGTTAACAACATTCGTAGTCGTTGTCATGAAAAGTTCTATGGATCACACGGAATGATATAAAAAATTCAACCTTGTGCGATTGTCGAACTTGCCTTCGGCACGGGCTGCAAACTTCGCACACGGCTGAAATTTTTTATATTCATCCCTTGTGATACAATAGTTATTTGGATCACAAGGGACGAAAGTAAGAAAATTCAACCGTGTGCGAAGTTTGCAGCCCGTGCCGAAGGCAAGGGCGGCAATCGCACAGGTTGAATTTTTTACGTCGTATCGTGTGATCCACACAACTTTTCATTACAACAACTATGAAAAATGTTATTTTTGCTTCCCAAACAAAACTTTCTAATAAGAAACACAGCACACTAATTAATTTTTAGAAATAATATAATTTCATTTCAAATACAGCAACAATCGCAGAAGCATTCTTTCATTAAGTCGTTTCGTTTTTCTTCAAATTTTGAAATTTGATCATAGTGTACCTGCGCATTTAATTGAGAAAATTCCCTACGAATTTAATCAAGAAAATTCTTTCTTGCAAACGAAATATTCGAATTATATTTCTTTAAAATAAAACTATAAAATGGCCAAAAGATTGAACAACAACGAATTATCAACAGAATTTGACGAGATGGATGTGATAATGTCGCAATTAGATGCGAATGTTCATTATGTAGGAGAAATTGCTGCAGATGGAATGGACGAAATTATGTCCCAGATCGAATTGAAATCGCTGTATGAACCGGAGAAGAAAGTCGATACTGATGGATCTGATGATGGAATGGACGAAATTATGTCCCAGATCGACATGGAATCTCTTTATGAAACAACGGAAAAATTCAATACCGATATAACCGGTGTGCCACAAGAACTGGTTCACCGATATCAGAACGCAATGAATGGAATTGAAGAAGATCTGATTCTTCAAATGAACCAAGAAGATGACATTGACGAAGATCCAAATTTTTCACCGGAATTGCTACAAGAATATGAAAAGGCGATGAATGCGATCTTGCCGACAAAATCCACCGACCGATACCTACAAGCATATAACGTTTTCCGGGAGTGGCAAAAATCACACAGTACAACGAGTTTGAACGAAATCGTTATCATGGCATATTTCAGTGAACGGTCCTCAAAGTACAAGCCATCGACTTTGTGGAGCATGTACTCCATGCTCAAAAAGACTTTGATCGCCAAACACAACGTGGATTTAAAGACATATTGTCGGTTACGAGCGTTTTTGAAGACGAATGCTGACGGATTTCAAAGTAAACAATCGTTAGTATTTACAGCGGAAGAATTAAAGAATTTCATCGTGAATGCTCCGAACATATCATACTTGGCGATGAAGGTGAAACTGAAAAAAAAATTGTTGATTGTTTTGCAAATCTCTTTACTATTGTTTCAGGTCGTTCTCATTTTTGGTATTGTGGGAGTGTGCAGAGGAGATGAATTAACAAATCTAACCATCGGAAATTTGAAGGATGACGGACAAGAAATCTCTGTGCATGTACCAATAACGAAAACGAAAGAGCCGAATGATTATATAATCTGCGGAGAAATGGCTAAAATTATTCGCGAGTACGTAAATCTTCGTCCGAACAACACCAAAACTGAGCGACTGTTTATGCAATACCGGAGAGGGAAGTGCGTTAATCAAGTAATGGGAAAGCACAGCATTGCCAAAATTCCAAAAGAAATCGCTGCATTTTTAAAATTGCCAAATCCCAACTTGTACACTGGACATAGTTACCGACGATCAGGTACGACTATAGCTGCTGATGCTGGTGCCAGTGTTGAAGATCTAATGCGTCTTGGCCCTTGGAAATCGATTACTGTATGTCAACGATACGTTCAAGACTCCAAAAGAAACAAGAGAAAACTTGCTAATTTGATCGGCGAAGCTATCGATTTGCCGTCAACTAGCCAAAGTAATACGAATAAGAGCGGAAAACGATTCGCAACAGAAGCTACATCCGTACAATTTGCTAACCCGATCGGCGGAGCCATCAGTATGCCTTTAACGGTACAAGATGGTATGAAGCATAGCGAAATACGATTCACAAGCGAGTCTTCGTCTGGCCTTGATGAAACTCCAAACGAAAATGTGTCGGAAGATTGTGATGCACCAATCAATCTCTTGTCTGAGAATAAAAATTCCGATACTGTTGAGATTGCATCAAATGCTGTTAAATTTAATTTTGCTACTGTTAAGTCTTTGTCTGAATCATTAAGAGGTGTTGGAGTTCAGACTCGACGTGATAAGGAAAATGTGATTTTGCATTTCGGATCAGAGTGCAAGAACTTCACAATTTTTAATTTGAATTGAATATTTTTATGATGTAAATCAATGCACAACTTACTTCCACATTACATGAATATGCATATAATTAAAAACAAAAATTGGTTTTTCTAATAATGGACCTCTCTCAAGGCAACTTACCCTCACTGTCTCTTTATTTGGTACATTTCGATCAACAATTATTTCGATGCGATACTAACATCTACCTTGTTTACATGCTTCATAAATATTAGAGCCGAAAATAAAACTGTCAATTTTGAGAGGGCCGAAACTACAAAAAATTGCTGCGTTCTTTTTATTTTCGCCCCTGAGGTATCAAATTTTTTATTTTCGCATCCCATTTGGGAAGCGAAAATAACATTTTTCATGGTTGGTGTAATGAAAATAACTATTGCTATCATATAAGGGATCATTCGAATAGTGTGCACGCACTTTTTCGACAATTTTTGACCACTCCCTCTTTCCCCTCTGCACACTTTCTCACGTTTTTCCGTACTCCTTCCCCTAAAAGTGCGCACGTTTTCGAAAGCAAATCTGCTGCAAATTATTCCTCGTTTTTATCCTCGTTTTTTGTTTATGTTGCATTTTCTTTTATTTTGTACAATTGTTTGCCTCTATGTAAATGTTTTATATTTCTTTATAAGTATTATAACGTTTTCATGGTTTTTTAACGAGGACTATGACAGCAGTCATAGTCACTCTTTTTCCATGTCAGCTAGTGTATAGTTAGACAATAAAATTAATATCAATCAATTCAGATTTTCGGTAGCATATTGTCGAAACGGTCAATTGTTGTCCGTCCGTACAAGATAAACAGCTGTGTTTTAGCTATGTCGAGCTTGTAGTCCAGTAGTTATATCATCTAAGCCCTTTAAAGATAGTATGTAAAAACTACACAAATATGTCAAAATCGACACAATCGTGGCAAAAGAATTAACGAAAAGTTGGTCATATTGAGCGCGTCCGATAAAAACGATGTTTTCCCAAAGTAATTTTTGTTAAAAAAATTGTCAATTTCAAAAAAGTGCCTCAATAGCTATATAAAATCATTGTTTTTTCATCTAGTAGTTGAGCTAATTTTTTGAGATTGCTTAATTTCTTTATCAAATTTTTCGCTAGAAGACAAGTCTGCACTTTTAGCCAGGACACTTGGTGCCGAAAATTTGAAAATGCCAAAATTAAGGAAGTAGCGAGCACATTACATTGTATTAGTTTATAATTTGACACCTGGCTGTGTACTTGAGCCCTGAATCTGGGGATAAAGAAGGCAGAAAGTGCTGAACATCTGTTTTTACCAAAGAGTAGGCGGTAGTTAGATTTATACGTCACATAAATTCAACTCGGCATCAGGCTGCGTCCCTTAGCTATGACACTTTGAATACAGGTGGCAGCAGCAGCCTGGTGCCGAATTGAAACTTATGTGACGTATAGAACTCACTCCTGCCTCCACTTTGATAAAAACAGATGTTCAGCACCTGGCTGCTTTCTTTTTTCCCAGTTTTAGGCGCTTTAGGTCTCAAGTACGCAGCCTGATGCCAACTTCGATGTGTTACTAACAAACAACCTCACTTGCTCTTTCAGTAAGGCGTCGACGGAATTTCAGCACCAGGCTGCTTTGATTTTGGTGAAGTTGGTATAAGTATATAGGGTGGGCCGAAAAAAAAAGTTTTTTTCTTTCAAAATGCCCACGTCGGAAATGTGTTCAGAACCACCATAGGAAAATTTCGTGGAAGAACTTTTTTTAAAATACATTTTTACATTGTCGCCCATCGAATTTCACATTTTGGGAGAGATGGCTCTATTTTAAACTATTTGAAGACCAATATTTATTAATGTAAGAAATAAAAAAGACTGCTTACAAGTGGAATTTGTTGTACATACTCATAGCAGTCAGCGCTGATAAAAGGGTTTATAAAAAAAATTTATGAGTCTGGCTAGGTGGGTTTGTGCTCCCGAATTTTTCTTTTCTTAGAATTTTTTTTTACAATCTCTTCATGGAAAAGTCGTAATTAGATCAGAAAAATGTTCAAAAATAATTTCGTGGACGAGGAATTTAATAGAGAATCCAGAACAGAAATCGGATTGAAGATCGGTCTAGACATATTTGATGTGGCTTTAAGTGATCAAAAACATTGTAGAAAATGACATTTTTTCGTCATAAAAAAAATTCTCATCTTAAATGTAGTTTTTTGGTATCATATTGAAATTCTGTTATAAATAATTTATTTTAACTGAATAAAAATGAAAATTTTATATTATTTCAGAAAATTGGGGTGTCAAAATCTAAGTTTTTCCAAATTTTATGCCCTACTCTTACCCAAATGGCCAAAGATGACAAAAATCTAATTTTTCCAAAATTCTAGGACCCCTTGCTGACTCGACCCACTTATTCTATGTAATGAAACCTAATTTTAATCTTCACAGCCTTGTCTACCATGGGAAAAGCACAAGTCGGCATCTCTTTTGTCCTCTATGAACTTTCGCATGGGCGCAGTCGCCCCCGTTGCCCCCGTAAGCTCGGCGCCACTGCAGCAAAACACTATGAAAGGCCAAAAAAAATCGCCAAAATGTGAAGTATCGCCAAGAAAAAACGCTATATAAATATCGCCACAAAGAAAGAATTACATTTATTGGCTATACTGGATATTTCACTATTTGGCGATACTTCACATTCTACCGATTTTTTTGCGATTAATTTTTTTTTTTGCGATTTCACTTTGGCGATATTTTACGGCTATACCAAGGTAACGTTGCTTCATGGGATATTTCGTATTATTGTGCGAAAGATCTTAAAAGCAAAGTGGTAAACTAACAAGCATCTTGAACATGTTCGTAAAAAAAGGCCTCTTGGGCCATTGCGAAACTGGTTCACTTGATCATGCTCGAAGCGGTAGCGGAGAGCGTGACGCAGTCCCCAAACCACAAAAAAACGTCCACAAGCCCAAAAAACTCCATACCATACAAAAACCTTTGGGACAAGACACGATGTATAGGCGAACTTTTAAGTTTTTTCCCCTCACCCCCCTCCCCCTCCAAAATATTTTTAAAAAAAACTACGTCGCAGCAACTTTCAAACGAGCCCTCACTCATCAAAATCGGTTGAAAACGAGTCGAGATATCGCCAATCAAAGATGACCAATTTCCATATATTAATGGTAAAATCTGCTTTGAAAGTAATCACAATTTTATTCCTGTGTTGTGTCTCAACGATCTATCTATGTCTCTATGTATGTATCTTTCTACCTTTTTTTTTTCTCGAGAACCGCCCGAGCGATTTCCTTAAAATTTTCAGGGAACGTCAGCCTCGGCCCCAAATAAAAAATTTCATATGCCGCTTTTCCGGGAAACTTCTAGAAAAGCCGTGGCATGTGGAAAAGTGCTCAATTTTGAGGGTTTTTAGGTAACGCTCGGAGTTTTCGAATTTTAACTCCGAAGTGACAATAGCTAGAGAGTTGGTTTCTTCGGGAAAGTTATAGAGTTTGGTCAGGAAATTTTTTGGGATCTTAAGAAAATAGCTGCCAGCAGTAGAACTGGCGCCATCTTGGATTTTCCCAAGCGATAAATTAGGTTTTTTTTGATTTTCGAATTTTAGCTTCGGAATGACAATACTTAGAGAGTTGGTTTCTGCGGGAAAGTTATAGAGTTTGATCAGCAGAATTTTTTGGGCGTTTCAGAAATAAAATTTTCGAATTTATGCTCCGGAATGATAACACTTGCAGAGTTGGTTTCTTCTAGACAGTTACAGAGTTTCATCAGGAGAATTTTTTGGTATCATAGGAAAATGGCTGCCAGCTGTCATAGCGGCGCCATCTTGGATTTTCGTTTATGCTTTTTCGGTTTTCGAATTCTAGCTCCGGAATGACACTACTTAGAGAGATGGCTTCTTCTAGAAAGTTATAGAGTTTGGTCAGGAATTTTTTGGGATCATAAGAAAATGGCTGCCAGCTGCTGTCATAGCGGCGCCATCTTGGATTTTCGTTTATGTTTCTACGGATTTCGAATTTTAGCTCCGGAATGACACTACTTAGAGAGATGGTTTCTTCTAAAAAGTTATAGAGTTTCATCAGGAGAATTTTTTGGTATTATTAGAAAATGGCTGCCAACTGTCAAAGTAACGCCATCTTGGATTTTTTGCTAAATTCTGTATAAGAATACCTAAACAGTTGGTTTTTTCAGAAAGTTATATGAATCAGTGGGAAGAATTGGTGACACGAAGTGTTCCGAAGGTAGCCGAAGGTGACATGAAGTGTTCCGAAGGTAGCCGAAGGCGACACGGAGTGTTCCGAAGGTAGCCGAAGGCGACACGGAGTGTTCCGAAGGAAGGCGAAGGTGACACAAAGTATTCCAAAGGTAGCCGAAGGTGATACGAAGTGTTCCGATGGTAGCCGAAGGTGTTGTAGAAAAAATTTTTTTTGGAGAAAAATTTTTTTCAAAGAAAATTTTTTTTCGGAGAAATTTTTTTCGAAGACTGTTTTTTTCGGAGAAATTTTTTTCTAAGAAAATTTTCATTTCTGAGAAATTTTTTTTCAAAAAATAGAAATTTTTTCAACAACTGAAAACTTCCAAAACGACTGATATCACAACAAAAACCTCTTAAAAGGTAAAGTGTGACGCAGTCCGAAAGTCAGCTTCCAAAATTAATGATATCGCTTGAGGTGACGCTATCGCTGATAATACACAGAAGTTTGTTTGAATGGAACCTTGTGTTCAAAGTTTTAATTTCCTGTAAAAATTACAGTGATTTTTTTCAAAAAAAATTACGTTGTGTAAAAAAAAATTGCGTCACAAATGCCGGACCCATCAGCGGAATAATTTTTCAACAGTTTCAGTTTTTAGACGCAAAAATTTAAATTTATCTTAAACAGTCTACGCAATTAGAAACAAAAGTTAAATTTTTGCAGCGCAAAAACTGATAGTGCAGAAAAATTATTTCGTCGCAATTTTTTTAACACCACGTAATTTTGTTTTAAAAAAGCGCTGTAATTTTTACAGAAAATTAAAACTTTGAACACAAGGTTCCATTCAAACAAACTTCTGCGTATTATCAGCGATAGCGTCACCTCAAGCGATATCATTAATTTTGGAAGCGGACTTTCGGACTGCGTCACACTTTACCCTTTAAGAGGTTTTTGTTGTTGTATGTATAGTATAGTTATTGTTTCAGAAGCAATAAAAAACAATCACTAATAATATATTTAGCAAGACAATCAACGAAACTATTTTGTTGTTCTACCGTTTGTAGTTTATCTTACCTTTTTTCCATCTAATTCGTGTATTCCTTGTGCTAATACTTTATCTACGCTAGAAGGTTCTCCGAATGTGATAAAACCAAATCCTCTGGAAATATAAGAAAAGTGATTTATTGACATGATGAACGTTTTCCATCGCAAGTTAATAAGAGTTAAAAAAGGAAGTATCGTATTTTATTCGGTTTTTTAATGCTTTTCTATTAATGCTATTTATATATGCATGACTTGACTAGCATTATTAACACTAAAAGTCTAATATTTAACATGTCAACCATTAATTGGTATTCTAAAATATATAAAAGTTTCTAATTTGTACGTGTGTCATAGCAAATTTCAAAGTAAATTGAAAATATAATTCAAATGTTGAAAAAAATAATGGTTAATTTAACGTAATGACTTTCGATGCAAAATTTTAGAAAATCACTATAAAAATTCAATTTTGGAAAAAAAATTCAGTGCAACAATTAAATTTTCTTTTTTGTTGTTTACTTCATTTACGTTTTATAAAATTTTGTTTGTATTTATTTTTTAATATAAAATGTTATGAATGATTATTCTGAAAAAGAGGGGCAAACATACCTGTGGACGAATTGGGGCGCTGAGGATTCAGCCAATCCGGAGTTGGATGTGTCATATGGGCTGGAAAGAGAGGGTATTTTGCTTCAAACTTTCGCCTGCATATGATGATGAATTTTAACAAAAATTAAAAAAATTAAAAATGCAAAGCGAATTTAATTTTGTTTTGTAAAAATCAAATCAACACACTTTTTGAAAACAAAGACTTTTGAACCAATTATTCATTTCATCTAAGCAAAAATTGATTCTTATGATGATTTGCATGCATGTAATGTATGGTTAAATCGATGAGGGAATTATGTGGAGTTACGTGATTGCCATGACAATTCAATTTATTTAAAGACTTAATAGACGATTTGAAATTTAAAGTTTTGTTACAACAACAATTAAGAAAATTTAAACATTTTAAACAATAAAGTGAAACAAATTAAACAAAACAAATTTTATGATGTGGTAATAAAAAATTAGTTTTAAAAAGCTTATATTGCTACTACTCTTTACGGCCAAAAAATTAAGCATTTAAAACCCGGAGGCTTACAAACAGCATCTAACAGAACAAGCAACAAATCAAGTTATTATGCATGCTGCTACAAATTTCTTCTTTACATGCTTTCCGACATGTTGAGTAACTTTAAATAAAACTTAACAACTGGTTTCGTCTAGAGGGATTACGACCACTTTAACAGCTGGACATTTTGTAGAAAGAAATGCATGCAGACTATTTACCTCCAGTTTAAATGTATTTTTTCTAAAAAATTTTCTTTCACTTTTTGGACCGATTTTAATTTATGTTATTTGTAACGATTGATATTTTGAATTTTAAGTTAGTATTGTGATGCGGTGCGGATCTATATACGCAAAATTGAGTGTACTGCACAAAGAAGTTTTATTGCAATGAATCCTAAATCGAAGTAAACGGGTGCTAAAGTTTGGTGTAAAATCTTTCGTCGATGCATATCGTGAATCTCGAAAATGTTAGAGGTAATCGTTTTATGTTGTTCTTTATTTGTGTAGGAAAATTCAAGGACGCGGAAGTTAGGGCTCGTTTCATGACAAAAAACACAAAAGGTTTTGAGAGGCTTCCTCCGAACTGCGGATATATTGAGGCTGAGTTGTTAAATTTTAAGAAATTTGTTTTGGATATAGCTGATGAGGAAAATTTGGGTAGTGTCCCTAGCGGAGGTAGAAATAAAAAGACGGGTGGAACGCCGATAGCAAAAAGGTTGTGTTGGAGAAAAGAAAGCTGTATTTGTATTGGATACAGTATAAAACGGATGAGGAAAAATGCGCCTTACAGATCGTGTAAGCAGGCATGAAAACTCTAGTTAAGGAAGCAAAGCACCGGGCGTGAAGGAATTGGAAGAAGTAGGTCAGGAGGGGTAAAACTATCGGACCGGGTGGGATTCAATGGCCAAGTAGGGATTTTAATTTAGCCACGAAGTCCTCAGTCGGAAGGAGGTAGCTTGCAATTTAAATGGGGAGGAGCTGGAGCAGGTTTCTGAATTCAAGTACTTAGGAACCATTTTTTCAGAGGATGGCAAGTTAGTTAGGGAATTTGAGGAAAGGAGGAAAATGGGAAACGC
>CM055404.1:153551723-153583782 GCA_029228625.1 Pseudolycoriella hygida | reverse complement strand
AGTTATAAAAGAACAGAAAACGTTGGATTGTTTGCTTATTTGTATATTTAGGTACGTTCGAGTCACTTTGCCACATCTATTCTGTTTGTCACATCTATTCTGATACGTACGTGTCTTTGGTTATGTTTCAGTATGCACGTATGTATGTAGTTTCCATCAACATGTGGCCAGCTCGCTCAATATTATCAGCCGCGGAACGACCGGAAGCAGAAACAGATGCAGCTCGAAAAGTTGTAGAGCAAAGCCGAAGCCGGCGGTTCAAAATTATTCAAAAGCGATCCAGCCGGAACCAACAAAGTTGAACTTCTCTGCTGAAACGAAATTATCGTTTGCTAATGTCTATTATTGATTGGATTTCCACGGTAAATCATGGTTAATCAATATAAATCACTGATTTACTCGTGTTTATAGGTGATTAACTGATTAATCGAGGCATATTCCCCCTCGCCGAATGCTCTCAAAATAAAATCGAGCATGCGGACTGGAAACCACATTTGTGGGTTAAAAAAATACGAAAATTTCTCTTTGTTCCTCTCGGTAGGTCGATTCAAACTTGTGTGAACATATGAAATGCTTAAAACCAGAATTGCACTGCAATTGTCGATGACCTGTGGTCGACAAATGACTCATAACTCTTTTATTACCTTTTGTTTGCATTTTCCTTTCTAACAATTAATGCTGGTATATGGTCAATAGCTTAAGCGCATAAACCATGCATTTATACGCTGAATTGCAAAGAAGCGGGAAGTTGAAATATAAATTCCCGGAAAACGGATTTCAATGGTACCATGTGTTTTCGAATGTACATTAAATGAAAAACCACATCGAAAAACTGTGATGTGTTAACTTGGAATCTTTTATCTTTTATTTCATATCATCACTAAACCCGCTCTACAAGTCAAAATAAAGATCAACAATTCTACAAGAAAGAAGAAGCTATTTTGAAGTTCCGAACAAACAACCTTAGCAGAATGGGAGTGGTTCAAAGAAAAGTGGAAGTATCAGTTTTTTGCTTTTGCTTTTGCTTATTTTATTATGGTTATCAATATTGGCCCGTATTGGCAAGTTCCATGAAAAAGAGGTTCACGCCTGTTATGGGATACTACTTGTGTAGACACTTTAGCTGCATCATATAACAACACGTCTAAAGTGAAAGCAGGCAGATCAGCGGAAAAGGCGACATTACGAAAACACAATTGATATTAAACTGTCAAAGAGAAAAACTGCATATTGGTTCCGTTCGCCGTAGAAACGAGGCCTAAAATTCACGGACGAACTTGGGCCGTTGCTAGTTACTATATCTGGACAAAAACGTGTCAAAGAATATTAAAAAAAATGTCAGCATTGCAATACAACGCGGGAATGCAGCTAGCATAATGACATCTTTTGATTCAGCCGAGAAATTTGAGGAGATTCTTTATATTTTATGTTTATAAAATTTTGAAATAGGGAATACTTTCAGTTCCAAGTAAAACTTTTCGTAAAATCACCTACTTATTTGTTTTCAATTATGTTATTAACGATGCCGATAATGCTTCCGTGTTTACTCGAAACTTGAGCTGCGCGCCAATTAGTTGTTTCAGTAATGTTTGAATTTCAGTTAGAATCGATTTAATCTTCATTCCAATGTATGATAATGTGCATTTGACCTTTGATTCGCCTTTCAGTAACGAAATGGTCAAAGCAATGACCGTGCATTTAATTCGCTTCCTAATGGGATGTGCTTATTCCATATTCGCAGCATTTACTTTCAATTTATGCAAATAGAAATCAATAAATTATACATTTTGGATTATTCCAGATAAACGTAGTAGATAGATGGATTTATATAACACTCGTATATATATTGGACGTATGTGTACGTTGATGAATAAATACATATATCACCAATATAATGAACAAAACCTCGAATGAAAACGACATTATAGATAAAGCGAGGCGAATCATTTTTCTATTCTTGAAAATCCAGGCTCATTAGTTCTGGCTTCACTTCTTTTATTATGCACATAAAATGAATAAAATTAAATTGAGTGTGCCTCAAATGAGACTTCATCGCTACCAACATCTCTTCCATATATAATAGAAAACTCAGTTTGCATTTCATATAGTGTTGTATTAACAAACAAACTGAAACTATCTGCATATAGGTAGTTGGATTAACGGACTATAACCTCACGTAACGTACATTTTGAAGAAGCACATTATACAAATATACATAAACCACACATCGTAAAGTTTGTGGTCAAAAGTGTGGTGTCACCTTCCCATTACCGTGTCCATCCCTTTTCATCGAAATTTGCATAAGAAGGCAATGTAATATGCATGCAAAGTCTTCCTATTTGTACCGTCATTGGAACACATTATGTAGATGCCTCGAGCGTAGACATCAACTCATTGAAGTGACGGTAAACTTTAAAATTATTTTTTGCTTTCAGATGTTGTACCTACATTAAAAAATACATATATTTTTTATGAAACCTTTTACGTCAAATTTATGATGTTTTATTTATTCGAATAACTAAAGAAAGCTATCGACAATACAATTTCCTCTCATTGCGTTTGCGCTTATTTCAAAACATATAGGAAATGAAAATAAAAGAAAATAAAAAGAAATACATTTTGTGAAACCATTGCCATATTGATTTATAGGTTGAAATATTCCAGACCTCCGTCAATAATGCAACCTTTGGCACGGCGAGATTAACCACCTTCGGCTTTCACTCCTGAATCTGAAGTACATGGTTACTTAAATTCAGCTCGAAGTACCGATGCGAATGACAGAAACGAGAAAACTACAGCCAAAGATAAATTTTGTAATTCGCCATTCTCTCAAATATCACTACGAGGCCGGACAAAATAACTATGCGGTGTCTGAAGAGAAGAGTAGCCTGCCGTAGGCGCGATGGTGGTGGGGCATAGCCCTTCAACAAGATGAGTTATCCTTTTTAATACATAAAACAAATGTTAGTACAAAAAAAAAATTTTGGAATTGCCAGCGTTTACTATTATGTTCGAAATAGTTGATGCTACTGCGAATTCAACAGGATTTTAAAGCAACCGGATATTAGTAGGGAGCCGTAGAGAAAATTGGAGGAGAATATTTTTGTCTATAGAAGCATGGTTGTAGGTCCTAGCCAAAAAAAAATGGTTCTTTTGTCCGGCCTTTGTGACGCAGTTTTTTAATCAAACGTTAAAATATTTCAAAAGAATTTTATGCGTTCCGAAGCTGTAAGCGTCACTAAAATTGATATCATTTGTTTTGGAAGAAGAGACGAGGACTTGCGTCACGTTTCCCTTTTAAAGAGAGTTTTTGTTGTGATTATATTTTCATAAAGAACTCGCTATTGACTCAAACATTTCCGATCCCATAATTTTCTGAAAGCTGCGTTCTTCAGATTCAAGATCAAGTACGCTCGTGCACTAGAGGAAAAATCAATTTAGTGCCTGAAGGAACTTATAATTGCTCGATGTTTGGGAGATTTTCAAGAAAACTGTAACAAAGTACGTCATCAATCGTTGAAACTCCACCTTGGTAATATTTCTTTAGATACGTTCGAGTATTTTTGCCAAATCTACTCTGCTGCGTACAATTCTCTTTCATATGTTTTTAGGTTATGGAGGGGTTATTTTATCTGGAATTTTTAAAGAAAAAATGGAGCTATTCTTTCTGGTGATATTCAAGGGATATTCTATCTCATTCCCGCAGCTCACTGGTAGCTTCGAAAATCCGTTACGGTATTCAACGTAATTGATAAAGTCAGCAATCCCTAGCATTGTTATGCATCGTTAATGCCATTCCATGCAACTTCCATGCAACTGGAACCACAAATACAATTTTACCTAAACATCAATTCATTCAATCGCATGTGTATGTGTTTTCTGAATTTCATTCTGCCTTTTTTTACTTGCTTTTGCTTTACAGGGGCACATATTGTGTGCATTTTCTATAAAATTATGATTCAAACGCATGTAAACAAGCACCTGTGACCAAAATCAAATCACGTTACTCCCTTTATGAAACTTGAAATTCCAAACTAGGATATGCGAGTTTTCACAGTGAAAATCCGTAGAATAGACCACAATATAGTCGGAAACATTTTCAGCGCACATTTTCCATGTTTTGGAGTCAGAGGTTGGTTGTATAAAATGCCAGTAACACAAAGTATTCACTTTTTATGTTTAGATAGATATTCGAGGTAGTGGAAATGGAGAAAAATTATTTGCATGCAAAGCATTTTTGTTATTGAATTTTTCTTTGCCAAATAGCTATGCGGGGAACACTGAAACAACTGTTATTTTTTGAGTAAATTTTTGTTTGATCGATTAATAGCCAATGATGAAAAAAAATCGACGAACAGGGAACAATTTATTTCGGAAAAACAAATTGCAGTTTGACTGAAGTTGACAGGCAATATTATTAAATTGTTCAATGTTCAGATCAAACGAACCATTCTTTAGAACCACACAAATCAAAATAAAGCTACACGAAAATCGAAAACAAATACATCGCATCCATGACATGACTAAACCATCACGAACATAAAATTCCATACCCCTTTCCTCCAATTCCTCAGCATTTAAACACTTTTCGTTTTGGTCATCGTTTTACAAGTCGGAAGATTGGAGTGCTTCATAAAGAAATGATACTTAGGCGGAGATGTGCCATAGTTGTTAGACGGACGAAATAACCCCGAGGCACAGTGCAGAATTTCCTTAAAAAATGTAGCCATTCATGAAACACGATGTTCTTATTTTTTACCAAATTGTCTGTCTCACTCTTAAACTCCACAAAGACATTAGAACTGTTCGGCTTTTTACCGATTTTTTTGTTACAAAAATCCTACGCGAACGAAAGCAGGGAAAATGTGGAAAATTAAGCGTTTTTACAACAGACTGACCACTGACAAAGATCAAACTTCGGTATATTATTCTTTGATTGATGGAAATCCATCACAAGGCTTCAAGTATCGTTTCAATACTTGTGGTTTTCCGGCAAATGAATGATAATTCTCCTGGCACGATTTTGTAATTTCTGTAGCTTTGATAATTCGTTTGCTCTGCAGTTGAATAAAATGGTCGGACAATATTTAAAATGCGGAGCTACTTTAGATTTATGTAGTAGGATCCGCTGTTGCAATGGAAGTTTTCTATTTATCCTAGCTCACATCAATAAATAGATCGTATCTTGTGACCGAACCTCAAGTGGTTACATCTATGTTTTTTCATAGCTGAATTAATATCTCAACATAGAACTACCCCCTTTTCTCATATGGCGTCATCCATGCTTTCATAGCTAAATATGGACAATAGGGTGGTCCAAAAAACTAAACTGTCGAAAAGTGTGGTCTACCAGCGTTTAAAAAATCTAAGTGGGTCCCTGATAAAAAGTGTCTATAGAGGCAACTCCATCTGGAGTGATCTAGGGGTGTCGCAAAATCCAAATAGTAAAAAAAAAAAACAAAAACAGCGAAAAACGTAGACTTTTATGAAATTACATGAAACTAGTATAAGGGTATGAGTCATGTTCAAGCAAGTTTAGTGAAATCCGTTCAGAATAGTCCTTAGAGAACCCTGTTTTGATTTATTTCGAGTTTCCGCACGGTATCGGAGTCATGGGAGCCCATTGAAGAACAAAGTGTACCCAACTCTTCCTAGCGCCAGACCGCGACGACGACATCAGGTAGTGGCAAACTAATTTCAGGGAAATGTTAGGAATGAATAGTATGTTTAATATTGAAAATAACATTTAGGTTCAATTTATAAAGTTGAAGTGAAACTGGAGCAATGACCAAAAAAGTGGTAAAAATTGGTGTTTTTTGAGGGTAGCTGAAACTTTTTCGCATATATCTCTACGAAATAAGCATGGTAATTGCTTTCCAAGGTTTTAAATGAAAGTTATGGACCTAAGGAAAGCAACCAATTAAATTTGGTGGAAATGGGTTGAGAGGTTTTAGTTGTAGAATAAATAAAACAATTTCCGAAGCCTCATGAAATGAATTACTTTCGCACCCCCCTTTGCAATGTACTATTTCTTTTCTTCCATTCCACTTTCGTTCTCGCATGAAACAAAAAGTTGCATACTTTTATGCTTCGTGAAAAGTAAGCAGGTGCGAGTGGTTAAATAGCTCTGTACATTTCGTAATAAAGTATCGCCTTAAGGTGACGTCTAGCACGGAAGTATCGCCGAAATTGTTCCCATAGTAAGAACAAACTATTTTTGAGGGGATTGTTTCATTGCGCAGCCAGTACAAAGGGGGGTGTCGCTCTGTCTCTAGGTTTCCGTAGTAGTTTTCTCTTCCCATTCGGATGCTTGCATTGCTTTTTGGGATTATGAAAGGCAATACAAAACGATGTTTTACTTTAATTCCTCAAGCTAAGAAGGACGGACGTGTGTGATGCGGATAGTGATTTGTGGCCGAAAGACATAAATAGACGAATAGCCACACAAACAAACAAGCTTTAGACGTTTATAATTAGTAATAATTATTTATCTATCATTTATAATCTTTTATCGGTAAAGTTGAATTGTCTTATCGGTCGTTTATTACCATCCGTATTTTTCGGTCGGAGAGAGAAAACATTTATTTAAAAGAAATGTGTGCCGCTTAATTACATTAAGTTGCTTGATACACGGCATACTAATCTATCAGATGACAATTTTCTTACAAACTATGTGTTGAGGTGATTTTTCGTCTTTGATTAAAGTTATCGTCAATTATTGTAAATATGATTGTTAATTATGTGAATAGTCTTTATCACAATCTCCTCAGCGAGTTTCTTCAATTCGGATAAGTCAAGCTTACATTCTTTAAAAAATTCTATAACACTTGATCCGAATGTTCCTCTGCTACCAAACCATAAGCCACGTACTGCCCACTTTCGATTGCCGAATGTCGCTGAATACTTTTCTTCGTAAAATGGGATGCATTTGCTATATATGTTTCTTTTCTCGTTGACCACATCCTTGTCTTGTTCAGTGTTGCATGTCTCATACCTTATTGTTGGATCAACAATGAATGCGTCGTTCGTGGTGGGATGAAAAGCGATTATGTCACTAAATCTAGCATTCCCTTCTGTGTCAATAGCGTAAACTTCGTCGAAACACGTAAATCCTTTTTCTCGTAGTAGTTCAGCTATGCGATGTTTGACTCCGTGATGTCTTGATGATATTAACAGATTGTTTGATCCGCAACTTCCCGTCACATGTGCTATGGTTTCATTCTCTCTGTTGCATTTGCGACAGAGGTGGGAAGTGCTTCCAACACCTGGAACACCATTAAGATTCGCGTAATTTGTACTAAGTTTAATCGCTGATACCCATTCCGATGACGATAAAGAATTTTTGTTGTACACAAAGTCGTTGCTGGGCGTATAAGTTTTAAAATGCAACGCTCCGGAGCCTTGATATTTTTGGCTGCACCATTGTTCAAAACATAAGTTTCGGAGAGCTGCTCTCAGTGATCTTGATGTATCGCCTAAAACGTTCAGTGCTTCGGCACATTCGCTCATTTCAGTATTACAGTCGGACATGCTTTGAAATAATCCGTCATTCGCTTGAGCGAGTTTCTTTGCTATGGCGAAGTGTTGCAAATGTACTTCCCATTCTGCTCTAAGTAGGCCAAGGCCTCGTAGCCTTCTGGGTGAATAGAATAAATGATCTGTTGTGCGCATAGGTAACCCAATAATGTTCTTTAAAGTTCTTCGAATCATAACGTCCAGACCCTGCGTAACGTATGAGGGAATTTTATTAATTGGTGCGGATTGTAGTGGATATATCAGTGTTGGAAAGATGTATTGGTTAATGATGTTTAGCTTTTGGTCAGGCTTCAGAACTGGCGTAGTCGATAGCATATTGAGGTTCGTGTTGAGATTGTCAATACTTGTGTGGTCGAAGAGAAGCTCGGAGTTGAATGAGCATCCGAGATATCTAATTCTTTCCTCTTTATTCCCTGACTTTTTGATGGATTTATTTCCAATCCGATTTTTAGGAACAACATTTTTACGAGTTCTATGGTCCGAACGGCAGAGGTCTCTGATCCTGATGTTACAGCTTGGTCGTCTGCAAATCCGGATAAGCATAAAGGATCGTATTCGCCGGATAGACTGAATCCATTGTTCTGAGCGTACTGTGGCTCACATATTTCCTCGTATAAAAAGTCGATTGCTATGTTGAAAATAATCGGAGATAGTGGTGCCCCCTGTGCCACGCCGCAGTTAATGGTGATTGGATTGGAAGTAGCTTTGCCCACAGATAACTCCACGACATTATTTGTGAAGAGATTCATTATTAAATTATGTAAGTTCTCCGACGTTCCTTTTGATTTAAGTGATTCTGATATATGAAAATGACCGATCCTATCATATGCTTTTGAGACGTCCAGAAATGCTGCTAAATGCTGCAGTCTAAATTGAATTTTTTTTGCTTTCTTCAGGCAAGCGTTCACTAAACGGGCATTAATGTGACATCCTGCGATCCCAGACACAAAACCACGCTGATTGCAGTTAATTGTCACCTGGGCACGTAACAATGAGTCGAGCGCTTTCTCTATTATTCTCCTAATGACCGAGAATATCGTAATTGGGCGCCAGTTGCTCACTGATTGAACGTCGCCTTCCTTGTCGATGAAAACCATCATACCTTTTCGGAACCCATTAGGGACGTACGATGATCGTAACATAGTATTCGCTATCGATGAGATTGGTTTAGCTACATTCAACTGTCGAAGCGTTTTAAGTAACACTCGGTCAGGTCCAGCGTTTCTAAAACTCTATCGTTTTTAGTCTCGAAAGTTGACTTGATGTGGTCTTCCATATCCTCTAACTTGATTTTGCACTGACGTGAACCGCTTTTGGTCATTACCATCCTCACCGCTTTCTTTCTCTGGTTGTAATACCAGTATTGTGCCAAGTCGTACTGGTACTGATCGCGGCGTATTTGCTTCGCCTTAGCATCGGTTCTCTGAGGGTTTGATGATCGTGAATGCTGCGCTGAAGTTAATTTACGATTCTTTTGCTGATGACGAAGTTTGTAAAATTTGACTGATGGATGTTGTGGTCCTGGAAGTCGTTTATTTGCTTTGAAGAGAAATTTTTGGAAAACTTCTATCTTTTCATCAAATGCTTCTACGTTCAGAGTTTCAGAAATTTCAATTTTTTATTGACTAGTTGACAAGCGCTTCAAAAAACAAAAAATTATTTTTCTTGTTTAGACCCGTACGAAGAACGAAGTTCTTCGAGAAGGGGTCTTATGCGTTTACCACGACGTTTGTAACCACCCCAATTTCGACCTAGGAGTAGGTGGGGAGCATCGATCCTGGTGCTTAGATGACGAATCATCAACAAAAACGTTATCCGTTCATCTGTCATCGCGATAACTTGAGTAAAACTCAACCGATTTTCAAAAACTTTTTTTCCCTGAAAGATAATCGAAATATCTTTTATAGGATTAAGTGGTTTTTGGTCTTTTGTACAAAACTCGAGTAAATGTTTTCCGATTTTCATAAATTTTTTTTGTTTGAAAGATCCGGGTATGGCCGACAATATATGGAAGAAAATTTTTTAAATTTGTGTCCCTGGACTTAGCTAGGGCACTAAAAACGATTCTATGCTAGGGCCATAAGGCCTTAGGTCTGTCCTAAGTTCGGCCCTAACCAAGAAAACAATTTTTTGGCTATGTTGCAGAGCAAATTGAGGGAAACATTTTTGTCTATGTAACTATGTGTCCGAGGCATTTCCTTATGGCCCTAGGTCGGTCCTAAGGTCTGCCCTAGACAAAAAAAATGGTATTTTTCTTTGTTGTAGAAAAAATTGAGATGTTTATTTTTGTCTGTTTGGTGGTCAATTTTGTACTTTCGGAAGGCTTTTCTTCGGACGGGTTTTTCGATATTGCCCTCTCGGCAATTTCCAATACAATTTAATGTGGATGTAATTTCATACATTTAAGAGTTAAGGCAATATTTACTTAAATACGTTCGAGTCTTTTCGTAACATCAACTCTGTTTGGCACATCTATTCTGATACGTACGCGTCCCTTCATATGTTTTTCTATGAACATCTGGTGCACATAGCCGAGCGATGCGACGACGGGACCTGTTGCCGAATTTCGGTAGTTTTTAGATTTTTTCACTTGTGGGGGGCTGCTCACCTGAATTTTTGGCAAATTTTAAACACATGTGCAAGTGTATTGCATGTCAGCTGGACCAAACAGGTGGTATAAATTGAACATTTTTGTGTTCTACTTTATGAGAATTATGGGAAAAAAGTTTCAAAAAAATAATTCACTGAAAATGAAAAAGTCGAAAGTTTTGAGGACAATACGTGGCTGAATTGAACGCTGTTTGGTAAATTATTGTATTATTTGTATGTAAATGCATTCTTAGGATTTAAAGGATTTTGAATTATGTCTTCTATTGAAAGAAAGTGACTCAAAAATAAAATAAAAACGTGCCGACATACATCCCACACATTTAATTCGATAAAATTTGTATTTTCCATCCATCGTCGTTTTTTTTATTCTGTAAACATAAAAACCTGCTATAGACGTAGCACAATATAACAAATTTTCGCTGATATTTTATGCAAATTCGGTACAAAAGAATATTTTGTCTCTTATTTCTCAGTTTCACTGTACAGAAGAAAAATTCTCAACAATATCTCTCAATATGTTAGTTTACGCAGGATGAATTTTCATTTTATTCCATGATTTGATTAAAATTTAATGTTTTGCCCAATTGTTTTCTAACACTCGGTAAATTTTATTCAAAATTTGAATGCAATATTGGTAGTGAAGTTTTGACTTTTCTCTTCACACCCGTACTAAGTAAGTTTTGATCGCAAAAATGTGCAAAGAAATATAACAAGAGTAAATTTTGACCTATTTTGAAATTTTTTTTTTGAAAGATAATCGAAGAGGTCGACTTCGAAGAAGAGTAAAATCGGTCAAGAATTTCCATAGGTACGGACGAAAAAATTGTTTTTGCTTTTTTAACTGTAACCTATGTTAAAACGTTGTCACATTCAGCCACGCGTGTTCAAATTATTATTTCCAAGTCAAAATTTCTAGGTATCTAAAAACATTAAAGAGGCTTTTCTCTATATATACCTTTCCCGATTGTTGTTTGACAGTCAGTCGATTTCCCGAAATCAAAAATTTATCTCATCTTACCACGGATTGCACACGCGTTCAGCCATGACCCGTAATTTAGAATTTGAGAATCGGCCATAAAAAATCTTAATGTGAGGCCACAACATACTCATTGGAATAAAATTATGGTTTAGTTTCAGCTGATGAAATCTTGAACGGCGACATGTAACTAACGCCCAGCTCAATATCGGCCGCAGCGATATTTAACCGGCCGAATCTGAGCACCTGCCAAAATACTTTGTTACAATACTTTTTACAATATACTGAGCTGGACGTTAATTCCTGTTGACATTTTGGACATCAATTAAATAAAAAAAAATGGTAACGAAAGTCACGGTAACGATGTAAAAATATTTGTGGAGAATTTTACTCCGGTTGAGTTCGTTTCAAAGTTTAACTGTATACATAGACGTATATACAGGAACTATGATATTTATGAATATACCTCATAAATCTGCATTATATATTGGGATTCTGAATATCAAAACAGACAAAACACCATTTGTTGTGCAAATGCATCAGTTCCTCTATAAAAGACTTGAGGAGCTTTGCAGAAATGAAAAACTTTGCATAAATTTTCCACTTTAAAGTCAACACAAAATACAGTTTAGTTTTATATGGTTATTGACGTTATAGCGCATAAAATGCATCAATTTAAAAAGTGAATAGGTTGAGTTGCCGAGATGTTAGAAAGAGAAAAAACGATTTCTATTACAATATATAGTGCACCTACATAGCCGCAACGTTCACATAAAAAAGGGTCTCAAAGTGTCCTTGAATTTTGGCCCAACAAGTCTGATTTCAGTATCTTCAAAATTATATTGATAATGAATGTTCTATATGAATATTCTTATATGATCTTTTTGAAAAAGGTTTCAAAGGCAATCTTTACGAGGGTGGATCTATAAGTCCTTAGAAACAGATTTAAAGCGTATATGTGTGTTAGAATGCAATTAATTTTTGAAAATTACAATCCTTTCTAGGATTCCAGAAAAATTTTCAACTAAATTCATGGGCTGGATCCCGAAATATAGCACTTTATTCGCCTAAAAAAAGACTGTATTTCGAATACATATTTGCATATTTCAGAGGAATTAATGAGTCGCTTTCAATACCTCAGTTTCTATTCTGTAGCTTATTTAGTCGCCTTTTTTTATACCGTATTTAGATGATCAAGATTGTTCATTAAATAGGAGAGCAGTGTAGAAAAAAGTATAGTTAGAAACGTTAGAAACCAGAGTACGAATCACATTTCTCGGCCACTTCTTAACTGGACGATTTAAACAAAATATATAAGTTAATCTAGAATCTGAAAATTATAGGTAGTAGACCAAGACCTAAGAAGTTTTCATGTGAAAAGAAAATGGGATGAGCAATGCTGTATATAACAATCATGTAATTTTCTTCGGAAGTGCTCCGAAATGACTAGAAAATAGAGGTTCTCTCAAGAACTTTGATATTGGAAGACTTTACAATCAAGAATATTTCTACACATTGCTTTAATTTGTAGATAAGGGCCTAAAAAACACTCCAAAGCTTTTTAAAACTTTTGAAATAAGCAATTCGCTGCTCAGATTCAAAGAAAATTTCCTTAAAATTTCATAAAAAAAAATACAATCCAAAAATTTCAAAAGTGGTGAGCTTTTAGTTGCTGTTCATCTGAACCCTAGAAAGAATTGTACTTTTCAAAAATGAATTGCATTCTAACACACATGTACGCTTTAAATCTAATTCTAAGGACTTATCGATCCACCTTCGTATCTGTACGCTGATAATACTGCCTTTCAATATAAAGCTCAATCAGCAAGTGAACTAAAAGCTTCAATGCAGAGCAGAGCGACTTAACCCTCTTGAATACTTGGTCGAAGGAAAATTTCATGTTCGTAAATGAAGTTAAGTCCAATTTTATGGTTTTCAAGCAAAATGAGGATGAAAGATTTAAGTTGACTTTCAACGGTTTGACTCTTGAAGAGGTCAGTAGCGTGAGGTATCTTGGTCTGATCTTGAACGACGGTTTCACATGGGAAGATCACATTAAAAAAATAGTAAACCAAATCTCACCTATAGTCGGTACCTTGAAACGCTTAAACTGGCTTGTTCCTAAGTCAGTTCTGTTCAAAATCTATTTTTCATACGTTCATTCGCGCTTAAGTTACTTGAACTGCAAAAAATACAACGACTCTGTCAAAACGTATTTCAATAGTGCTATTTTACCAATTGAACATTTCAATGCCTACCAGACTATTGTTTTGACTTTTTCACTCAAGAATAATTTGATCAAACATAATTTACCAATTCAAATAAATTCTGACCTTCTTAGTCACTTTACTAGAAACCACGATCTCCTCCATACTTCCTTTTCACGCTCTCTCTTCGGACAATATGTCGTCACGAACCGAGGATTTCGTTGTTTTAATCAAGATATCTATACACACAGGTAGTGCAAATCCTCAGCAAATCAGAGTTTCTACGAAGCCCGAGTTTGAGGTGAATTTTGTACTGGCGCCACCTGGGGCCACCTGGCGCCATATCTCAGTAACAATTCGTATGGTGAATATGACTGACAATTAAAATCGCGCGCGAGAAATGTTAAATGAAAGAAATATGTGAAAATGTATTCTAAAATAAAAAGTCCGACAAGACAATCAAACGTAAGTAAATTCCGTTGCAGTGTGATGTTTACTAATTGCAACCTATATATAGGAACTGGTTGATGGCGTATTCATGGGTTCATCTGGTATCACACAGAATGGAGCACAGAATGAAATAGGAGATGAAAATATGCATGATAACAGTATGATATGCGAATGTTATTAGCTGTGAAATACAAATTACTAACTGAAACTAAATTTTTAATTCATTAAAAAACAAGAAGACATTAAACCATCTTTAAAATTGTAACATTTTGCGTCTTGGGTGCGGGTCTGTAACATTTGTTCGGTGTCTATCTTTGTTCCTGTTTACCTAGTCTAGAAACAATCGTAATCATTTTGTTTGTAATAGGATTCGAAAAGTATGCATTGATGAACGTTAATGAACGTTAATGAACTGCGGGAATTGCTGGTTCAAAAAGATGATTTAGTTGAAGATTTGAGGATGTGCCTGATTCGAAACGAAAAAGAAATTGCTATGTTACAGAATCGAATGTCGAAATTCGACTTGTCTGTTGAAGAACAGCGAAATCTAATAATCGATCTGTTACCAATGTTAACAGAAAATCAAATTACACTTATGACCAAGCAAAAAAAACGAGTAAATTGGACCTGCGATGAAATTTCAATCGGCTTTGCCTTAAGTTTCTTCAGTCGAAGAGCGTATAGGTATTTAATTTACCAATTACAATATGCTCTCCCAGCCATTCGCACTTTACAACTTTGGAGTCAAAATATGGATATCGGACCAGGAATCCTCAAAGACAGCTTTACTGTTCTAAAGGCAATGAGAAATTCATTAACGGAAGGTGAAGCGCAGGTGCGTCTTAACTAAATTGTAAAATTCTGTTGTGGAATCGTATAGTTTGTTTGTCGTCGTCTCCCTGTTGATTTTGTTGAATTATTTCAGTGTGGGAACTTTTGGTATGGCTACATGGTGAGGCGTGAATTAGAACTTATGAAAATTTTAAATTTTTCTGTTAGATCATTCTGTCGTTCGACGAAATGAGCTGTAAGTCAAGGTATGAATACCAACAAAACACTTGATTGCATCATGGGACCTCATTCCCAAATACAAACCGCTATGGCTAGAGGACTCTTTTCTAAGTTTAAGCAGCCGATTTATGTGGATTTTGACAAGAAAATGACTGAGGAACTACTGAATTCGTTTATCAAGCTATTACATAGCATCAGATTTAATGTTGTTGGCATCGTTTCTGACAATGGTGGAGGAAATGTGGGATTGTGGACAGAATGTAGTGTCAATTTCGAGGGAAACTATATTATTCACTCCGAAACTGGAGAGAAGATTTTTATTTTTTCAGATGCACCACATCTCTTAAAATTACTTAGAAATTGGTTCATTGATGGAGGATTTCTTTTGTCGGACGGAACTGAATTGAACCAGTACTGGATACGAACACTCATTGAAATTAATACGGAAATAAGTCCGTTATTCAAACTGAGTATTAAGCATCTTATAGTGCAGGGGCCGGAGCGTCAAAACGTTCGATTGGCCTCACAGTTGTTTTCACATTCCGTTGCTCAAAGTTTGAGAAGACATTTTCCGAACAAAGAAGTTGTCCAGAAACTTGCCGATTTCATCGGGTTAGTTAACAACTGGTTCGACATAATGAACTCGTATTCATTGAATGGAATTGGATACAAGAAGCCGTATGGCCTCGATTTGGACGAGCAGAATCGTGTTCTAAGTTAGTTTTTCTGATTTTCTGTTTAAAGAAGTTCGTCAGACGAACATACCAAAGTTAGTAAATGTGTTTTCCCCCTTCTAGATAATATGTACTCTACAATTAAAAGCATGAAATGCTTTAACAAAAAGAAGGAGCTACAAAACTCACTTCAAATATTTCAAAAAGGGATCCTTATGTCCATTACTTCAATCAAAGACTTGCAAAAAGCAATGACTAAAATATTTGGGTTCGGATATCTATTGACTCATCGATGTAATCAAGACTGTCTAGAGAATTTATACTGTCAAGTGAGAGGACGAAATGGTCCAGATGAGCATCCAACACCAGTGGATTACTTATACAGAATAAAATCCATAATTCTTGGTAAGAATCCTGGATTGTCTGTTGAGCTTCATTCCAACACGATTGAACAAGATCCAGAAGAGTATGTATCAGCTAAATTTATGAAACATCTCTCTCGTGATGGTTATACTAGTGCAATTGTCGAGCAGTTATATGATCAAGGTTCGTAAATTAATTTCATGTATTTCTTACAAAGTCAGGAAATTACGCTGTTGTTTTCTGTTTCCTATTTTTAAGGCCAGCTTACCAGCCATATCGTTCTAATTTCAATTTATAGCGATACGTAGCTTCTAGGCCACTGTCTGCTCTCGCTGACTTTTCTCTAATGCTATTTTGTGAATCACAAAAATTTACTTCTTAAACTCTTTTGCCAAATCTTAAATCAACAACATAGCCTCATTCATGTAGGTAGAGAACTTGGTAACATTGGCTTCCTGGAGAACTGCGATGTTACTGACGAAGTTCAAAATGAACCAGACAACTTAGCTGAAGAACTAATAGAGGATTATTCTAATGATCAAAATGATCAATTATTCGTGGATGACTCAAAAGACATACGCGGCACTTGCATACATCTAGAAATAGAGATTCTGAACGACAGTTCGTATGACTTTTTAAAAGATGAAATTACTTCGGAATTTATTGATGATCTATCAATTGAAATGAAAGTTGACGAAATCCAGACAAGAAGAAACCAATTGAAAGAGGATGGTCTTGGTAAGATACTTAAATACGAATTAGCAGACGGTTAAATGTTAAAAAATTTCATTTAGAGTATATTGCTGGTTGGATCGCTTGGAAATTCAAAAGAAGTTACCCAGTTTTTCCCAGTCAAGACGCCCAACTCTTCCCAGTAATTTAGTAGACCACACCTACTCAAAGCGAAGCGAAATTTACTTAAGCTCGTGGATTGATGTAATTTCACACGGGGGTCTGACGAAACCGAATGATGAGGTACTGCAGTGGGTTAGGCGTATGGAAACCGTTTTTATAGACATCCATGGTGAAGAATTTGCAGATCGAGTAAGCGTCAAGAAAAGTTTAATCAATGAAATTGTATTGAGATGCCCAGAAGTACTAAAGGAAGTCATTGATCTATTTGCTCGATGCCGAATCCACATGCGCTGCAAGTTTCTTAATAAGCAACAACAAGAAATAAGAATTATGAAGAGAAAAGCAGCGAAACACAAATTAATGACTTCTGCATCGTTGGACGATTTATCACGTGCTAATGCTAAAAAAATTAAAAAGATTGTCTCATAAATTTCCTTCCAAACTTTACTTTGAAATTAAATTTAATTTAGCAGAAATACAAATTGTTAGTTTTTGTTATGACTTCTTTGATGAAATGTGAGATTTCCATTTGTACGAAACAATTTTTTACATTCGTAACACTGAAATTTCTTTTCACAAGAATCGTTTATGTCGTGCGTACGCATAATATGCAACTTCAATTGGCCTTGTCTGTAATACTTTTTAGGACAAACACTGCATTGAAACACTGCACTCGAACTATGAACGGATCTACAATGACGTCTGAATGCCAGTTTTGAGTGGAAAACTTCTTCGCAGATGCGGCAACGAAATCCTAGTTGAAACACATTCAAGTTATGGCATTAAAAGCCATTTAGCAGCAAAAGCAATGTTGTACCTGGCGAGTGAGTTTGTTCATGAGCATGTAACTTCTTTTTTGTGAGAAATGGCTTGTCACAAACGCAGCAATGCAATTTTGCTTCTGAAATTATCCCAATATTGTTGAAAAAGTTAATTTGTACATGTTAGTAAATCTTCACCCCGACTGTGGATCGTCTTTATATGGTTTCTTAAGTTTTTTTTGCTCGACAAGCTTTTTGAACATAACGAACACTCGTTCGAATGTGCACTCGGGTCATTCATATGCTTAACGTAGTGGGTCTCTGTTTTAAACGATTTTTTACATTGACAACCATAGTCTTGTTTTGCAAAAAGGATAATATTGAACAATTAATGAACTATAAATGCAGAAACCTAAATACTTTTGGTATGCTGGGCGATATGATTATTCAAATGATTTTCATTAAGGCACACATGGTTACATAGCTCACAAACGAATTTGTTCAAGTTTTCTTTATGGTTCAAACGGCTTTTGTGAAAGTCACGGTGCATGATTAATTCATATTGAAAAATAAACTGTTTACCACAGACACCACATCGAAAATTCATTATGTCGTTCAGAATAAAAAAAACTTGTTAAGCAAAAAGACAACAATAATTTTGAATTGTTTTGACGTTTGACTTTTTCACCACATAATCTAAGATATAATCGCTGAATCCAACATAACAAACGCAAATTCACTTCAAACTCAGGCTCCTCGAGTTTATCTGAATTGCACTACCTGTGTGTATAGATATCTTGGTTTTAATAGCCTACCGCTACCATTGAGTCTGCGTAACACCATTCAAGGCGAAATTGAAAGCCTATTTTTTTGAACTCTTTGAACCAACTTTTGAGTACCGAATGGTTTGGTGAATCAATCAACTATTGCTTCGATTGATTGATTTTTTTCTTTTAGTAATTTTTGTTACAGATATTTTTTTGATTCATAGATTTTTTATTTAGTTGATTTAGCATTTTTATTGAATACCGTAAGTACGATTTAAAAATATTAACATGAATGATTGATGTACACACATAGACAGGCTTAGAGCCTATAATGTTCTTGAAAAATATAAATAAATAAAAAAAAATAATTTGTGCTCATAAAAGGCAATTCATCTGGTCGAGGCTGAGTGAGACGGTTTCCTATTATTTCAAATTAGCATACTTTATGTAGTGAGACTGAGAGTGGTCTTGAATTTTTGACAATATTCCTAAAAATGTTGAAAATTTTTCCAAAACTAACATTTTTCAAAAATTGTAGATTTTACGGGAAAAAAATGTTTCAAGTTCTTTTTAGGTATTTTAATAAACTTTGGAGTGACCTAGATGTTTACAATCAGCTTTAAGGCAAAAGCTAACTTTACTTCAAAATTAGGTCCAGTTTCCATAAACGTTTTTGTAATATTTTATTTTCGATTGTTAAAAATGCCCAACGTTTTTAAGGGCTAGGGTTTTAAGAAATCGTTTTCAAATTTGCGTTAATAACAGGGAATTTTAGTACGCTAATAACGCCCGGGCCGACCAAAAAATTTTTTAAAGCTTTTATAACATCAAAGCCTATAATGGGTCGATTAGTGCATATCGGGATTATAATCGAAAAAATATTGTCAAGTTGCTTGTGAACGGTGAGGCTGATAATGGCATTATTATAGTCGACTCGACCATAATAACCGTATATAGTCGAGTCGACTATAATGAAGACATCACGCATGTGGGCTGAAAGATAGTGAAAACAAATTGAAAGTGTCTAACACTAATTGCCGGTTCTTTTTTTTTTTTTAAATTGTAACTAAAACATTGATAAAACGAAGTAGTTAACATCCTTCTCACATGAGAATTTATTTTACGTGAAGAGCAGTGAAGACATCCGGTGAGAAAACATATGAAGGGACCCGTACGCATCAGAATATATGTGGCTAACAGAGTTGATGTTACGAAAAGACGCGAACGTATTTAAGTAAATATTGTCTTAACTCTTAAATGTATGAAATTACGTCCACATTAAGTTGTATTGGAAATTGCCGAGAGGACAATATTGAAAAACCCGTCCGAAGAAAAGCCTTCCGAAAGTACGAAATTGACGCCCAAACAGACAAAAATGTACATCTCAATTTTTTCTACAACAAAGAAAAAAATGATTTTTTGTCTAGGGCAGACCCTAGGACCGACCTTTTTTTTTTGAAAATTTCGTTTATTATCACTCCTTACTTTCAGTGCGTGGAATACAATATTATAGTTTTTGCTGCATTTTCAGGGCAGTTGATACAAATATACAATACATAAATAAATACAGTAAAAGTAAACTAGCAGCATATCTTACAAACAAAGTACAGATAGTATAGGACAATTTATACATTAAGCGTATTTACAGAAACTGTCCAAATTGAACAGTTTTATAAACGAGTCATAATTAATCAATATTTAGCACCAATGGGTTTGTGTCAGTTTAAAAGTAAAACAAATAAATTAAGAAAGAAATTTAAGAAAGAGAAAAAAAAAATATCACAGAATAATTTTTGGCAAAGGGATCACATTTTTTTTTTCATTCAGGAAAAAGTACGGCGATATACTGCAGTTCATCATAACTTTGATTTTTAACGTTGCTTTGAATGTTCTGATACAGTTGAGTTGTGTCAAATAAGCACAGTCACGGTTGTATTCGTGCATTGACTGTTTCAATATTGGATGATTGTCGGGACAACGTAGATCATTTGCTCAGCGTTTGTTCAGCGGGATGTATCTCCCTCGCCTTCACATGAGTGGTATGAACGGACGAATCACCTTCTTGACGTGTTCGATATGTGCTTTAAATGACAGGTTTTCATCAAGAATCTAGCCCAGATACTTAAAAGTAGTCACTCGTTTAATTGTCTCGCCACTGATTAAGATGTCGAAGTCCGGAAGTTTCTTCGCTTTGTCAAATGTCATGTAACACGTCTTACCGATGTTCATCGTAAGAACGTTGCGACCTAGGGCCATAAGGAAATGCCTCGGACAAATACTTACACAGACAAAAATGTTTCCCTCAATTTGCTCTGCAACATAGCAAAACAAATTTTTTCTTGGTTAGGGCCGAACTTACGACAGACCTAAGGCCCACTTCAGCCCTAAGCACATGCACCAAGTCCAAATTTGTTTTCGAATATAATTCGGTACTCGATTATCTCTCAAATAGAAAAATAATCAACAAAATCAGGATTTATCCAATTTTTGTAAGCAAACACTTTGGGCCCTGGTAGGAACTCAGTTTTAGGGTACTGAGTGCAAAGGTTTCTTATCAAAACATTTTCTGCCATAAAACGGTAGACAGTCCTCGACCTTTCGATCAAACAAAATTTGAAAATCTGAAGAGATTTACTCGAGTTATGTACAAAAAATATGTAGGGCGCTAGCAGAGACTCCTGTTTAGTGCCCTAGCTAAGTCCAAGGACTCAAATCCAAAAATGTTTCTTCCATAAATTGTCGGCGATGCCCAGATCTTTTAAACAAAAAAAATTATGAAAATCGGAAAAGATTGACCCGAGTTATGTACAAAATACACTTATGACCCTAGCATAGAATCGTTTCTAGTGCCCTAGCTAAGTCCAAGGACTCAAATCCTGAAAAGTTCCTTCTATAAATTGTCTGCCATGCACAGATCTTTCAAACAAAAAAAATTATGAAAATCGGAAAAGATTTACTCGAGTTATGTACAAAAAACATGTATGGCCCTAATATAGACTAGGTTTTAGTGCCCTAACTAAGTCCAGGGACACAAATTTAAAAAAAAAATCTTCCATATATTGTCGGCCATGCCCAGATCTTTCAAATAAAAAAAAAATTATGAAAATCGAAAAAGATTTACTGCAGAGACTCGTTTTTAGTACCTTAGCTAAGTCCAAGGACTCAAGTTTAAAAAAGTTTCTTCCATGCCCAGATCTTTCAAACAAAAAAAATTTTTGAAAATTGGAAAAGATTTACTCGAGCTACAAAAGACCAAAAAACACCTAAACGGCCCTAGCTCAGCGGCCCTTGGGCCGACAATGCACAGATGCAATTCCATAAAAGATATTTCGACTACCTTTCAGGGAAAAAAAAGTTTTTGAAAATCGGTTGAGTTTTAGTCAGACAGACAGACGGACAACATTTTTATTGTTGATTCGTCATCTAAGCACCAGGATCGATGCTCCCCACTACTCCCAGGTCGAAATTGGGGTGGTTACAAACGTCGTGGTAAACGCTCTTCGCACGGGTCTAAACATGGCACGTCTTCTCCGTTCTCGCTCAGAGCGATTTAGTTATTTACTGTGACAGCTGCGCTCACGGCCCCTATTTTCAACAAGCAAGAAGTCGTATGCGATGTGTTTTCATTTCATTACATTCATCCCTCATCTTTTGGTCCGGATGAAGGCTCTATAAAGAACCGTGCGGGCTCGCGCGGCATGTGTAAAGTTTTTTTTCAATTCACCGAAATAAAACTCGCTTTTTCGTGCGTCATTTCGGTGTCGCATGAGGTCACTTTTCCAACTAGTGCGACAAAACGTTTTTAACGCACTAGCGTGATAAATGTTTTCGCATAGTTAATAATTAAATAATTGAAATTTCGACAAATTTTCGCAAGTGGAAACACTGTCAGTGATACAAAAACTACTATTGTAGTTGCTCTGAAAATTTGGAAGTTTTTATTTATATGGAGTGCAAACGTTCAACTAAAATAGCCACCGGAAATGAGAAAATGGTCCAATACTTAAAAGTTGCACGAGCTGTTAACACAGACACGTAACATCTTTTTTTAAAGAAAAGTGTAAGTTAAATGTTATAGAAAAGTGTAACTAAACGACATCATTTTATTCAGGGCACATTGACGATGAATGATGGGAGATATGTTATAAATGATATAATGAGAAAAATGCTTTTATTTAGTCCGTAAAAATCTTAAGTTGGTTAACGTCACCTTTTAAACCAAACAAAATTTAATAATTGTTTAATGTAGTTTAGTAGTTGATATTAGGAAAAGTAATTTGGAAGTTGTTCATAAAAACCACAATTGTTTATAAATAACACAAATCACGTAGAATAACCTTGCTAATGTGAGAGTAAATCACAAGTTTGAGTTTATGGTGCATTACAAATTAAATGAAACTTTCTAAGTTTTTTAATGATTAATAAATGACTAAAAGTTAGCATCTACAATAGTATTCTAGTACAAAATCACTTCTTATTTCATATCTCAACACCTACTTAAGTCTACTTCAAAAATTGACACACTCAGGCGTCTATGTGCTGAGTCATTCATTGTGGGTTTCTCAAGAGATTACGAAAACTTTACTCCAAATATTAACGGAATCTTTGTGTTCGCTTATGCACTTTACCATTACATTTTACATAAAATATATTGTTCGATATATTACTCAGCATGTTATAAAATGATGTGAGACATAAAACACATTTACAATATTTTTATCATGTTCAATAGGATTTATTCTTAACATTAAATAATGATATTTACATACCCAGTCATAATAACTATATACATATTTTTTGCACAATACATTATGCGGAGGAAAATTCGAGGGAAAAGTGCATTTTGCTTTAAAGCGACGTCACAAGATTCAAAATATTCATTGAAAAATTACAAGAAAAGGAGCGTCAGGGTTTTGGGTTATTGATTATGATAACACTTCAAGAACACAAAGTTTCCTCACATAAAAATAATATTTAAAAGTTTCAGTTTTTTCCTCACTTTAATATTACATACTTCACAATCCGCATAAGGGATGGTATATTACGGGAAAAGTAGGGAAATAATTGACAGGTGAGAAATAAAGTAGGGAATTAATAATTAAAATCTCGTCCAGGGATATATGGCAAAGTAGAAATGTCATAGATGACATACAAATAAACATCTTCACAGATGGATCGAAAACGAATAAGGGGTTAGGAGTAATCAACCTCTACATAAATGGCCAAAAGCTTTTTTAGTACTATTGAAGAAAATTTGCCTTCAACAACTGCGGTACTTACAACTAGGTTTATAGTCCATCCGTGTATCAACATTACCGTACCCTTCATAATTCCTTTATGACAAACGAAGCGTCTTCATTAAGATTTAACAAAATAAAGTGCTGATTTCGTCGTTTACGACTCATCGGCTCTAGGACCGATTATCCCCAGTCAAAATATCCCCGGAAAAAATGTCCCCAGACAAAATATCCCACAAAAAACAGATAAAATATCCCCAGATGTAATGTCTACTCAGAAATGGTAAATATAGGTAGGTATTATTAATTAGGATATTATATTGTGTGTGGGCTTTTGTTAACCTTGCAGGCGGCCTTACGTAAAAGGGGCGGTGCCCCATTCACTGCTAGGGGCTCCGCCCCTTAGACCCCGAAAGGGTGGATATTCACCCCTTGACCCTCGACCCCGCTTTTTTGTTTTTGGTTGTTTATTTCAGGCCTGCGGCGCGGCGCTAAGTACACTTTACATTGAATATTCTTAATTTTTTGAGTGTGGATATTTTGTTTGAGGGGATATTTTGTTATTGTTTTGTTATATTTTGATATTTTTTTTTAATGGAAAAATTGAGGTTATTATGTCCGGTTATCCGCAAAGTACGCACGCTAAAAATTACGTCCCCCCACGTACGCAAAAATGTATGAAGACTTAAGTCAAAATACATGGAGCGCATACTTTGTCAAACCCCCCCACCCGAACGTACTTTATGGATGACTTCTAATAGTATATTATAACACTAGAGGTATAATCGCGTAATTATAGTCGAGGTTGCTAAAATTTCGAGTGGCGTCAGCCCCGCGAAATTTTACCGATCTAGACTCTAATTGCGCGATATAACCCTTGTGTGATACGATATTTAATCACACCGAGGCCTATAATTGCCAATTTAGTACAAAACATAAAATTCCACTGTACATCCAAATCAATACAAAAGCGATCGTTACAATCTAGTAACCAATTGTCATTCAAAATCAATTGTCAAATCATTTTTTTCTTCAAGAAAACCATAATAAAATGCGATTTGATTCCAATTCGAATTAAATTCGTATGTTATCACTATTTTATTTTAAAAAAATGTGTTAGTGAAACAAGTAAGCGCTTCTGGTATGGAAGGTGATTCGAAAAAAGGCTATATGATATTTTTCTACTATTTTTAGCACAAAAACACTTCCAGTGGGGGTGTGACGCAATGAAAGTGTTGAAAAATTATTCCGCTGGTGGGTCTGACATTTGTGACGCAATTTTTTGAACTCAATGTAATTTTGTTTAAAATTTTTTTTTTGCGTATCATATCGAAGCTTAATGCATCACCCCCATCTGATTTCAGAACTTTTGTAAGCAGACATAAAGACTTGCGTCACATCCCCATTGGAAGACTTTTTTGTGCGGATATCAGTACTTTTGTAAGTTTATCTCTAGTCAAAAACCTGATGGAAGCTAAAAACAGCTAGAGAAATCCACAAGAATCCCATAAACCTAGGAAGCTCCATTGGATGACTTCACTCATGTTGAGAATAGCCGAAAAATATCAAGAAACCTGATGGAAGTTGAAAAGTGCTAGAGAATTCCACAGGAATCCCATAAACCTTATAAGCTCCATTGGATGACCTCACTCATGTCAAGAATAACCGAAAAATATAAAAAAACCTGATGGAAGTTGAAAAGTGCTAAAAAAACCCTCCCAATTCTAGAAGTGGCCATATTCCAGAGAGTAGGATATATTTTCCCAAAACCCAAAATTTTATTCTCCACAGCTTCGCCTTGGGAACCAACTTTCTAACACTCATAGTTCTGGAGATCTGCCCAATTATGGAAGTGGCCATATACCAGTATTCGGCCATATTTCCCCAAAACCCTGAAACACTATTTAAAAATATTCGATTTGGGTCCGTTTTCATACAACATAGCAATATTGTTTAATTCATATCTCCGAATCGGCTGAACTGATTTTAATGAGTGAAAAAGCATTTCGACCTTAAATTTTACGTAGAATCCGGGAAAAATATTTTCCGGGGGTACATCGCACGGGGGAAGTCAAAAAGTTGCTGTATATATGTTCCTTAGTCTACGAAAAAATTTCTTGTGAATTTTTTGGAATGTAAGACTTGCGTCACGGCCCCTTACTACCGTGAGGCCATGATCAATATGAAAAACATTTGACTTCATTGACTTCATTATACACCTCTTTAAAAACAAAAAACTCGACTATAATAAGCCGATTATAGTTATACTTCTACTAATTGGCATATTATAGGTCACGATGTGATAAAGTAAATTTCTCTTCAAACTCAGCTGCATTCATTACAATATGAGTTCGACGTTGTCGACTTTTAAGGTGAAAGAAGTTTTCAATCGAATTTCCTTGCAGCACTTGCGCAAAATTTTTAGGTCTATGTTGTGGTATTCAATCTGAAAAGATTATCCTTGGGTGGCCGTTGCATGTGACTCAGAGTCTAGCGCACCTTTTTCACTTGTGGATGGACAATCAAGATGGGAATCAAAACGAGAATATAAAACCGGTCGAGTTTTTCTGACCGTTTTTCTGATGAATATCGTTCTTCTTAAAAGTTAGAATAATTTTTGTAATGTTGATTTCAATAATTCAGATGATACACCGGAAAAATGACGTTGCGTTTGTATGAAAAATGACGTCATTTCCCAATGAGATGAGGAATGAAAAGCTTTTGTTTGACTTTTTGAAATTTGAAAATTTGAATGATTTGTTTGATCTTTACTTGTAAACAATATTTCATGTACTTGAAGCTACTTTCAAAAATCTTCAGACACTCCCTCGTGCCCTTCTTATGAATTATTATGCGTGAAGAATTTCACCACAAAGAGCTGCGAAAAGAAAACACAAAAAATTTTTACGTTTTTGCGGTCGTCAGAAATAAATTAGACAACTCATTCTATCGAGAAAAAATAAAAATTTTCTGTGAGACAGGGATATATCGTGTTTATGTTTGTATTTTTAAAGCTTCGCTATAAAGTAATCAAGCTGTATTTTGAATATTCACGCCAATATACCCTTTAATCCATATTTCATGGAAAAATTCGCGACGCTTTTTACATTTTCTGAGAATAACCGCCACAACATAATCATCGTGCGCATCATAAATCACCCATTAGTGTGTGATTATTAATAATCCTCGTAAAATTGATAGCATCCCACTTCGTACAAAGTTGAACATTCATTGCTTCTTTTTTCGTTTTCCTGATATGCTTTAGGTACTCATTCAAAACGTTAACGAATACATAAAAATTTATGTTGAGAAAATACCACACAGAAACATGCAACATAATAATCCGAACTGATACATAGCACTTACACAGAATTCTCGTTTTATATTTTATATTATTATTATTATCAGTTTCCTATATGAAATGGTTGAATTTTCAAAAAATGAGTTTTTTCATTTCCGTTCAACGAAAATAATGTTTTTGTAATTTAACCATGAAAGCTACATACTTCGAAATCCATTTTACACTTAGGATACTTTTTCGCAATAAAGCGATCTCAATTTCTATTTGATAATTAAAAACATCATAACTCGCACAGCAATTGTCTTTTAGTAAGTGAAGAGATTATTTCGGTCGCGAAAGAACAAAAGAGAATTATTGTTCAATTGAAGGCGAGTGTATTACAAAAACATACAGTGAAGTTCATTAATTCCTGACCCCGTGATTATAAATTTCAATATGTCGTATTTGCTACATATTCCACATTTGGTTTACTTGAATAGCTTGCGAACATATATGGCCAGCCGATTTGCAAGATATTCCCAGAATGAGTGTGTTGTTACGAAGACCCGTACCACTGAAAAAAAACTGTTGAAAAAAAATAAAATGCTTAAGTTTTTTGGAGTTTCTGAAAATTCGAAATCACATCTGAAAACTAATTCTCGCCTAGCAAACAATTTTGATAAATTTTTGAAATGGATATTCAATAGCATGAAAAAACTCCTTACAGAGGTTTCTGGAATTTGTGAAGCAATTTTTTGAAAACACAACGTAACTTTGCTTTAATTTTTAATTTTTTTTTTTTTTTTGCGTATCGAAGCTGAATGCATCAACCTCATCTGATTTCAGAACTTTTGTAACTGAAAGAAAATCATTTTGCGTTAGAAGCTAAATGCGTCACCTTTTTCTGATTTCAGTAAGAAGTAAGTAGGCAAAAAGACTTGCGTCACACCTACCCTGTAAGGAGCTTTTTTGTGCGGATATCAGTGCTTTTGTAAGTTTATCTCTCGTCAAAAACCCTTAAAAATTTTGCTCAATTTGAATACATCACCCATGTCGAGAAATACCAAAAGTATCAAAAAACTCAAAGGAAATTGAAAAGTGCTAGAGAAATCCACAATGATCCCTTAAACTGCGAAGCCCCATTGGATGATCTTTATCATGCCGATAACAACTGAAAAATATCAAAAGACTTGATGGTTTCATTTTCCATCAAGTTTTTTGATATTTTTCAGTTGTTTTCGGCTAGTGCTAGAGAAATTCACAAAAATCCTTAACAATCCCATAAATATAAATATCCCATAATAAAAAAATTAATATAGGATCCCATTGGATGATCTCACTCATGTCAATCGAAAAATATAAAAAAACCTGATGGAAGCTGAAAATTAGGTTATCCCTCCGAGTTCTAGAAGTAGCCATACCCCAAGGACTGGGACATATTTCCCCAAAACCCTTAAACACGTGTTCGCTTAAATTTGATTCTCTACAACTTCGCCTTTGGAAGCAGCTTTCTAACTCTCATAGTTCTGAATATGTGAGTCATCCTGCCTAATTCTAGAAGTGGCCATATCCCAAGATTGGGTTAAATTTCCCTAAAACTCTGAAACACGTGTTCGCTGAAATTTGATTCTCTACAATTTGGCCTTTGAAAGCAAATTTCTAACTGACATAGTTCTGGAGATATGAAATACATTTAATGAAACGTTACAAAACCTTACAAACGTAAAAAGAATTGCCACAAAGAAGGAGAGAAAGAAATGTTTACAAAATTGACTATTTCAAAATTGTCGATTTGGGTCCATTTCAATACGAAATAGCAATATTCTTAGATTATGCATAAGTATAGATGAACAATGAGGCCTATAATGGTGCAACCAACATCTCAACGAGATTTTGACACTTGTGTTCCGATCTGCTTTATCACTCATCGCGTATCGAACAGCATTATCGACAACATCACAAAATTAAATGTCAATGCATTTTTGGTGGTTAACTGATTTTATATTTTGCTCGTTCATTTTCGGTTTTGCTTTGTTTAATTGTGGATAATTTCAATTAAAAAGTTCAATATTTATAATTTTATTTTACGTGATATTACTCAAATTGACATGGTTAGACGATGTTTTGTTTCTTGTTAACTTAAGTTTGCATTGTTAACTTAATTTTAAATAAATGGTGGGTTGGTAAACAAGCGTCTGCATTGCCGATCAAACATTTTCTTTCGCATCTTTCTTATCTACTCGGAACAGAAGTGTCAAATTTTCTGAAGAGATGTTCGTCTCATTTTTTTGAAATCATTTGTTCGAATACTGTTCATCTATACTTATGTATAATCTAAGGCAATATTGCTTAATTCATATCTCCAGATCGACTGAACCGATTTCAACTTCGGCCTAAAATTTTGCATAGAATCCGGGAAACAAATTTTCCGGTCACGTCGCAAGGAGGGATGTCAAAAAAGTTCTGTATATGCTCCTTAGTCTGCGAAAAAATTTTCTTGTAAATTTTTATCGTGTTAGAGTCTAACTGACACTGTTAGACTTACGTCACGGCCCCTGTACTTCCGTGGGGCCATGATATTCAATATAAAACTTTTGCAAGAAAGATACCACTTGGAAAAATGGCATCTTCAAGAAAAATAAGTTTTTCAAGAAAAATAGCATTTTCAGGAAAAATTACATTTTCAGGCAAAAGAGTATTTTTAAGAAAATTTGCATTTGGGTAAAACAGCATTTTCAAAAGTAGTAGAATTCTCAAGAAAAATTGCATTTTTAAGACAAAAAAAATTTTTCAAGAAAAATAGCATTTTCAATAATAATTGCATTTTCAAGAAAAATAACATTTTTAGGAAAAATTGCATTTTCAAGGAAAATTACATTTTTAGGAAAAATTGCATATTCAAGAAAAATAACATTTTTAGGAAAAATAACATTTTCAGTAGAAACAGCATTTTTATAGCATTTTTTGAGAAAAATAGCATTTTCAAGAAAAAAATATTTTCAAGAAAAATTGCATTTTTAAGAAAAATAAGTTTTTCAAGTAAGATATCATGTTCAGGAATTTACAGTTTACAGAAGAGTTTTATTTTTTCAGTCGTACGGGTCTTCGTACACTCATTCTGGTAATATCTCGAATATAGCTCAAGTATATCAAGTGTGGAATATGTAGCAATACTAAATTGTGGAATATATAGCAAATACGAAATTTACAATCAGGGGGTCAAAAATTAATGCTCGTTACTGTATGCAAGAGACCCAAGAAGGCTCAAAGGTTTCTAAACAAATATTTCCTTAACTCTTAAGTGTACGAAAATACATATGTGCGATATCATATATTTATATACCGGGCTATAATTATATATATATTCCAATTCCAATGTGTTCCATTCCAATGTGGAAACACTTGCGTCACGTTTCCCTTTTAAAAAGGGTTTTCGTTATGATTGTAATGTTTTGCATTATTTTGAGCCGCCGCTGCCGCCGAACCGAAGCTCGGCGACTACTACTTCCATGGACGAAAATGATCCCATTAACTGCCTCTACAACATATCAAAAGTTTTTTTTTGAGCCGTCGCCGTCGCCGAACCGAAGCGCGGCGGCTACTACTTCCATGGGCGAAAATGATTCCCTCAACTTTCTCTGCAACATATCAAAAGTTTTTTTGAGTCCCCGCCTATTTTCCGCCGTTTTGACGGTCACCCTGATACACTACACACCCAAACTAACAACTTTCCCTTTGACACCAAACCTCTATCTCGAACACACATCCATCACCTCATACAAAATGTGCTATCATACACACTACACACAAACACATACATATGGGCTTTATATGGCGCTTTCTAAGAGCCCTGGCGCCCAAACGAGGCCGGTACCCCCCTTTTTCAAAATCTCAAATGGCGTAGAATGCCCACCCGAAGGTCCCTGCAAAATTTCAAGAAAAGTTGTCGAGCCGTTTTCGAGCACAAGCCAAACAAGAAACGACCGGCTTAAAGCCTGGTGGGTCTTTTTTCTATTTTGAAATTGATCGACATTGCCATGAACTATTGTCATAAAATATAAAATTATAAATTGACTGATATAAAAACGAGTGCTGACCGAGTCATTTCGTCAGTCGACGAGCAGCTCTTAACCGATAAACATGTACGCGAAATAAAATGTCAATATTCACTATAAATTACAAAATTATACTTTTATAATTCGTAATTATGAATACTTTTATAATTATAATTTTATAATTTGTAATTATAATTTTACAATTTGTAATTATAATTTTACAATTTGTAATTATAATTTTATAATTTGTAATTGTAATTACAATTTTTATTAATTAGAAATTTATAATTACAAATTATAAAATTACAAAGTGACTCATATGAATATGAGAGCTGACTGAGTAATTTCGTCAGTCGATCCTCAGTTGTTCGCGAGTAAGCTTCTCCGTAATAATAAAATTATAAGTTGACTGATACAAATACGAGAGCTGACAGAGTAATTTCGTTAGTCGATTCGCAGCTCTCAACCGATAAACATGTACGCCAATTAATTTTGCACTCAAATATACACTACAAATGACAAAATTACAAAATGTACATTACAAATTATAAAATTATATTATTTTAAATTATAAAATTATAATTACAAATCATAAATAAAATTATAATTTTAAAAATTATAATTACAATTTTTTTTGTAATTTTGTAATTTATAAATTATAAAATTATAAATTGGCAGATATAACTATGAGAGCTGAGCGAGTAATTTCGTTAGTCGATTGTCAGTTGTTGGTGAGTAAACATCTCTGTAATAATAAAATTGATTTTCAGCAATCATATATTTTCATGGCTAATGCAGTTACGAAATTGTTTTCAGTCTTGCTGTAAGAGTACGTCGCTTGCATCTCGTATACATTTCAGTGGACTAACTTGAAGCGATACATGTCGGTCATCCAACGATGAATTAAATATGACTGTAGCTTTGAGTCACATATGATATTGTATTGGTCACAAATGTGACTGGCAAGAACGTCGGCTATTGGACTGAGAACTTTTTTCATGGCTCATGTAGTGAAGCTATCAACTACAGGCTATATATTGCCAGCTGCCAACTAACAATTATTTGCCATCGCTGCTGCTATTATGCACTATGTGATTGCCCGCCTCATGAACTTGTGCATGTAGTGGCAGTGGTGTGTGAATTTTTGAACTATGAACTTCCGTCAAGCTGTCAACCACATACTACATATTGCCAGCTGCCAACTAACAATTATTTGCCATCGCTGCTACTATTATGCACTATGTGATTGCCCGCCTCATGAACTTGTGCATGTAGTG
>CM055404.1:153514455-153551223 GCA_029228625.1 Pseudolycoriella hygida | reverse complement strand
TCTCTTACTACCGTATGGTAATGATTTGATGCAAATATGCTGTGACTTAAATGTAACTTTAATGTAATTTTGATGTAACGTTGATTGACTCGATCCAAAACCGATGGAGATGTGATTTCTCAAAATGTAAAAATGATGGATGCGAAATTCGTTACATTTATATCATCTTACGATTGGAATTTTGGAGGTTTTTGGAATGTTGGTACACGAAAGTGTAGGTACGGCAGTTGATGAATGATCAATTTATCCAAGTACAACAATGCAGAAGTGTCAACTGCACTTATGGAAACATCATGTCCCTTTTTATATATTTTTGACTCTGCCCTATCGGATTAGTTTTATTTTTGCTGTACCCCACCCGGCGAAGATTTTTCCTATTTAGAAATCAATGTTTTGGTTATCATTTCTTATTTGCGATTTCCAAGATGTGGGAAGAGACTTAATTAAATATCATACTAGAAAAAAGAAGTTTCAATGTGAAACAGGTCCCGTTCGTCAAAAGTAATTTCAATATAGAAGTTGTGACTAAGTTTTAACTAGAATCTAATCATTCCAAAGATCATGAAATCTGCGAAACCAGCTCAAAACTGTGAGAATGAATGAAAACACAAATCAGACACTCTGAAAAGTTATACAATAGCATTAATTTACAGCTACGATGCGTGTTAAGTAGCCCGCATATACAATTAACCGCACATCATACAATCACTCACATCAAAAGAGCATGACGTTTGAGCTTTACATGTAAGTCTTGTGGTCTTTTTGGTTGAAATATGCGTCCAAGAGTACCAGACGCTTTATGAATATTAATATTTTGCAACGTATAAAATAACATGTACATACTTTACAATAATAAATTCTATATCTCGGATGCTAGGTTCTGAGCGGAAGGATGTCGAGTATGAATATAAATATTTTTTGCTACCAGTAGACGCAGCATATTTATTCATAATTAAAATAGGGTCTTAGCTTGTACACCATGTTTGTATTCAGCTTATTACCAAGTAAATGAACATGATTGTAAGCTAAAAGTATAATCTTTCAAGTGAACCAAGCAATTGGTGTAATAGATGTGTACATATGACCTTCAGAAATTAAGAGTTTTAAGTACAAAAGTTACAACTCAAAGAAGCAATAGTCAACAAAACAGGGCCTATTTTTGAGAAAATTTTCTCAAATTTGCTTAAAATTTCTAAAAATTTTTCTAAAAATTGATAAAATTTTTTAAGCATTATTGATGTTTTTTACTCAAAAAATTGTTCAAACGACCTATTTTAGGTGTTTTCGGGCATCCTAGAACTATTAATATAAATACTAAGGGCTGAATTTTCAGCCATCCGTTCATGCTTGGTTTCTTGTGGTTTTTTTCATCTGCACGACCTCTAATATGGTTCAGAATACACTTTACGTCGATTCTTATTAATTCTACACTCATTTTAACTTGTTTGAACGTATTTTTCATGAAAATAAAACTCGAGAAAATTCGAGAAAATTTTAGAAAATTTGAGAAAATTCGAGAAAATTTGAAAAAAAAAATCTCAAAAATAGGCCCTGCAACAAAACCATCCTACGTTAGGTGTCACCTACGGTTAATAAATTTTGGGGACTTGGTATTAGACGTGCAGCTGATATTGGAATTTTTGTCATCAGCGAATTCTGTTTCGTCGCTACTTAGCTTGATGACATAAACCGTGGTGTAGTAGCTTCGATTCCGTTTTACAACGACGGCCTAATCTTGTGGAAGTCACACAACTGCACCAACGTGTCTCAATTAATAAGCTGACAGAAAAGTTGAGATGCGATCAATTCAATCTTTAGCTCCAATCATTACGAACAGCGAGTGTGATAGCAGAAAACTCCGCGATTACCCATGTTTCTAGAACTATGAGAGTTAGAAAGTTCCTTCCAAAGGCAAAGTTGTAGAGAATAAAATTTTAGAAAACACGTGTTTCAAGGTTTTAGAGAAAAATGGCCCAATCCTAGAATATGACCACTTCTGGAATTAGGCGGGATGACCCATGTCTCTAGAACTATGTAAGTTAGAAAGTTGCTTCCAAAGGCAAAGTTGTATAGAATAAAATTTTAGATAACATGTGTTTCAGGGTTTTAGGGAAAAATGACTTATTGCTGGAATATGACCACATCATAAAAAAATTTCGGAGAACACGTGTTTCAAGGTTTTAGGGAAAAATTACCAAATAAAGCAATTTCAAGAACTGTGTGGGATGGCGCATATCTCTTGAACTACAGTGACAAGCAATGGTCCATGGCTATTTTCACAAGTTAATTTTAACAGACGTAAAACGTTATTGTAAGCAACAAATTATTCTACGGCATACCTTCAAAACGTACAGTTTTTTTTATTTTGTTGTTTTTATTGAAAAAATTACAAAATTGTAGCCCCATTTGATGGCCGCAAACGAACTGACGGAGGCCGAATGTACTACCGAATAGTATTTACTATGTTTTGAGCGGTCTTTACGCTGGAAATCAAAAACCATACAATTTTTTGGGTTATAAAGAGTTTAATTGTGATTTGAAATTCAATTTAAGTGTCCACCATCGCTAATTTTTTTCGACTTCGGCGGCTGTACTAACTGAACTGTTCCTTTCATTTATTACTTTAATTAATTTTATAGAAAAAATTGGTGCATTTTTTAGGCATGTCGTAGAACAATTTTTTGTTTAAAATAATATTTTATGTCACTTTTGTCGAAATAGCCATGGTGCATTGTTTCTGACCACCTGATTATAAATTTCAATATGTCTCGTATATGCTACATATTCCACATTTGGTATACTTGAACAAATGGCGAACATACGGCCAGCCAATATAAAAGAGATATCGTAAGTTTGATGTTACGAATACCCATACGACTGAAAAAATAGTACTGCTGAAAAAAATTCTAAAGTTTTTTGTAGTTTTTGAAGAACTGATTTTTTTCTGAAAATTCAAAATTTTTAAAAAAGTAAAAGTTTAGAGGAAAACGTTTCAGGATTTCTAGGAGAAACGCAAGTTTTCTTTGTAATATGGTGCAGAGGAGGACATTCCGGTCATCAAAATCAATGGTCTCAAACGTACCTCTGACATTACCTTGGGTGATTTCTATGGATCTTTGAAATTCTTATAATTATAAAAGAACATAAAATATTGGATTGTTTGCTCATTTCAATATTTAGATGCGCTCGAGTCTTTTTGCCACATCTATTCTTATACGTACGGGTCGTTTTTTGTTATGTTTAATAATAATAATTTGCTGTTGTTGTTTTAATTCATTATACTTTTTATTCATTATTCATTATACTTTTACTTAATTGAATGCATTATTATTTACGTTTATTTTGTTTTATTAAAACTCTCTTCCCCCAAGCGATTTATTTCTTCCAAAATCTGTACTGAATTTTTCTGCTTAGGTCAATGTTGAACTATCAATAGTTTCTGTATTACACACAGGGAATAAGAATTCTATTCCATCAACTAAATCGAGTTGTGCTTTTCCTGCGATTTTAATGGTATTTCAATACCATTTTTTAAGGAATAGTACAATCCTTACAAATTTACATTTTTCCCACCTCATTGTGATACCTACACAATTTAGGGAATACGGAATGTATAAAAACGTAGAAACGGTAGAAACACAATAATTGATGACTAGACTTTCAAAATACAGAACCTGGAAATGAACCATAATCGACGATAATAAACATGCATTGGATTTATAGATGGAAAAAATCACCTTACAACGCACATTAATGAAATGTGTCTACATGGCTTATGGGTAAACTATTATTAATGAAGAGAATCCCATCCAGCAAAAACGAGTGTGTTCAACCATATCAATCAATCACTTATCTTTCATTTTATAATATTACCGGGGTATATACAAGATAAAATGCGGATGTCGTTCACACCCTTATTTTCAAATATATATTCCTGTTTAACTGATAGAGAGTGATAATGATAACAGGGTTTAAAGGAAGGAATGTGTTCATAATTCATTTTACATGTAGAAAGTTTGCGTTATGGTAATATCAAGAACATAGATTTAGAAAAGGGTTTATGGATTGAATTTTTTTAATCTGCTTACGGTTCACTTTCTACTTCCCTTTTTGTGGCGTAAACTGATAATAAAATGTTGAGCAAAAAATTACAGTGGATTCAAAATAGCTAGCCTTCGACCCGGAGTGAGGTGGTGTGCTGCCGATTGTAAGCCCACTGTAGAAGACGGTGCAAACGTGTATAAGTGGAACTTCTAACCTTATAAAATACTACAAATTATTCCCACGAAACACTTGCAATCAGGGATACTACATGCTAGAGCTAACGCGTCTAGATGTGCCCCGAAACGTTGATTCGATGTGTAGACTTTACTCTTCAGAGTCAGAGCCAGATTAGTCGGGAGACGAATATTATTGGCGAAATGGTCAGCGAGCAACAATGCATAGACGATGCTTGAAATCAAATTAGAAGTCTACCAAAATCATCAAATATTTTCGTTACACATATTAGACGGAATGTAGAGAGTGCCGCAGCAAAGACAATGGGAACGAAAACTGGAAACAAAAGAAATATCTGGTTTGACGATGAATGCCAGAAGGCCATGGACGACAAAAACGCAGCTCGTCTGAAAACTCTAAATAGATTCATTCGAACTGGCCAGGAAGAGTAACGTTCTAAAAAGGAATTTCGAGAAAAAACTCTTCCGACGGATGCACGAGCTAATCATACAAATATGGAATGAAGAAGAGTTACCGGAAGAGTTGAAGACTAGCATACTTTGTCCCATATAAAAAAAGGTGACAAATTGGAGTTTGGCAATTTTCGAGTAATCGCTATGCTCAATATTACTTACGAGGTATTTGCAAATATTTTATATCAGCGCCTTCATCCACACACGGAATCTACGATAGGTGAATACCAAAGTGGTTTTTGTGTGGGTCGTTCAACATTCCACCAATTGTTTAATATCCAAAAGATCTATGAGAAGTGCAAGGAGTACAAGATAACGTAACGATTGACACACAAACATTCAAAATGGTCAATAAGTTCGTATACCTTGGATCGGAGCTGAACATAAACAACGATATTGCGGACGAAATAAAGAGGCGAGTAACTTTGGGCAACCGGAGTTATTACAACCTACTGAAAATTTTAAAGTCCAAGTCAGTAAGCCAAAATTCAAAATGCGCACTTAATAAAATTGTGATTAGATCGATAGTTACGTGCGGTTCGGAGTCGTGGTGCTTGACACAGAAAGATGAACAATCTCTGCACACATTCCAACGAAAGGTACTGCGTACAATATTTGAACCAGTATTTGACCGAAAACTGAACCGATGCCGCAGACGATTTAATCACGAGCTCAGAGAGCTTTTTGGAGAGCCCGACACAGTCAGAACAACAACAATTTTTACATAAATTTTACACAAATTACACATACACCAAAATACTTTCTCCGTGTATGTATGTAAAAGTAATGTAAAAGTGGTGGGTAATTTATGATACCTTCATGTAAAGAGGTTTATGAAGGGGTTTACTTTTCCTGCGTGATTCATGTAGCTTCACAACAAAATTCGATAACAATAGAAAACATTAATGAATTATTCGTTAAATTATTTATATGTTATACGTAAACACGTCGCTACTGACCACCTTCGAAGTGGTTTTTCGTGTTTTCAAGCCACCCACTCGTCAAAACAACAAATTTATAAGCAAGTACGTAATGTACTATTACATACGTAAGATTTAGGGGCAATATTGATTTAGATACATTCGACTATTTATGCTTCATATTTGCTGTTAGGCACGGCCAATAAGCTCGGTTTCAGTTTAATTCGAAATGGGAGGCCTCCACCATATATATGTTTCAGCCAAATGTATTGACACCTTGGGAACTTGAGTCAGCACAATAATTCTAGAAAATGACGTTGACTTTTGCCTTTTGAAAAAGTAGTGAAGTACATCGAAAAGTCTAGGGACGTAAGTATTTTTAGGACTACAAAATAAAACACAAATAAAATGAATTGAATTCTATAATGCGCATATTGCACTGTTTGCTACTAGCTCTACTAACTACGAGACCTAAGAGACAACCTAAATCAACATCTATAAATAACATATTTTAAAGTATTAAATTAGCATGCAAATATTAGATCGTTCATCACAATGCATTAAGCAAATTATCGTATAATTTTATTTGTATTTCACAGCGTAACGAAAGCACAATATATTTCCAATCAAATGCAATTTCAAGAATTCTTTGTATGTTTTTCATTCATTTTCTATTTATTTATGCAATTCTGAAGAATCACTTTGTGCACCCGAATTATATACATAAAATCGTAGACGTAGAGAGATGGTATTAAGTTAGTGCAGCAACAACAATTTTACTTATCATGGCACTTGCACACGTTGACTGTACTATATTGAATTGTTAAAAAAACGAAAAAGCGTACCATTGAGACGATTTTAAAATGCAATCAACGTTCGTTCTGAATCTGTTTTTTACAATTATATTATTTATTTTACTTCACTTTATACTTCAAATCTTTGATTTTTGCAATGCAAAGAAAACGGTACAAACTTTGATATAAAACCGTCAATTCGACGAGTCGTTTAATCGACACTCTGAATGGAGTAATGTGAAGATAATTGATTTTCGATGATGCATCGAAGAAAATCGCAAAATCCAACAAGCAAACAGACTTACCTAGACCGTCGAGTTGTGGGATCCTTCATCACCATAACTTCTGTAATTTCTCCAAATTTGCTAAAGTAATCCCGTAAGCTTTCTGAAAAAAAAAAAAATTCCATTAAACATTTCAATTATTTGCTGATTTTATCTCAATTTAGCTGTCATACTATGACAGTGTCATAGTGATAATTTTCGAAAACCCCATTACATTAAAACTAAAAATGGCTGACGGCGACATAGACTGGCAAACGAGTCGAATGGCAGCGGCTGATTAAAAGTATTTTAATGTTTCAAGAAAACGACTAAAAATCAGTGAATCATTTCTGACATCATAAGTGGCCATTCACAAAGTACGCATGATATTAGGGGAAGAGGGGTTTGTGGGGGTGGAGGAGGTGGAGGAGTTTGGACTTCCGTCATTTTTAGCTTGTCTACTTTACGAATGGCGTCTAACTCAAAATTTTCGTTTGAAGGTTGATAAATATTTATTGCTAGATTTTTTCATGGTTTTCGATTGCACACAGGCATGAGAACCAGTCAAACGGCGACTAGCCGCAAATTGTTTGTATCAGCGGCGGGTAACCAGTCATTCTGGGGTGAGCCGCGGCTGATTCAGAGAGCACGACTTTCGCCAGTGTATTTTTTTCACCACATCAGTGAATCATGTATAAAGTCCGTAACAGAGTAATATTTTAAATATTAGTGTGATGTGCACTTGAACAAAGTTGAAGAAACGACACACTTTTGCCTTTGATATCAATAAAATTCTTTAGCAGATCCCGAATTATTGGCAGTAAATATATGCATCCATAAGGCACGCAAAAAGTAGCTCAACTACTAGATTAATAAAAGGTGAGTGTAAACGGCCATTTAGTTACTTGTTTGAAAATGACACAATTTTATCACAAAACTATAGCTAGAAAAACATCGTTTTTCCAGGAACCCCTCTAATACGGTACTCGGGAATAAATTTCCGACCTACTCCCTTGTTGCGTAAATATCTATTAGTTTATAATTGTAAAGTACTTCTCTGTAGTTATAGTTAATCACAACAAAAACCTATTTAAAGGTGGAGTGGGACGCAGTCCGTAAGTCTGCTTCCAAAATTAATGATATCGCTTGAGATGACGCTATCGCTGATAATACGCAGAAGTTTGCTTGACTTGGAACCTTGTGTTCAAAGTTTTGATTTCCTGAAAAAATTAGAGCGCTTTTTTTCAAACAAAATTACGTTGTGTTAAAAAAGCTGCGTCACAAATGCCGGACCCAGCGACGAAATATTTTTTCTGTACTTTCAGTGTTTGCGCTGCAAGATACAAGATTACATGATACAACGCTGCAGATACAAACAGCATAACAAAAAATTTGACCAGTACTTCCAAATGTTACCATAACAACGAATCTACTAAGCCAAAGAGTTTCTGTTTGAATAATCGAACAAACAAGGTGTATATAAGGCCGCATATTGGAGGTGATTACTCACTCAATATGTGACCACGCTGATATACACATGGTCTTGCGACAAAGGTGTACTGAAGAGGCGTAAACGTCCCAATCAGCCAAACTTTTTGTCGTGGATTGTTAAAATATAGAATGGATAGAAACATGTCTACGATGAAAGCGACGAATCTATGCCACATTTCTAAATTAACTCTAAATTTTGATCTATTTCTGAGAAAATCGCCCGAAATATTTCTAAAAATTACAAGATCAAAGAAACATTGACCGAATTGAAAAAATTTTTGTCCAAAAAAATTTTCTCCAAAAAAATTTTTCTCCGAAAAAAATTTTATTTTCGAAAAAAATTGTTCTCCAACACCTTCGGCTACCATCGGAACACTCCGTATCCCCTTTGGCTACCTTCGGAACACTTCGTGTCGACTTCGGCTACCTTCGGAACCCTTCGTGTCACCTTCGGCTACCTTCGGAACACTTTGTGTCACCTTCGGCTACCTTCGGCTACCTTCGGCTACCTTCGAAACACTTCGTGTCACCAATTCTCCTCAGTTATTCATATAACTTTCCTGAAGAAACCAACTGTCTAGGTATCCTTATTCAGAATTAAGCAAAAAATCCAAGATGGTGTCACTTTGATAGTTGGCAGCCATTTTCATAAAATGCTAAAAAATTCTCCTGACCAAACTATATAATTTTCTAATTTTTTTTTATAAGGCTTTTTTAGGTTCCGCTTTTAGCACAATTTGGTACATCGAATTATCTTTATAAAAAAACTAAAATTTTTATGTATATGCCATAGAACAATTTTTTGCTTAGAATAATATTATTTATCGATAGAAAATAAAAAACCGTCTGAAAGCAAAAAATTTTTTAATCACTGGCAAACCACGAAAATGTATGAAAAAAATAGTTTTTTTAACAATCGACTATGGGGTAGGATCTGATCCAAGCAAACCAAACGTTGTTCTGGCATCCTTGGGAGCCCGTTTATCAAAAACAGAAATAAAATTTTGGGTGCACTTTCAAAAAACTTTTTCTCCCTTCACGCACACTGTGTATATGGCTCCTTGTCCCAAAGTTTTTGGTAGGAGTTTTTTGGGTTTGTGGACGTTTTTTTAAGTGTGGGGACTGCGTCACGCTCTCCGCTACCGCTGCGGGCATGATATTTTAAAGTCTTTCTGTGATATTATACATTCCTTTCAACAGTTTACACGGTAAAATTTAGTTTTTACTATGTACTATTCACTAACAAAAGCAAACATTGATCACAACCGGCAAAGAAACAAAATCCAACACATAATGTCAAATATGTGCAAGGGACAACATTGCACAGAAAACTTCATTATTTGAGGAGTATGCATGAAAAACCACCAAATATCGTGTAGTGTAGTAGCGTGAGTTGGGCCAATACTAAGTACCCTACAGCCCGAAGCACTCAACCAATTTTCACTAATTTTTATTTCGTGATTTCTGGAAGTCATTTCTTTCATTGCGTTGTCGATTTTTCTAGTATCGCAGAGACTCCGTTTTTGGGCCCTGGCTGGGTACAAAGGCTCGAAATCAAAAATCGTTCTTCAATAAATTGCCTAGGCATTTCGAACAAAAAAAAACTTATGAAAATAGGAAAAGATATACTCGAGTTATGTACGAAAGACCAAAAACCAGTTAGACGGCCCTAGCTTGGCGGCTCTTGGCCCGACAAGGCCAAGATTCAATCCGATAAAAGATTTCCCGATTTCCTTTCAGGTAAAAAAAATTGAGTTTTTCCCTGAGTTATCGTGTTGACAGACGGACGAACAATTTTTTTTTTTGTATTTTTCTATTAAGCGAAAACGTAACCAACTCCCGGGTCGAAATTTGACTGGTTACAAACGTCGTGATAAATGCAGTAGACTCCTTTTCGAAGAATTTCGTTCTTCGTACGCATCTAAAAATAATTAAAGGATTGAATTTGGGCAAAATCGGTTTAAAACTTTGTAAGTTATGGTCGAAAAAGTGGTCAAAAACGTGGTTTTTTGAAGGTCGGGGAAACTTTTTGACTTATATTTCTGCGAAATTAGAACGAAAGTCATTTGTCAAGGTTTTGAATGAAAGATATGGACATCACGAAATTAAATTAGTGAAAATCGGTTGAATGGTTCGGGCTGTAGCCCAACTAACCAATTTCTTCCGGTTTTAAAAATTAGATGTTATTCGGACATTTTCTGAAAATCTGATGTCCTACGGATATTTTAGTCTAATACTATATTTCCAAAGGAAGTACTTATGTTGTCCTTTTTTTTAAAAAAGGTCCGAAAGACATCAGATTTTTAACACCGGAAGGATTTGGTTATTTGGGTGGGATCCTTAGTGTGGGCACAACTAACAGTGAATACTATACTTTAATGATGAGGCTTTTGTGCACTGTTGTAGAGAAAAAATGGTAAACTTTTTTGTCCATAGAAGTATGGGTTCGAGTACTCTCTTTAGGGCCATAAGTCGGTCCTAAGGCCGGCCGCACCTCGCAAAAAAATTTTTTCTACATTGCGGAGTACACTGGAGTCCATGGAAGTATGAGTCAGAGGCATGCATCTCCTAAGTGCCCTAGGTCGGTTGTCTTTTTTTTTGAAAATTTGCTTGAAAAAACTGTTGTTAAAAATGCTTTTTAAACTTCTTTTGAGATTTTAGGGGTTTTGTGAATATTTGGAGAGGTTTTCTTACCGTTGCTTCCGACGTGACGGATTTTTCAATATTACTTTTTAGGCGATTTCCAATCTAATTTAATGTGGACATACGTAATTAAAAGAGTTAAGACAATATTTACTTTTTGCAACATTCATTCTGATGGGTATGGGTATGTTTAGTTATTCCATGGAAGTTGATGCAATTGGGGTTTTTACTGTTAGAACTTGTTCATCAAAAGGTCAATGGTGTTACAGTGTGACAATATCAGTAGTAACTTTTGCTAGCCAGTCGTTATGAAACAGAAAGTATCGCATCACCTTTTTTTTACTAAACGTAATATAAAAAGTGTTTTGTCTTCTTGTAGAAGGCTTTCGACAAGAAAGATGGTAAATTTGTCCCTTAAATTCAATCATTTTCTGATTTTCATACATCATATTGTTTTTAATTGACAATTCTCAGCAGCTATGGATCCGAGTCCTTTCCCTACGTCCGTCCTAAGATCGACCGTAGCCAAAAAAAATTTGTTCACAATTTTTTTTTCTGAAAATTTTGTATGTTTTGTGCGGTTTTTTCAATATCGCCCCCAATTTCCAATCCAAATTTATATGGACGTAATTTCATATTCTTAACAGTTAAGCCTTTCCCGAACATCTATTCTGTTTGCAACATCTATTCTGATGCGCACGGGTCCTATACATATATTTTAAATTATATGGCGAGAACCAAATTTCTTCGAACACGTCACTTAGAAAAAAGTCATAATCCCTTGAAGCTTAGAGTGTTCTACGACTGATATCAGCAATTTTGTAAACTGATGCAAAGTCATTCGTCATACTTTCACTTTGAGTACAAAATGAGTTTTTTTGTACATAACAAAATATCTTTTCCTCAACAAAGTGCTGAATGGTCTAATGTCGCCTTGCAGGCAGCCCACCAATCAAAACTGTACCCCTTACATCTAAAAATAGCCGCCCCTCGACCCAGTTTTTTTATTTGCCAATTTTTGAACCGACTATTTTCCATATGTCAATAGTTAAATTTGCTGCAGTTGTTTTAGAAGGTGTTTATTTCCGCTGTTAGTTGTTTTTTACAAGTAGTTATTTTTTGTAGTTATTTGTTTTTGTAGGTAGCTGTTTTTGTTGTTAGATATTTTTCGTTCGTCCGATTTCCCTGTTCCTTAGACCCCGCAAGAGGGATATTCCTCCTTAACCCCTGTTTGCGGGGGCTGCCGCCCCTGGACCCCACTTTTTTTTTCTCGGCCTGCGGCGCTACTTTTCTATTTTTCTGTTAAGATTTCACATTCAATATTAAACCGCTGCTTATTTTGTACATACCTAATGTACAAAATTTTATTATTTTTTGTACAAGATTCATAGCATTATTGTACGAATTTCTATATATGGGCCATTCCACGAAAACTCCGTTCCAATGAAATCAATGCTCAGTTGTTACGAAAAGATATTCATACAAAATGCTGCATCAGAAGTATTGATCCTTTAACTAGAGATTAGTAACTTTTCTATTGCTTTTATTTTGTAACTACTGAGAATTTCACGCGTGGGAACGAAGCGGACCGTGGAATTGCCCATATATCGAGTACAAAATCATTTTTTTTGTACAAATAAACCTTTGCGGTGTACAAAACCACATTTTCTTATGTACACATTGTACTTTTTGTGTACAGAATGTAGGTATTTTTTGTGTACAGGTTGTACCTATTGTGTACAAAAATAATTTAACCCCAAAATGAAAAGCTGCGCAATCTAAGGATTCGGTACTTGTAGTTTGTATATAGTGGCACACCTGCACAAGATTAAGACTGAAGTCAAATTACTCAACTCGCCTCCTGCTCGTATGTACATCACGAACAAACACATCTTAACAAGTTATGATATTTTCAAAAACCCAACGTTAGGGTTATGAAAACTTTTTTGGCTTGTTGTTTGCTTTTCAATGCAACTGATTTGAACTTATACTACCAATGAACTTAAGGGTAGCACACTATTTCCACAATGCCGAAAACTTTCGATTTTGATAAAAATTTCATGCGAATGTAATGATATTCATACAATACTGCTAACGCTCCCCGCACGTTTGAACGGGTTTAAATTCACATACCTAAATGTATACCAATACAAGGTAGATTTAAAATGTGTTTTTTACATACACAACAGATCCAAATTCAACGTATCCTGCAATATTTCTGCTGTGTATAAATAATGTTTTTTGTACTTTCGAACAGTGGATAAATAAGGGATGGGAATACAAAATAAATAAAATAAAAAAATCTATTTGTGTTGAATTAATACATATAAATTTTTTTTAGAAAAAAAAGCATCTAGCGAAATATAACGACTGGATGAACATAAAAATCAAATTAAGTTAAGTGCGCTGAATGAATGAATGAATGAATGGATAATACCAAATGGAATATGGATTTGATTGTCACTTTAATGGGTGCTCTGTATTTTTTGATGAGTGGGATATGATAATAATAGATTTCCGTATTTTTTACATTTCATTTTATTTTATAATAATATACATTCATTTGCTCTATCTTTTTCAAGCAAATGAGCCTTAATTATGATTGTTTGTTTTTTCTATGCTAATAGATAGGAAGTACTCGAGGCTCCTAGAAATCTCTCATATGAGAGTATGAAGTATCGTTCTTCGTGAATCTTACAAGAAAGTACACAACTGGTCATTGTTCCGGCCAAAATTCTTTCGATATTTTCAGTGGAAACCCATCATGGCCTGTTCTTTAAGATTTGACTTGAGAATCCTTCACAAGCAAGTCTTTACATTAAGATGAAAGTGGGAAAAAAGCCATCATGGGTTAAGACAAGAATTACGAATATATTTTTTCATGAAAATGAAAGAATCTGACATTTTATACCATTCTCCATTGAAATTGAAAGCTCCTGAAGCTCTTTCTATTGTCTTCTGGTGTAAACTAGTGATGTAAACGGTGTGGTAATGCAGTTAATGGCCGAATCGCTTAACAAACGCAGTACTCACAAATTATCGTTTTGCTTCCATTAAAATAATTTCAAATGTAATCAAATTAAGATCATTTGTTGTGCTGCGTTTAATTGTTGAGTTTTGAATCTTTTTTTAATAAATAATTTGGTGTTTCCATAAAAAATCGCTAATTTCTACCGTGTGAAAGGTGTTTATTTCCGCTGTTAGTTGTTTTTTACAAGTAGTTATTTTTTGTAGTTATTTGTTTTTGTAGGTAGCTGTTTTTGTTGTTAGATATTTTTCGTTCGTCCGATTTCCCTGTTCCTTAGACCCCGCAAACTTCCAGCTTCTGCAATCATTATTTCGCTTTCTTCTAGTGGATTTTCGAGAATTTTGTTTTTATTAGAAAAAGTTGTATGATTTTGTGAAGTTTCCAATTAATTTTTGTAATCAAAAAATGTAATTTAATTTCTGATCATCACGGGAATCTTCCGATTTGTGTTTTTTGACAAATGACATGACATGGTCAATTTGTTTACATACATTCTTCCAAAAGCGGCAACACCGAATTGGAATTGATTCATTGTGTTTTAAACCCACAAAAATAACTCTCCAAAGACATAATTGTATACTTTCGAGATTAGAAAGATTGTAAGATACCAGATCTCCAAATCTAAATTTTTGAGAAAATAAATATTTCAAGGAAATTCTAAAATTACAAGAAAATATAAATTTCTAGAAAAATTTCAAATTATCAAAACAATTTAAATTTTCAGAAAAATTAAAATTTCCAAAAAAATTGACTTTCTGAGAAAATTTAAGTTTTACAAGAAATGCGAATCGCCGAAATAATCGAATTTTCTGGAAAATAAGCTTTTAGCAAAATTACAAAATTAAACAAAAAACTACATTTGTAAGGAAATTCACATTATTGCAGCAGTTTGTAAATCCAAAATTAAATAAAAAATAATGCAACAAACGTCGATCTATTCCGAAATTTCTTATCAACAGAGTCATAAAACAAATGTGCAAAAAATTTAAATAAGAAACGTTTCTAATTTTTAAAAAATGCGCCAATTAAAGAACTAAATGAAACTGCATATCGACATACATTTTTGGCAAAAACGAAAAGCGGTAACACCAAAACTGATTGTGGGTTTTAGATCTCTAAGAACTCGCAGAACCCAAAAATTTTCCAAAAAGATTTTAAAAGTTTCGTATGACTTCATATTTGTGTGTCCTCATTGCTAGAAATGTCTCTCTGAAGCCTATAAAATTACGGAACGCTCGAAGGGGAGGGGGTTCGTGCCTAGCTTGATAGTTTGAAGCAGTGCACTGCAAAGAGCTCGGTGAAGCTTCCAATGAACCCAACAGCTTTCGAATATTTGTAATCTTTGTTAAAAATGTTGGTTGACGTAAATCGCTAGGCACGAACCTTCTGCTCCTCGAGCGTTACATAATTTTTGAATGACCAAGGAGAACCATTTCTGGCTTCCCTACAATATCCGGAAATTACAAAATGTGGAAGAGAAATCAGGAAACTTCAAAATCTGGAAGCCTCGAAATCCGGATGCCACAAAATCAGTAAGCAACAAAATCCAGGAGCTCAAAAATCCTAAAGGCCTCGAAATACTGAATCCTCATAATCAGGATAAAATTTTGACTGTAAATTCCGGGGCGAGAGAAATATAACAAACATGCGTGACAGGGGGGTCCAGAAATGCCATACGCTTTGATGAACGGGATAAGCTCGTGAGATAACTTTAGACACGATGTTCTCAGTTATACATACGTCAATAGTTTGTCTATTATATCCATCGGCACATCATGTTGCATGACTTGACTGACGATTGGCATGATATGCCAAAATGTTGATCTCCACTAGTTATCTACATGACGCGACATTCTAGATGTGGTAATATCTGAGCGTCTGTCAATGACGAAATAATTCAAATAAGAGCTTATCTATAAAAAGCGTTCATACGTAAAGTAATAATGTTATCTAATTTAGAATAAAAAACGAAGACGAACAAACAACTGCGTTAATAATCTTTATTTCCAATTATTAATTATAAAAGTAACCCTATTCCTCCTGTCTCGTGTTATCCATTAATTTATACTCTAATTCCATCGAATCAAAACTTAATTTCTAAATCTTAGTGTTCTATAAAGTCTGCTTTATATACTCATATACTTCAAAAGATTATATAGTTTGAAATTAAAGTGTCTGAAGATAAAGTTTTTGGGTACTTCAGCAACATGAAGAACAATGGTAAATTAATTCTGGAGGTAATGAGGACATCTTTCGAATTGAACATATAAATGGTTTGGAAGAATGAAAAATCTCGGAGCAAACAAATTAAATGCTGGTTTTGGTTTAGATAATTCTAATAACTAGGTGTCACACAACAATTTTAGTACTGCTCTTAAGAGCACAACCGATAAAAACGATGTTTTTCCAGAGTAATTTTGGTTGCAAAAGTAAAAAGAAAGTACCTCAATAGCTATATAAATTGATTAGAGAAACTCACGCAGTCGGCATTAAAAGTTAACTTTTAAGTTGTTGACATTTGAATATCTGACGGCAAAAATTGTTAATATGTGATAACACTAAGTACACAACTTATTTATCTATGATCAGCGAAAATATTTTTACACATTTATAGACTAAAGAAAATCGTTTTTTTTTTTGCACGAAAAAATTGTATTGATTTATTGTTTATTTGAATTAAGATGACCGTCACTGAATTTTTTTAGTTTTAGTTAGTTTTTTAACGAACTTTTCGCTAGAAGATCGGTCTGCACTTTCTTTTGGTGCCGAAAATTTGAAAATGCCAAAATTAGGGAAATACCGAGTACATTACATTATATTAGTTTTTAATTTAACACCTGGCTGCGTACATCCTCCCCTCCTTAGAGGACGTGTTCAAAAGGAAAAAAAACAAAAAGAATTTTTAAAAAATTGATGACAGCAACAGCGAATACAGTACAATATAAGAATTTTTAGGTTTTCAAATGATACTTTAGTAGTGATACCAAATGGCAATTTTTACAGAAGTACATCGATTCCGATTCTCGCAAAGTCACCAATCGGAATCGATGCAAATCCGTAAAAATGACCATTTTGACATCACTTTAGAAAAAGTTTAAAAAAAACTCAGTTGGTCAGTTCAATTCATAGTAAAAAATTCATTTTTCAACCGAAATATGTTGATTTTGAGCTTTAAATGAAATTGAATAATACAATGAAAATAACTGGAGTCCAATTTCTCTGCGTCCTTATCTGATTTTCTGCTAAATTGATTTACACTGATTTTGATCGATGTAAAATGATGTGGATTGAAAACAATTTCCTTCGAACCGGCATACACAATCGAGGAAACGCTTGTACGGCAATGTGTTTCTGTTTTTTCTCATTTACTTCCCAAATCTGGAGGTCGTCCCATCGCCCCCTATTTTTGTCTCATTTTGACCCACTTTCGTAATATAGGTTTTATGGATGGTCCCAGGACAATTTAGAGAAATCTCATATCTGACTCATTGCATCTGTATTGCTACTTTGTAAATTTTGTAAACGCTTTAAAAGCTGTGTGCACGCTACTATGAAAAAGATACCAGTTTGCAGTGAAAACAGCGGTAACGCATTCGTGTGAAGGTTGTAGGATAAGTTGTATTGTCATCATTATTTGCTGCTTTTTGCTGCACTAATGGTATCTTTTTTTCGTGGAAACAAATTTTGAAAATATAACAAATCTTGTATTTTCGAAATTAATTTACAACGCACTTTCCATTTTTGATATATTTTCGAAATTTGTTCCCAGCGAGAAATAACGTAACCGTTTACTTGTTGAGTGGATAATATTGTGAACAAAATGTGTGTGGACACAGATTGTATGTAATAGCTTTTAGGAAAACAAAGCAAAGCAAAGAGTAAAAATAGAGAAAAGAAAGAAACAGTCCAAACAATTTTTTTTTATTAAAATAGAAAAAGGGGCCACAGCCGGTTCTATTCTATGAAAATACATAAATGCAATAGCACGTAGAACGTAAGGAATTTCGAGCAAACGCGCATCAATTTTCTACACGAAAATCTAATTTAAATTCTCGTTTATTTAAATCCAATAAAATAACTTAAATGTTATTGCAATTATATAGCACTCTTTAGCCCGAATGTCGTTTTATCTAAATCAAATAAAACTGAGAATAAATAGAGCATATAAAGAATACATTCGACGGTTGTTCTGTTTTAGTCCGTGGGCTCATTTTCTACCCATAAGCGTCGACTCCACGTACTTTTATAACTTGATCATTGTTAGTTTAAGATTTAAGAAAGAACCATCTAAATGAGCTACGAAACCCAAGAGAATCAACGCATAATGTTTTAAGTTCGATACATATGCAATGTGATTTATAAAATTCATCAAACAAAAGCTTAACGTTAGACTTGACTGGATAACTATTCAAGGGAATAAGTATGCTTATAAAATTGAGCAACTTTGCGAAAAGAAAAATTACCACGTATGAGGGAATAGTCGTTCTCACCTTGCGAGTTAGAGATAGCGAAGTCACAAAAACTAGTGGTAATAACGCAAATTTGTCGATGTTGCCGAATCCTATAACAAACTGAAAATTAAATAACGGCATCTATAAAATGCAGACGAAATTCAAAAACTCCAAAAAATTGTGTAAATTCCATGTAAATTTTAATAGTAAGTGACACCCTCGTGGTTATTACCTAAATGATATAGTTATATTGGCACGATGCGAATAAATCGCGTAAGTGCTGTTTGAAAGCTCAACACCATAAAAATAATTTCATTTCTATCTAGTTGAGCTTTCATAATAATATTTAGCTATGTATACTGAAAATCTTAAAAGCGCTTGGTATATACATAAAATGAAAATACACAAGATATTGAAAACGTGTTTTAATCCTTTTTTCAGTGACACTTCTCAATGATTAGGAAATGCATTTACCGTCACTTTTGTGTTTACCAGGAAGCGATAAAATACCGACTTTAGAAAAATTTCCCGGTAAATGTCCAGTTATTTTTCAAAATTTTGGAGACTAAAGACATAATATAGTATGATTACGAAAAAATCCGGACGACTTTGTTCCTCTGCTGAGCCTAATATAACACACAGAATAGTGCCATATTAATACCTCGTAGTCGTCAAGAACGTGCCATCCTTAGTATGCCAGACAAATTTAATTCAAGACTGTCTGCCAATAGTAAATAGTAATGGAGTTGGAAAGAAGAAAAAATATTTTGCACAAATATTTGCAAAATCCATCGTGGTCTCTAAAAAAGATTTCAAAGTCACTCAATGTGCCAAAATCAACGGTTGGAGATGTCCTTAAACGTTAGGAAACCTTATCCGTCGAACGAGCCAAGGGATCCGGCAGAAAGAAAGGACCACATGACAAAAAGCTCCATGCAAACATTGTTCGTTCTTTCAAACAAAATCCAGTGCTCTCTGACAGAGATCGGGCAAAGAGATATGGAACTTCAGCAAAAATGATACATAACACACGATTGCGGACTGGCACACGGTCATACCATGCTATAAATCGACCGAACCGGAACGATCAGCAGAATTTGAGATCAAAAACGCGAGCCCGAAAGTTGTATGAGACGATATTGACAAAATTCAAAGGTTGTCTCATCATGGATGATGAAACTTATGTGAAAGTTGATGCCAAACAAATCCCAGGCCAGAAATTTTATGTAGCAGAGAAGCGTGTAGGTGTGGCCAACAAATATAAATTCGTCAATGTTGACAAGTACGGCAAGAAGCTACTGGTTTGGCAGGCGATTTGTGGATGTGGTCGTAAGAGCAAGTCTTTCGTTACATCGTCTACTTTGAAGTCAGATTCTTACATCACGGAATGTCTCCAAAAACGATTGCTCCCTTTTATCAAAGGGCATAAAGGCAAAGTAATGTTTTGGCCCGATCTGGCTTCTTGTCATTACTCCAACGCTACGTTGAATTGGTACAAGACCAACCATGTACAAATTATCCCGAAGGAGATGAATCCAGCGAACTGTCCCGAATTTCGTCCCATTGAGCAATTTTGTGCAATTGGCAAAAGAAATATGAAGAAGACACGAGCAGCCATCAAGGACACCAATTCAATGAAATTTTATTGGGATAAGTCGGTCAGTCTAATCAAAGGAACGACTGTGCGCCGTATGATGAGTGGTATCAAAGGAAAGGTGCGGGATTTCATCCGTACTGGCGAGCTTGCTGTATGACTTTATGTGGAAGTACAAAGTAAATATATATGCTTTCGAAGGATGACAAAAGTTTTCATTGAAATGAATCCGGTTAATAGAAACATCCAACTTGAGTCGTCCGGATTTTTTCGTAATCATACTTTATGAGTTCAGATTAAAATGATTGTGAAATGCAGTAAAGGAAAAATACAATTGTCAAAAACCGGGCCGTTTTTACACATAGTATAATGATCAAGATAGATGTGAGATTTCTCTAAGGTATTCTGCTGGGAAGGTAATGTCATGTCATGTGATGCTTCTACTATGTGTTGATGTTGAATCCCTTTGTATGCATTATGTAGGATCATTAAAAGTTAGATGTAACCATGCACCTAATAAATCAATGCTCGATCAAGATTCTTATTTGTTTGTTTGAGAATGTTCGCGAGAAGAAAATTATAGGAGACCAACGTGTCATCTCGGCTCCATATCTTTTCAACAAAGTCATGTAAAATACAATTTCTTACGGTTCCTCATATCTTGCTCTCAGAGAGGTGAAATATAAGCTGGGACACTATGATATTGCGATTGAGACATGCGTCTAGAGGACCAATGTCAGCATTTTCATAGAATAAGTTTCCGCCATTTTGAATCCGAAATCTAAAGCAAATGTCAAAAAAAATTTCCATGTGTGTATGTGAGATGTTTATGTTTCGTGTTGTTTTTAGTCCAAAATTAAAGTTTTTCTTTCACAAAATTTAATTTCACCAGTTTACATCAGTTTTTTAACGTTTGATTTGTTACCAAATTAAAAACCGAGTTGCAAGTTCAATTTAATTATTTCGCGCTTTAAGCAACCTGCTACAAGCCCAAAAGATGAATTTCGTGGCGACTTTTTTGTCTTACCGGACACAGAAAGATGAAGTAATAGTCATAGTCATGAAAATTATCTGAATACACATGTCAGACAGTCTTCTTTACATTTCATTTTTTCAATTCGTGACAACCAAATTTCGCGGTCATACCCATCTTCAGAAATGCTTAAAGATTCAAGACCACATTAAAATTGTCAAAAAGAAATTTAGCCTATGAATTTACCTTGTAGGATATGGCATTTTAGTTTACACGAAAAACATCAATATTTGTTTTGTAAATAACAATGACAGTTAGCTTTAAAAAAACACATAGCGTTCAATTGTATGCGAAAAATGCTGATATTGGCCCTCTAGACGCGCGTCCCAATCTCAATATCCTAGTGTCCCAGCTTATATCACCTCTCTGCTTGCTCCTGAGTTTTGTGAAACTTATCGGTTTTTCAAGTATATAGTTCGTAGTTCTCAGGCCAATGGACCCTGGTTTTTTTATTTAAGAAATTATCCCACGCGTAATATATGTTCTAATGCTGAAATAAAACTGAATCTTCCAAAACGCGAAAATTAGACAAGCCGTTGTATTGTTTTAATTTTAGAGGTCATACCATACTTGATGTATCCAACTAGTAAACGCAGTATTTAGCGTAATAACTTTGTTTGTGTAGAAAGTTGTCTAGTGTTCCTATAAACGTTACGGTCGGCTCGAGTTTTGGGAGCATTTTGCTCAGCATATCATAAACAACGTAATGAACTATGACAGCTAATGTTATTTGATTCTAACTTTGACTTTCTCAGTTCTTACAACCGAGAGTCAATGTTAGAATGCTGTGTGTCATGTGTCATCACTTGACTACTTAATCTCAATGAGTTTTGAGCACGGGGATGTCACTTATTCATCCAATATTCATAATTGCCGAAGAAGAAACAATCGATTTGTAACTCGATTCGGCCATGCAACGCAAATTTGTCGATGTTGCCGAATCCTATAACAAACTGAAAATTAAAAAACGGAATCTATAAAATGTAAACGAAATTCAAAAACTCCAAAAAATTTTGTAAATTCGATGTAGATTTTTATATTAAGTGACTCCCTCGTGGTTTTGAGATATACCTTTAAATTCAAAATCCCAATAAACATTGAAATAAACTCTACAACATCCAGCATGGATTCAAAATTATGTTAAATGAAGACAAATACCCTCGGACTACATATACAGTATGAAAATAAAAGAAGAAAACTTCGCAGCTTTGAAGAGTGTAAAATTTTAAGAAAATGCGATGAAATAGTGATTCCCTTCAGCAAATGTATATAAGCGTCTGCTTTAACGAATGTACTTAGTATCCAGTTCTCGACATACCTTTTATAATTTCGATTTTCATTGCGAGTGTATTTAAAGTTTCAGGTCTTGAAAACAAAGCAATAAATCAATGTCATTTTCACTACAAATATTTTCAAGCAATTTTTGAATAAAAGGATCGGTAAGAGTCAGTTTTATTGCGATTATTTGTGAGAAAAAACGTAAAATAATAAATATCTATGAAAAAAATTTGCGTTTTCTTTAACGGCATTTTTGATTTGTTAAAAATACATTTTAAATGAATTGGCAATGTATAACAGTTATTTGCGACACAAGGACAAGAGCCAGAAATGCTTTTCCGAGTGATGTATTAAGTTTTACAAGCTTCATAATTAGAGCCATATTCGGCTCTAAGTGAAGCATGTAAAAGCAATACGACAAGTGCAATATCACTAGTCACTGATGCGAAGGAAATTAGTAAGCAGATTCCTTAGTTATACACAAGAACACTATTGTATTATAAAACGTGAATACACAGTATTATTTGCTCAGTCTGAATACGTCTTTTATTCAAACCACTGCAACAGTTTTATTTAATTTAACTGCAGTATACGACACAGTATGGAAGTGAGGTCTGTTGCATTAAATGCGACTCAATGTTATTGTATGCTGTGTATTGTAAGCAACCTTTGACCGGTACTTTGCCTCCGAATCGCTGATGTGATCGCCAATATGCTGAGTGACAGACTATTCCAAATCATAGTGAACGATCAATGCAGTTTTTTCAAAAAGTTAAACGATGGACTGGCGTAAAACTTCGGCTGAGATTGGAGACGAGAAACAACTTGCTAAAGACTCTCGCCGGCCCATCGTGGGGAGCAACGGCATCAGTGCAAGGAACTACAACTCAGGCGCTTGTATATTCGTGTGTAGAGTACTGCAGTTCATCTTGCCTCAATAGCTCACACGCAAAGAAGGTGGATGTGATACTGAACGAAACAATGAGAATTGTAACACGTACAGTCCAGTCTACACAACATCTTACCACCAGCTATCAGAAGGGAGCTGCGGGAAACGATTGAAATTCTATACAATTTTTAAAATTATTAATAAAAGCACATATACTTGGCTCATTCTGATAATTGCAACTTTATTCTTCCAAGTTATGGAATTGAATTATTTGAGTCCATTCGACAATGACAGCTCTTTTATATATTTGCCTTTTTCTTTAAACTTACAAAAACTTGCTACTTCTCTCCGCGCCCACAAATAACGTTAATATTGTGGTCCAATTTCACTTTAGAAAATCCTTTAGAAAGTTGACTACACATACTTTCTAGTCATAACACATTGAATTATTACTAAGATAAGATTTGTACAGATACAGATTCCCGTAAGACTTCCTGAAACAGACAAAAAAAATTTTTTTTCAATGCTAGGTTGGAAACATTCTTCCGAATTTTTTTTTACTTTATTCATTGTCAATGACACCTAGCGGTAGCTCAAATATTTATAGCTTTCAATTTTTGAAAAATCTTTTTCCGACGAGTCACACATATATACTTTGGCTGAACAATTTCAGGATTATGTTCAAATTTTGTACAAATACATGAAAAAATGTCAATTACTGTGTTTAAAATGTTCGTGCGCCGATGTCATTTACACTTGAACAAATGTCGATGAATTTAAATGTCATGCTGTTAGATTATGTATAATGTCCACATTAAATTGCGTTGGTAATTGCCAGAAATAGATATTAAAAAGCCGTACTAAATGTTTCGACCTGGGCCAGTCCTAACAAATAAACATTTCGATGTAGTGCTTGAAAGGCAAAGATTCGCATTCGGAGGTTAAAATGTGTATTTCCTCGAGACAAAGGATCAGTGTTGCGATTCAACGTGGGAATGTGGCGTCCATTTTAGGGACAATTCCTCCGTCGAAAAATTTAAATTAATTATTTCATTTGTAAATGAAATGACACCATGTAATAAATTTGAAATTATAAACAATAGTGTCCATACGAAGCAACAAAACTGTTTGCCCGTGCATGTAATGCAACTTCAAAACGAAAAAAGAATAGAAGTGTCGTAGAGGACATTGAGGTGAGTTGATCATAGAAGTTGGTTTTAGGGTCCAGAGATTTATCTCAATTCTTTATGGTTGGCCAGGACTCATACGAATTTTAAACATTATCTGAGAGTATTTTAACACTTTTAGTTTCAATATTCAGATATCTGAACGTATCAATGGTCTTGTGGTCTCAGTATGACCTAATTCAACTGATTTTCTTCGCTTCATTATGAAAGTGGATCAAAATGAGACATCACAATTGGAATATATAACCATGAAATAAAAGGGATATGCACAACATGAACATCAAATTATCATATAATAAAAAAAGAACTAATGTGGAATGTAATGTAACAGACACCTTTGTATTCAAGTTTTTTTCATTTTGCTTGTCTTCACATAAATACTTTTTGTATATTAGTCGACTTCTTATGAAGTATGCAAATCCATGTATGTTTCGAAGGGCTGTTATCATGATATGAATGGCATTGTTCTTATTTGTGCATCCCGCATTTTCAAAATCCAAGAGAGCTGTTGCATAATTTTTTATTGTTTTGCTCATCATGCTTTATTGTTATGCGATCGCAATATTCACATATAAGCATTATATCATTGAAAATATGTTGTATAAAATAACACATAATTCTAATGATAGAAGAAGGGTGTTGTGATGTAGTGTTGAAAGAACATAAAAATGTGTAGTGTCTAAAACACGGTATAAAAAAATATTTAAAAGTGTACGACAGGAATGATAATTTTTGCACATCAAAAATCCTTTTGAAAAGTTTGTTTTTAGCGTAATTAGGTGGATTCGTTTGACATTTTACAAGACGCATAGAAAGTGAAGATAAAACAAAAATGATGGTTACGGTGTGCGGGAGGGTATTTTTCTCATTATTATAAATGGGTTCTTGGCTCCTATTTTGTGATTGTTTGCATTTCCCGTAAATCTTCTGCATGAACGAAACACGCATACAGTCTATTTAATAGTATAATAGAGTCATGGGCGTGTCATTTACTATAAAAACCCTCCACTGTTGTTTAAGCGGACTTTGCGAACGAAACATTTCTTCGAAATAAAGCGATGTGAAAAAGGCGACGCGAATTGCATCGCGTAAGGTTTTAAGAAAATTCAACTTGATAAAACAAAAAAAGTCTGTCAAGTTGTATTTTCATACAAACCATCGCGATGCGATTCGCATATATCCAATATAATCATCCGACCATTTGTATGCCTTCTTTTCTTGACCTTTCAATATCTGTATAATTTATATAGTTTCATACACCTCAGTGGCTGTCTAGGGAGATAAGTCATACATTACTGTCTTGTTTCAAAATTTCTTTTGTTGATTTCTGGCTTCGGTGCATAAAAACTCTTACGGTTATTTATCTTCTCGAAGGATTATATCCCTTGCCTTCAGCTCGGGACACAAGATTACTCCTCGAAGATAAATAAATTTTCCCGCAGATGCGTCATAATTATTTCAATTTTCAAAGTGTGCCTGACGACGTAGAGAATTGTGTAGTTAGATAGGATTTAATTGCATTAATCCAAATGCTGGAACGACCACATATGTGTAGTGCTCATTTACGTACACATCGTAGTCACCGGGCCCTCAATTCTATTTAGAGTTTTCTGCTAAATTTAAGAGCGCTGCTTTTTTATTTATTTTGCAACCAAGAACGCATATCTCACTTTTAGAAAGAGAAAACAAAGGAAGGAGTTATTTTATGAGAAACTGGTGGAATTTTATGATGTAGTGTTCTATCGTTCCACAATTGTAAATGCAGACTTCAAGGAAATTCTATGACAATATTACTCGTGGAGTTGATTTCACAGTATCAGAAAACATTAGTATCATAGAAAGTGTATACGGAACAAGAACACACACACTGAAATTAAAATTTTGATCGTACACTACTTCCTTTCATAAGAAACCAGCTTTATTAATACATTTTTATGAAAATACAATATGTCCGGAAACTTAAAAGTTATCGGCCCAGGTGTGAAATACAAAAAATTTCGATTCCGATTGTGAAAAGGAAAAATCAAAATAATTCGGTTTGGAAATATGTTATGGAAATAAGTCTAACGATGATGAAGAAAATTATTTCGAAATTGCCAATTAAACCTTTACAGCCGGAAGGATCAGCGGAAAGCTTCAATGGGTTAGATAATAAAGCATAGTACTCGTGGAATGATAGATAGATAAAGCAGGTGAGATCATGAGCATTGGATGATCATGTGGTTCACGTTCGAAATGAGAAAACGGCATTAAGTTCCTGGAAAGTGTTAAAAAGATTTAAGAAAATGAAAATTATTTCAAAACTTCGAATCATGTAACGTAGCGATGCTAAAGACCGACTCAAAGAGAGAATTTCGAACAGTTTCCGAAATTTTCGATAATCGTGAAGTACACAGCAATAATTCGATTCACTTGAAAGAATTCGGACATTTCGATTTTCTAATGTACAGCACCATTGTTTTTCTAATGTAGTATAGTTACTTCTGTATTAAGTCAACCTAAGAATAAAGACGTTTTATAAGAAAGTAACTCTATTAAACATTTACAGAAATACAATAGATCGAGACACTAATACACCATTTATTTTGTTGTAGAAGTGACATACCCATTGCATGATTATCATCCAACAAAGCTGTATTGTAATTTTAGGGCATTTGTTGTATAGAGAATATAAATGTATCCTTCAAAAGACGGTATAAAAGTAATTGATGATTTAATGGATAGGGAAGGTCAAATTCTGCAGTAATTGAATGTTCCTGAATTTTGTGTCAGTATAACAGAGCTTTTAATGTGAATTGATGTGAAGATATGGTAAAAAGAATTTTCATCCTCTTGTTTAGGTCGTAAAACTCATCAGTTCACAGCTTCTTTACGAACAAACGCCATGAGAGAAATAGTTAATAAAATTGATACTTAAGATCGAGAAAGTAATTATTTGCACGTTGAAAAAAAGTGCAACATTTTTATAACAATTGTATTTTCTGTAACGAACAGTTCTTTCGTAGGGATAAATGGCCGATTTTGCGGGAGGGTCTTTTTATAAATTTTTAGAAATTACACACTTGACACTCCCCCTCGAAAATTGTGTAACGTACTTCTGGCAAATATATCTACATTGCACTGATAATTGTCTGAACTCGTCCACAGAAATTTTCTCGATTTTTTTATTCCATACGCTCCATCATTTGAGGGAAAGGCCTGATTTGCATGAAAAACCCTACCTTTAAAAAAAGGAAAAAATGATCATTCAAATCATCAAATAGGAAATATTCTAAAGGAGACATCCGGTGAAACAAAAGCAAAAAGTTTCCTCATTCAAAGAATAATCATAGCCAACCAGCGAGGAAATGCCGCTTCGGTTCTAGGAAGTAAGGCGAACGACTTTGAAAAATTTGATGACGTGTACTATGTAATTTAGACGTCTAGCGCAATTTAAATGTGATTTTGTCTGTGATATGCTCTAATTTGCAATTGTAATGTTCATCTGGGCCATTCCACGAATACTTCGTTCCAACGCTCGAAATGCTCAGTTGTTACAAAATGATATTTATTTAAAAGCGTGTATCATAAAGATTGATCCTTCAACTTGAGGTAAGTTACTTTCCAATTAATATTATTTTGTAACTACTGAGAATTTTGTGAGTGGGAACGATGATGTCCGTGGAATTGCCCATCTATTCTTTTTCTTTGTGTTTAATTTCTAGGTTTTTAGATTTTAGTTCTTAAATTTTTAATCTGTATTCTTATTAAATGTTATTTATATATTAATTAAAGATAGCAAATAAAAAGAAAGCATTCAAATCATCATTGTTCAAAACAAAAGAAACATCCAAAGTTAAAACGTGCGGTTGAAATTAAAATATTTTTGCCGATGTAAACACTGCCATTCATTCAAACCTATTCGACGTCGTGAGGTATGCTATGCAGACAAATAACCGAAAAAACGACAAAGTTTCAAATCTTTTCGAATATATGTTACATACAGGAACGGAAAAGTGAAAACCGACAAAGAATGTGATTGATATGAAAATGTATACAGATTTCTGAAGTAATGCCTATCTAAAACCTTCAAATACAAATAAATACGCAAATCAAGGTCTGGACCACAAATTTGTGTACTTGGTACATTGTTTTTGTTGCAAATCTCTATGGGATAATATAAACGGATATAAAAAAAATTACCGAAAAAAAATTGTGATTGTCAAATAAAAAATAAATTTTACCGAAAGGAAAAATTATTACCGGAAATAAAATCATTTTTTGAGGAATAACAAACCAATTTTACCAAAAACTAAGTCATAATTTACCGAAAGAAAACAGCATGAATATAAATCAATTTTACCTAAAATACAATAGTCCCATTTTACTTAGAGACGCTTTTGTTCTGCGCAAGTTTTTAGCACAGCGAAAACCTGCGCAGAACAAAAGCGTCTCTAAGTAAAATGGGATTACTGTAAGTCACCATTTACCGAAAAATAATTCAACTTGGACCTGAAAAAAATTACATTCAGCAAATAAACATAAAGCGCTTCGGACAAATCTCGAAAAAGCCCTTCCATTAGGGCCACTATTGGGACAAATCATAAAATTGAAATCTGAATACTACCGTGACTTTATAAAATGATGACATTGAAACGCAGAAATATTCTGAGGTGAAAACAGTTTCAAAAAATTAATAATCTTTCACACAACGGGAATATTGTTGCTATACGTCAGATCTAAGGAATAAATTTCGAAATTGTTTACAAATTTTAACGAATGTTTGAGAATCTGTTTGTACATTGGAATATTTTGTTCTCGTTGCCGTTAGCCGAACCAATTAAGTTTGAGAATTTCGTTTCTTAATTTTTTCTGTGAATTATTCCGAAAGTAAAGTAGATGCCCGCTTTGTAAGGATGGTTTAAGAATATTTATTTCACCACGCGAGCGGCGCGAGCAAAATTTGTTTTCTCTATCGATTGCTTTGCGCATACTTAAGGACTCTTTAGTGATTTCTTAAAGTGCTATTGTGGAATTGATATTGAGTTAGAATTATTTTTTTGTTTAAGTAGTGGGCATGATTTTTATATTTGTTATTTTACTCGAAATAATAGCATACTGCGTAAATGCTATAAATTTATATTTTGACGAGTGGGAAAGTTTAAGTGCGATCCGAGTGTGGCATTTACACTTGTAAAAATTAAATTTTGTAAGCAATTGTGGCCGATTTCTAAGTGTTTCGGTGATGAAAATGCGAATTATATTGACGGCTGCGACTCAAGATGCACGAAATGCGTCAAAATATCGCCACAAAAAATATTTTCGCCATTTGATCCACATGAGAAAAAAAGAGATAGCATCAAGACATGTACTGTCGAAATTGTAACATTGTAAGTTTCAGAGCGATGAAATTAAAAAAAAACAGATTGTGCGATTTCTCGGTCTTTTGTGTAAAGTAATTTTCGATACTCGATATTTCTCGACACGTTAACGGCTTAGTGGAGTTTTCTTAAATATATTAAGAGTTAAAATATTGAAAATCTCATTCTGGCTGTTGCCCAACTCGAGCGAAAAGCACTTCAAGCGTCGCCATATCTTAAAAAAAATTAGCGCTCTCGTGAAATGTTTACATAGGACTTAATTTCTAAGGATCTAGGGCGCAATACCCCGGACTAAATTACCCCGGACCCAATAACCCCTACACTTTGATTTAAGTCAATGTAAATTTACATTTAGAAACGTCAAAGCGTAACGTTTAGAAATTAAGTCAACTGTAATTTTTGAAGCGGAGTTACCCCAGATAATCACTATCACGTTTTCGGAACTAGCGAAAAAGTGAACAACTAACATCAACAATCTATGTACGTTTTGTGACTCAATTCGCAAAGAGTTTTGCTACTTCAAGACTTCAATACTAAAGATTTAAAAGAAATATGGAACTCAAAGAGAAAAATATATTTTTTTTTTTTTCAAATTGGTTTTCCTTTTTCTTCGTTTTGTAAAACCGCGATGTGGCTCATCTTATGCTTTGCATGTGGTAATTTTGTATTATATGCAAATGGTGTGGGCTCTCGTAAGCTTATATTTCCAACGAGATATATTATGGCGTTAGATGCTACTGTGCTCATCCAAAAAGTCTAATGTGGAGTATAAATGTAAATATTATTATCATTTGGCGAACATTTCGGTTTTATTCAAATAGGGGGTAGATTAAACTTCTATTAGCTAAATATATTGTTTTATTTTCAGTGTTTTGTTTTCATTTTTTATATTATTAAAATTGCGGTTCATTTATCTAGACTATGCCAAGTGTTCTGCTTAGAATTTTAAATGAGGGCAACAAAGTTTTGATAATTTTTTCAACAATTTGTATTGTATTAGCAATGTGTATGACAAGAAAGTTTAAATTAGAATTGGTCGTATTACAATAAAGTCGGTCACATTTAATTTAGATAGACAAGTCGTTAAAAAATATTTACTTTCTTGGCATTCTAAAAATTACCAAATTAACGAATTTTATCCTACAAGTCAAAGGGGTGTTGTCAGCTAATGGTTGTTAGTGTAGTATGAACTATTGCTTCCTGTCAGAGCTCGTTGCCGTTGTAGCAGGTCAGCTTCTCCCTTTTATTCTTATTTTGAAGAAAATGCTCCTGATTCCTCCTCATTTTTATTTCATTAAAAATTTGTTTGAAATTAATTTACAGGAACGGAAAAGTTAAAACCGATAAGTTTCTGATTTATCATACGAATTGACCATACAAATCCGAAACTTGTCGATTTTCACTTTTCCGTTCCTGTAGAAAAAACCGCAGAAGGAGAAACCAAAGTTTGGTGAATTGACAATGTTGGCTTAGGTCTGCTTGTCATGTGCCAAAGTAACGAATTTTTCGAGAAAGAATTTACCCTGAAAGATTTTCTTTTAGAAAGTCGAATGGCTATTTGATGAAGGATGGCGTGTTTATGTCCGGAAAACCCGAAAACGTTCCAATAACTTAGAGATTGTTCGATCTTTGCGTAAAAAGTATTTTTTGCATCTGAATGTAGAAAAAAGAATAGTTGGCGAAAAAGAAGCAGCAAACCTAATCGGCAAATCCGGAATTGCAAGAGGAAAAGAATTCAAAGAAACGATTGAATAACTTTAAACGAGGTCGAAAAGTACAAACTGTTTAATAATCTATTTTGCACATTCGTTTGTACATCTCTTTTGCATAGTTGTGTGCATATAGGTCAATTAACCATTTGTATATCGACAGAATTTCATTTTTTTATTGATTGTTTTCTTCAAGTGTTTTTTGAGTTGACTTTTGAGTTGAATTTTTCAAAAATAATATTATTCGTCATTTGAAAATTCCGTTCACGTCAGGCGCCTTATATTCTACTCGTTTGAAGATCCAATTATCCTATGCTGATCCATGAACTATCTCAGTATACCGTTTAAATCACTAGTTTCATAAAACAATAAAAAGAGCTTTGAACTTCAATGACGAAAGTAAAAAAACCTCAGATTTTTTCATTTGCATGATCAATTGGTTCAAAAATTCATGTCATAAACATAGTGATGCCATATACTTTCCCATATTAAGTGACGGAATAAATCAACTTAAAATGTACTTTTCAGAAGAAGTCTCAGGTAACACTAAGTCAATAAAAGTAAATGCGCCGCAGGAGATATTTTGGATAATAAAATCTAGATAATGTCAATAAAGTTGGAGAGCTGCCTCGAACGTTTTTAGACCCGTACGAAGCACGTGTCTTATACGCTTACTACCACATTTGTTACATTGCGAATGCGAATCCGTGAGTAAGGGGAAAACTTTTTTGTTGCGAAAAAAAAAGTCCGTCTGTCTGTCCGTGGACACAATAACTTGAGTAAATCTTCACCGATTTTCAAACAATAAAAATTATCTCGAGTATTGTTGTTTTGCTTGGTCGGTAATTTAAAATTACTAAATCTTTTGTGTTGCTTCAATACGACCAATATCACCAATTGTAAAATCTTTTTTTTTGAAAATAAATATGTTTAACTTCCCAACTAAAAAGTACAAATAGACTTTTTAAGCAATGGACGAATAGTACACCTATGTCTTGCTAGGAATATGTGTAAATCGATGCAACACATATTAGAATGAGCAACCATTCCAAATGTATTTTAAATTTGGTCGCACCAAAGCAATACAAAAGATTTAGCAACTTTAAATTACCGACCAAGCAAAACAACAATACTTCAGATAATTGTTCTAGTGTTTTTCGAAATCAAAACCTCTGCTATTCTTTACAAAAGAGTAACTATCATTATTACTTTGAACTTTGAAGTCTAAAATTTGTAATTTACCACTTGTGTAAATTAAAATTTTTGCGTGTGAAAACTGTTGAAAAATTATTACGCTGGTGGGTCTGGCACTTGTGAAGCAGAAGAATAAATTTTGAACACAAGCTAACATTCTATTCGAACAAATTGTGCATTATCCGAGAAAGCGTCACTTAGAAAAATGTTATTAATTTTGGAGGGGGACTTACGGACAGCGTCACGCTTGACGTTTTAAGAGGTTTTTGTATGCTTTAATTGTTTTAGGTGTAAATACCATTCTGTCGCACTCCAATTAAAAAAGTATTTAACAACTTCCTCAGATTGATCCAAAGAATCGACCCATCTCCAAATATGATTCAAATCGAAGATGTTGTGAATGGCCGTGACGAGCGATGAAACGATATAATATTTGTTCGAAAATACTTCCATTTTGAGTAACTGGAGCGTTTCCCACTTAAGTCTTTCATTACGATGATTTACCTCAGGTCATGTTTTTCATTGAACGAAATAAATGTACTCGGCAGGTTTTGTCCACCATGATAGTAATGCATACATATGCTCATTTTGTTATTGAAGTTACATACCCCTTAATTTAACTTTCTTCAGAAAATGCAATATCCGTAAACCTTGGTAAAATAAAATTTGTTGCACAACTGTAAAATAACTCACTGAGCACATTTCACAAAAAGACACAAAAACAATAGTAAATTGCTTCCGTTTTATATCCAATATTCAAAGTGGAAAACTTAACAAATGGAGTTTAAGTTATCTCCCAATATATAGAGCTGACATAAAACATAATGCAATATTAAAACAAACTCTTAAATAATCTTCAATTCATTTCCTTGTGTGTGTTATATCATCCCTGAAAACTTATCAAATCAGTGAATTTCCATTTGAAAAATTATTCAATATACGCAAGATAAATTGAAATTGTATAAAGTTACGGTTAGCTACTGTGTGTAAGCTATGTGTATACATACGTATACAACATGTGCAGTTCAATGAACAAAAGCTCGTATAAATAATATGAGTTAAAGTGCTATGGCTCGCAATAAAAAGAGAAAAGATTTTGTGGAAATAACAAAGTCATAAAATTTTATTTTATGTTAAATAATACTTTTATTATAATTAGATTTTATGTAATTTGTATTAGTTTAAAAGAATTCTAAAGGATTTGCAGGATTCGAAGCTTTATTTCCTTTCATTGGTTCAGATTATAAAGTAAAGTTCTCTCTCGTAGCTCTACTAAAAACAATAGATATTTTTGAAATAAAGAACAAAAAGCTGTAAAAGACCCGTAGGAACCAACCATATGACATACGTACAAGATCAAAAATTGGTGAAGTTACAAAAGTAACTGTGTGGTATCCGAATCAGAGGGGTACGTTGAAAGGGGGATGGAAGTCAATATTTTGCTGTATGCGGTTCTTGAGTCTGACTGGCTTGGCTAGCCACCATACCACGAAAAAACCGATATGGTTATGAACTCAACAATACAGTCTCGGATTGGACAGGATAAACGGCAACGGCTTAGGCAACGGAAAAAGGTCAACGAATTACAATTGAGGGTTGAGATCACTCGCTAGTGAGGTAAGGGCGACTAAACTCGACATTACGGCAGTACAGGAAACTAGATGGCCTGGGAAGATTCTATGATCAGTGGTGACTTTACGTTTTACTACAGCGGCAAGAGTAACGACAGACCAAGAGATTAAGGAACAGACTTCATGATTTTCGCTAGATCTAGAAACGCTGACTGATTTCACTCCTTTCAACGAACGGATTATGCACTCTACGGATACTCTATTATACTTTGATTGACGTCTACGTACCAACGGAGGAAAAAGACAACGAAGTGAAGGAGTTATTTTAGGACAAACTGGGGAAAGTGTATGATGGAGTACCGAATCGAGTTATCAAAATCATACTTGGGAACAAGGCTGGCAGCGCTCGTCATTAAACGAGCGGCGCTCTTAGCGCTCAAAATTTGCGATCACTACTCAATTCACTAAAACAATGTAAAATTTTTCGGAATCTAAAGAACGTTTTAAGTATGGTTCATAGAATATGGTAGAAATAGTACAAATCCACACATCAGGCATGTTGTGCACTGAATGGTATGAAGCTATCACGATATCATGGCCGTTACGCAGGTTTAAGCTAATTTGAAACAAAACGTCAAAAGGTTTTTTAGTACTATTGCACTTGAAGAAAATTTGTCTTCAACAACTCTAGTATACTAACTGTGGTTTAAAGTCCACCCTTGTATCAACACTACAGTACCCTTCATAATTCCTTAATGACATAATGACTTCATAAAATTTAACAAACGAAGTGCTAATTTCGTCGTTTACGACTCATCAGTACTCATCGCCTACTAGACCATTTGTATATCAGCACACTCGGTCACAGAATGATGACTTTTATGAACAGCTAGGTGAAGTAGTGTTTTGAACGCTTTGAAGTACAGGAATTATGAATTCGTTTGTCAAGTGTTTTTGTTCCTTATGTGTAGATATTACTGGAAAATTCTTTTTCTGTTTTTATCACTGGAGAAACAAGTAAAACAAATCTTACAAAAAAATCCACTGTGCGGTGAACATAACGACCACAAAAACAGGCCAATTTCATTTGTATGCAAGAGGAACATTATTTTCACTTCATTCACTCTTAGTACACTATCCACGATAAATTGAGATAAAACACAGCGTTCGCTTTTAACACACATTCTACCCTGCATTACCATTACGAATTTGCTTGAGTTACCGTTGTTTTATGCAAAGTGGTAAATTTTTCGTATTGAGTGAGTTAAACTGGTTAAACTTCATTTGGTGTAAACTCAAATTCTATCTATAGAACCATTCTACCGTTGTAAATCATGTAAATGCTATAGAAACTGAGTGTACACAAATGTATTTTCGTTCACTTTTATAAAAAAGTTACCAGTTTGTATGGAAAACAATGGTGAACGCAACCAAATTCACAAAGTTTACAAAGTAGATGACCTGTAAATTGGGAACGGCATTTTTTGTCTCATTTTATTATGAATCACTTTGAAATAATGAAAAGATGAAAGACCGTTCCCAATTTATGGTACCGATGGAATCAGCCATAGAGTTTACATAATTTACAAAATAGAAATACAGGGCTCTGGACAGAGGTATGGGGCACGCAGGCATCCTCAATCTCTGAAGGACCACTTCAGAGAAATAGAAATGCCTAGCGACCGCACCTGCACTGTATTTAAATTCTAGAAGAGTTGCGAAACATTCCATGGGCAATTGACGTTCAAGGGCATTGCTATATGCTCTCATTGTAGGTCAGCGATAGACGCGCTGTCAGGTAGCAAGCTGTTAGGTCTCTAGCCCAGAACAACTACGTAGTTTTGATTTGGGTACCAGGTCACTTCGACGTTCCAGGAAACGAAAGCAGACGAGCAAGCAAGTGAAGGCAGCGGGAAAAGAACCGAGGGACCCGAACCGGTAATCGGTTGCCATGAGGGACTTGTAGCGGCGCTCATACAGCGTGTGACGAGAAATGAACACCATCGCGCTTGGGAAAATCTGACAACATGCAGTATGCAAACCACCAAATATCTTTTAAGCCTGGACAAGAAATCCCTGAGGAATGCTAACGGGTCATAACGACCTGAGATACCATCAAAAGAAGATGGGACTCGGCGAAACCTGAAACAGCGAAACACTGCCCTGCTTTGGCGGCGCGGCACTTGGGTGACTCTTACCTTACGATAGAACAATTCCGTGAAGTCCTTTACCAAATGTCCTTTGTTTTATCTCAGGAACCAAATGGCTAAGGACGCCAAACGGAGACTGACAGCGACAGATCATCATTATCATCATAAAACCAAATATCATCAAACAGAACAATAACGGAATTCCATCACCCACCACCTCACAACACCTCATACGAAACCAACTGGGAAACAGCACAATGGGCCCAACGATGATGGCCGAAGTGCTCACATACGTGGCCACCTGGACACTATACACTGATATGTATTTTTAAAACGAGTTACGCCCAACAAATACGTACGATACTAATGAAGGGAAAAAGACAGTCGACATCACAGCTGGAGTACCACAGGGATCCATATTAGGACCAACGCTGTGGAATGTTATGTATGACACAGCGCTGAGGCTGAAACTGCCAAGATGTGCTAAGACGATTGCTTTTGCCGACGACTTGATTCTCACGG
>CM055404.1:153465369-153507969 GCA_029228625.1 Pseudolycoriella hygida | reverse complement strand
GAAAGTTTTACTGTGCCAGTGGTAAGCTGTGCGACAAACCCAGTGCCATCTATAAGATGTAACTAGGAGCGAAACTAGTAGGAGTAGAATACCGGTTCTCCCAACAATGCCTTTTCCGGTAAGCCGTACGATGGCACTACACTCGACTTCACTCGACTTGAACGATTCAATCAGTTTTGTTTTGTTTACAAATCCAACAATTGGTACAAATCCGTCTGCGGTTGACTTTCGAACCAACGCACTGGCAACTAGATCTCGTAGTAGCAAGCAGACGTGTTAACCACTACGCTATCGAGTTGTTTCAATTGAATTAGCAGTTTCTAAATAGTGTTTAAGATTACCAGTTTTCATATAAATGTTTTCAAATCATTACATAAGGGGTGATTTCAACGTGACGCTAATCAATTTCTACAAGACGTTCGAGATAGAATTGTTAGCTTGGATAATGTACTGTCTTGTAATGTGGATTTTTCAGTTTTGACCGTTCTGTCAGCGGAACACCTAAGGCTCGGAGCAGGTCGGGTTTGACCTGATCTCAGCTAAAAAAAGTAAGCTTTTTCAGGTCAAGTTCAGGTGCGACCAGAATTGAACCTGAACCTGAATGTAACTTGAAATTTGATATCATCTCAGTTGAGGTTAGGTTCAGGTCCGACCTGAGTTAAACCTGAACCTGAATCAAACCTGAAATATGATGTCAGCATCGTTCATGGTACTTAGATGACGAATCAGCAATAAAAAAAATGTCCGTTCGTCCGTCCGTCATTTTTTTTCCTGAAAGGTAATTGAAAAATCATTGATGGAATTGAATTTAGGCACTGTCGACTCAAGGGTCGCCGAGGTAGGGCCGTTTAAGTGGCTTTTGATCTTTTGTACATAGCTCGAGTAAATCTTTTCCGATTTTCAAAAAAAAAAAAAATTTGTTAGAAAGGTGTGGAGACATGCCTGACAATCTATGGAAGAAACATTTTTGATTTTGAGCTTTTGAACTTAGCCAGGGCCCTAAACCTGAGCCTCTGCTAGGGCCCAACCTGTTTTTTCTACATAAATCGGATAAAACTTATCCGATTTTTAAAATCTTTTTTTTTTTCAGAAAGATAATTGAAAAAATGAATACGCAATTGAAATCGGCTTAGAACTTTCGAAGTTACGGTCGAAGAAGTGGTCAAAAACTTTTTCGAAGGTTGGTTGAAATTTTTGACTTACAGCACAATAAAAATGACCCACTGATATTTATAACAAATGTTTTTCTATTGTCATAAATGTCAGCGGGTAATTTTTATTGTGCATGGCTGTATATCTCTGCGATATTAGAAGGGAAATCGCTCTTGAAGGTTTTAAATAAACGATATAGACATCAAAATATCTAGAAAATTATGTCGAGTGGTTCGGGCTGGAGAGTCCTCAATGTGGGCTCAACTCACGCTACGCGACCCCACACGATATTTGGTGGTTTTTCGTGAATATTTCTTTAATGATGAGTTTTTTTGTGCAGTGTTGCAGAGAAAAAAGATGCAAACATTTTTGTTCATGGAAGTATGGATCAGAGGACTCTCCCAAGTGCTCTAGGTCGGTTCTAAGATCGGCCCTGATGTATTTTTTTTCAAACTTTTTTTAAATTTTGAGAATTTTTTAGGGATTTGGAGAGGTTTCTGCGAAGTTTCTTCGGACGGGTTTTTTATTATTGCCCTTTCGGCAATTTCCAAGCCAATTTAATGTCAACGTAATTTCACACACTTCAGTGTTGAGGCAACATTTACTTAGATGTGTTCGAATCTTTTTGCAACATCTATTCTCTTTGCCACCGTATTGTGAGAGGGGAATATTGAGAAGGAAGAAGAAACTCAAAATCCTAATCAATTTGGTTATGGTGTCACTGAAGAGAAGAGTGAAGTGTCTCGGTGTAAATTTTGACTATCTCCGGAGGTTCAGTGAGCACGGCAAATATGCAATTAGAAGAGGTCAGGCGTAAAGCATATTGTACTCAGTCATGAATACTAATAATAAGGTCAACATTGCGGTAAAAATTCTCCGCTACAGCTTTTCCGTTGTCCGTTTACTCATTACTTACGGCTTTCGCGCGTGGTGCAATTTGCTTAAAACAAGCATGAAGAAAATAAATATTTTTGAGAGAAATTGCTTACGTCAGTGTAAAAATATAACTAGGATTCCGGAACATTTCAAATTTTTTCGCAAAGCCGAATTGTATGCGCACCTAGGCATCGTTCCTATAGATGCTCACATGGCTTGTTCGAAAAATTTGTCGGCAATCTGGGGCCGTTGAATAATGCCTCCAGAACAAAGATCTTCGAATAGGGGTCTTTTGCGTTTACTACGACGTTTGTAACCAACCCAATTATTCGACCCGGGAGAAGGGGGGAGCATCGATCATGGTCCTTAGATGACGAATCAGCAATAAAAAAAGTGTCCGTCCGTTCATCACCGCGATAGATTCAGTAAAACTCAACCGATTTTCAAAAACATTTTTTTCCCTGAAAGGCAAATGAAAAACCTTTTTTGGGTTTGAATCTGGGCGCTGTGGGCCCAAGGGCCAATGAGCTAGGGCCGTTTTAGTGGTTTTTGAACTTTTGTATATAACTCGAGCAAATCTTTTCCGATTTTCATTTGTGGAAGAAAATTTCGAACCTTTGGATTCAGCCAGGGCTCTAAAAAAACTGAATCTCTAAACGTGTTTTTTCTACAAAAATCGGGTAAATTTTATCTGATTTCCAAAAACTTTATTTTTCTGAGAGATAATCAGCAAATTCATTGATTGAATTTGAGCAAAATTGGTTGAAAATTTTCGAAGTTATATCAGACAGACTTTAGTAAAACTTTAGAAATGTTGACACAACGTTACTCTTCGTTGACTCACTGCTAGTAATCAGATACACGTTTTTATTTCATTCACCTTAAATAATAATAAATTTTATAACCACGAAACGAAGATGTAAAAATCGCTCGTTTTTCTTCTTGCACCTAGAGATAGTGTGTCTTTCGCTACATGGAATATATGTGGCAATGGTGAAAGAACTGTGACTTTACGAGAATAATTCTTAATGCTACGTAATATGAAATTATCATTTAAATTGGATTTTGTGAATTATAGGGGCGTTTAAGAACAGATGATTTTTTACTTTTTTACTGTTTATAGTCCGGAAGTGATATAATCTAATAGAAAGAAGTGAAACATCAAGCATCCCTTTAAAATGAAATTAATCTCGGTTGAAATATTATTTAAGCTAAAAATAATTAGAGCTGTGTGGTAATTTTAACGTCCAAAAATGTAGCTGAGGGAGCAAGTCCTAACCAAAAACCTGCTCTAGCCGGTAGGGTCCTTAAAACTTTTAAAAAGCGAAAATAAAATCATGCTCTTTCGGACGATATTGTAAACAGTAAGGTTTTGAACTGAAAGTAAAATATCAAATTGAGTTACACTTCAATTGAGGCAACTCATTACAATGTTCACATTCAATCATTGGAGAGCGACCAGAGGCAATTTGTTCTTTTCGCCAACCGTGACCGGTATGTTGACGGTAACATATCAAATGAACTTAACCTGATTTCATTACTTAGACGTCGTAATAATGCAGCAGTATTTTTCATCCGCGACATACTCACTGGCAAACTCAATGATCAGTTCCTCCGTGACCATATTCAACTGTACGATGGAACAAGGTGCCTGAGAAATCCTTCATTCATTCATATAAATGAAAGCAAAAACGACTATTCCCGTTTTTCATCTTTCAACTTTGCATGTGAATTATTCAATATGACTGCAAGACACATAAACCCATGATTGCCAACTATAAATTTTCGTCAAAACGTTCTCCGGCTCGAAAATTCAGTTTTCAATGAATTTACTAATCCTGACATATAATTTTGTTTGTTCAGAGTGATATTTTGAAATTAAATAACATTTTCCGATCTATTAGCAGAAACAGCTCATTGAACCTATGGTTCTCACGCTAATTGCAACTGATTAGTCTTATTAGTCTCTGCGACTTTGAAGTTAAACTCCAAATTTAATCGACTTGTGCAAAATTTCTAGTCTAGTCGATTGGTTACCAATAAACCTTTTTTGCAGATAAGACTGGTCGGAATCATTTCGGGAACAGTGATGACAACACTCATTACAATTTTATAGCTAAATTTTTCTTTGGCCGCTCTTGACTTGGTTGATCGCCACTTTGACGCTGCCATTACTATGGTTTATTAAATTGACAACCAACATTGTTGTATTTTTTTTCTTCTTCTTTTGACGCATTTGAATTTTTGATTTTAAATAATGTTTTTAAATAATTTGACATAAAGCATCAAGCCAATTTTTGTGAACTTGTTCATTTTTTTTGTATTTTCTATTTGCTTTTTGTTATTTAATTATACTAATTTTTATTTTATGTACTTTTTAAGTATTTCTTGTAAATGTGTTGGTTTTTTAATGTTATCAATCGGTTGAAATTACGAAAGGAATAGTTCTGAAATTCAATCTGAAAGGAAAATTTTGCCACAACTGGGACCCGAACGCAGAACCTTCACCTTGCCGGGGTTGTGCTCTTACCTATTGAGACACCGTGGACATTACCATTACAGATCTTATATTGAACCGAACTTGAACTTGCAATATTCGAACTGGCTCTTCATAGTTGAAATTGCGCCCTAGTTCACCTTTTAACGCTCACTAGTTCCAGTACTTATACTTTACCATAGGTTTGGAGGTTTCAGGCATTTTACCACAAAATTTCTGGTACTATATTTAACCAAAAATAAAGATTTAAATTTAATTCTAGAAAAAAAAATGGTTAAACCGATAACCACAATTTTTGTGGTTCTATAAATCAATAGTATTTACCAATACCAGTTTCTGATATAGTACTTATAGTAACCATTTTTTGATAGTACTCCGATAAACCAAAATTCAATGGTTTCTCAAATAACCAGAAAATAAATAGTGAAATAGTTAACCATGCAGACCTCTGGAAACTCTTAAACTACGCAATGGAAAGGATACACTCGGTATGTATTTGCATTTGTATTTTAGAGACTCCACAAACAACTTTTTAAAGCCAATAACAAGTGTTGTCTGGACCACCGGCTCCAAGAAAATTGTGAGGCGCATGATTATTATTTCGCCTAAACGTAGGCTTAGATATCTCTTACATCGTATATGGGTTAGCTTAGGTTAGGTTGAAGTAGGTAGGGCTCAGCTCTTGCACCTAAGGCTCTATTGGGCCTGTTGTGCATGCTCACAGTTGATTGATTACTCACAGCCTTTTGGTGCTGATGAGGTAATCAAGGATTTTATTAAGCGGTAATCTCCAGATTGAATTGTAGGGCAATATGTACGAACCCATACTTTTTGCTCTAGCTGTAACATATGCGGGACAGTCGCAAAGAAAGTGTTCTGCCGTTGCCACCTCACCACAATTTGGGCAATTCGGGCTGCCGCTGAGTCCTAGTGTGAACAAATGCTTGCTTAGAGGGCAGTGCCCTGTCAGGACGTCTGTTAATCTTCTTATGTTTTTCCTACTCAGTGCTAAAATGTATTTTGAGTTTTTTGCATTGATCCTGATGCAGTTTTTTGCTTGCCTTGCCGTCTCAAGAGGATTCCAGTATTTCTGAAAGTGTGATCGTCTCCATTTATCTATTTCCTTCTTTTACACTGACGATGGAACACCGGTGAAGGGCTCTGGGCTTACGTCATACGATTCATTCAGTGTGTACGTCGTTATAGGCACCAAACACACCACAACTACACAACTTTTTGAAGCTTTGGTGAACTTTAGGACGTTATTAACGGGATTTGAACCACGATCGTTTTGGTGGAAGGCCAGTGAGCTAACCACTGTGCCAACCCCTCGCCATAGGTACCACTCCTCCAACCGACAACGTGTGCAGTATGAATACTCTTTATCAGAAGCACCAGTGTCATTACTACATTACTATTTGGAGCATCGCATTGTGTAAGATTTTGTCCGAACTGAAGAATTTAATTAATTTACCAGCCAATTAATTATAAAAAAACCATGGGTAAGCACAACAGGCCCATCTAAGGTGTAGGTGCAGGGAATGCCATTTCCACACACTTATTCTAATCTAATCTAGTCAAAAGTAGAAGTAGAATACATACGAACTCGAAGAGGGGTCACAAAAGGATCACATTTCGTCCGAATTCGGTGAACCCCAATGAATAAAGCTACATATATTTCCTTTTACCGTAGCTATAGACCGTGAGTTATTTTAGTTCAAAAATTCCTAAGTCACAGGGCAAGTAATAGAATATGACATCTAGAAAACTGGTGAATTCCAGTCATATTTTCCAAAGAACAAGCTTTGAAAACTATTGTCATAGCGTACCTTTGTTTTAAGTGTGCCATTTTATATATTTGTACATAAACTAGAGGTGTAAAACAAAACGAGTGAATATCAACAGACGATGTTGAATGAAACGTCCCTAAAATGGCCTTTAGACGTATCATACACATTCTATATGGTTGCCGTCGCCACATAAAAAACAAATCCATTTATGTTCTTATAATTTCCAAGCAATTGATTACATTTGACGTGACTATGAACTACTCACTCATCAACTATCTTTAACGATATGCTGTTTTATGGATTATGTCGCCCGAGGCAACCGTAACAATAATCAGAGACCTTTCAGCACTTCAGCTAACATCGCACACATTCGAATCGCCATTTCCTTATTGATATTTTATGTATTTGTCTGTTTTCATCAGTTTTATATAAAAAATTAAATAACGTGTTACGATGAGAACGTTTCGGCCGAGTTTCTGCAATAAACATTCATTTCAATTCTTTGGTGAAGCGTCGAAATAAAACTCAAATATGATCTAATGATCTTCTTTGAACAATCTCGATCATTTGAACATTTTTACTTAAAAAATCATAATATTTATGACCTACACATTTGTGCGGCTATCTGTGCCAGAAGGCGTGGCGAACAACGTTTGTACTAATTCTCCACACATTACATTTTTTATAAACTCTGTGGTTATGTTTGTTGAGTAGGTATAACGAAAATCGTCCTATTTTTTCTAAGAGAATTCTTTCCCATTCTTTTTCGAGAAAAACTTAAGAGACGAATTTATTATCAAATTAGGGATGGTAAATTCGCACAACAAGTGTGATCATAACATGAAGTGCCTGGGTTGGTAAGATTGACGAGTTTGGTTGATAAGTTTTTATTGTAGTGTCAGTGTCAATATTGCAGACACTTTTCTGAGTGTAAATATCAATCTAAATGTCTGCATAGTATTTCCATTCAAAAACGATCATAAAGCGTCACGGAAATAACGTATTCCAACGATTTCACTCCAAGCCGGCTAGGACTTTAGTGCCACCTTCTAACTAGACGTGTGCACCGGTCAATTTTTCTCGGCAGCGGCCAAAAAATTTCTTGAAGCATTGAGAAAACCTGACTGGCGCACACCTCTGTGGAATGCGCTTAAACATTCATATTGTACGGTATTACTTTCTTCAAAAATTCGAGGAGAGACAAAAAAATCATATGTAAATCATTTTTCTAGAAATTTTATTGTTACTGACTGACGAGCTATAAACAACTCAATAAACAACTACTCCACTAAGACGAAATAAAAATATTTCATGTCGAGAATTACTCTCCAGCGAAAATAAAATCAAACATCGAAGCCAATAGACTAACTAACTCTACTCTTCTGTTAAAATATACCTAACCGATTTCATTCTACAACGACCACCCATCACCTCCCACAGTATATGTTTTGGCACCGGCATTTACTACATTTCTGTTGTTTTGTACATACTTAACGGCGTATTAGTTTTGCTTTTAATGGGATTTGAGTAAATAAAATCAGATTTTATTATATCTGAAAGGATCGATACGTTTTCCATTGATAATGGTTGATAACATTTTCCTTTTTATCGTGAAATTACAAAGTAAACTTCGTTTAATGACATAGTAATGTAATGGTAATTTTCACATCAACAATACAAAATATTATTAGAATACTTGCCTTACTTTATGCACAATAAATTATGCATGTTACCAATCCGTATTTTCGATAAGTCACACTTAACTTGATTACTTTGGTTGACAAAGCGGTCTTGTGTGGATTTTACTCAGAAGAATTTGTTTATTTTCTGCGTGTTTCTACGTTTCCACACAAGAAATAATTATTTCTACAACAAACATTTTCATGGAAGTAATCTATGCACTAAATACATGAAACGTGTCCTATCACGAGGCATTTATTCATCCAAATTAATTCATATTCATATTGCCGAAGAAGAAACAATCGGGTTACAATTCGGCCATGCAACGCAATTTGTCAATGTTGCCGAATCCAAAAAAAAAATCGGAAATTAAAAAATGGCATCTATAAAATGTAGACGAAACTCAAAAACTCCAAAAAATCGGTGTAAATTCCATGTAAATTTTTATAATAAGTGCCTCGTGAAGAAATATAAGGAAAAGTAGATTTTGTACTGTATACCCTTACGTTTCCAACTTTCATTATGAAAGCTTTCGTTCTGGAGTGTAGTACACACACATATAATGCGCCTTTACCGTCAATTCGACTAAACGTTGCTGTTACATACATTTAAACAAGAAAATCGCCTTATTTTTTATTAGTGTAGAAATGCGGCATTTCGAAACTGGTCGAAAAGCTTTCTGTGTAAAGCTCTGAAATTCTAGAGCATTTTGTATTTTGATTGATTTCACATCGGAATACTTTTTTAACACTTCAAACGGTATCTGTAAGTAAGATTTGCAGAAGATCACAAAAATTAAAACGAGCAACCTCTATTGTGATTGAAAGCAAGAATAAAGCTCACTTTTATCAAACCGACACTTCAAAATAAACTGTATATTTGTTTATATGAATCATTGTTAATGAATGACAAATAACAATGAGGAATTCATTTCTGTTTTCACAGAAAACGATTTCAATGTTTTGTTGCTAATTTGTGTTTTTTCATTGCAAAACACGTCTCTACCAAGTTGATTTTTACCACAACGTTGTAATGGATTACAGTAATTAGATAGAAAATAATTGAGTGAATTTTTTTTTTTCGGGTCGGATCGGGTTTTGTTAGTTGAAGTCTACAAACCCGACCTGACCTGAAAGAAACGAAAATGAAAAGTCGACCACACCCGACCCGACAAACAATAAATTCAAATACCCGACCCGACCAATTGATTCTTTCATTTCTACGCAAATAGCGACCAGCGTTTCGCTAATAGCGACTAGCGTTTCGCATATAGCTGAATTAGCGAGGACCAAATTTCGCTAAATTTTTTTTCTTAGTTCATGTTCACTATTTTTTCAACATTATCTTACCATTTCATTCGATTTTGGAAGTCTGAAAAGAATATTAACAATAGGCTACATTTTGTTAAGTAGCGTTTGAATATTCGACAATTAATCCCATTAAATCTAATTATACAGAAGCAACAAATAATCTGAAGTATCAGTAAAGGGCTAATTATACATTCTGCGATTGCGATTTTTTGCTGGTATTTAACCGAAAAATTAAAAACAAATTTATAATATTTCGTATGTCCCATCATAACGAAACAATGATAAATGTTATGGTATTTCAACTTTAATTACAACATTATCAATGTGAAACGAATTCAATAAAATATCTGATCAAATGTATTTTAGTTATCCGCTTAATTTGGATTAGCTGCCGCAAAACATTTCAAGACGTAATGCTGTCTTGAATCGAAACTTATAATAAGTTTCATATCGTTCATGGATTTTTTCGAGCAGTTTATGATTTCCGAGGAAACAGTCACACTGTAAAGTGATTCTACGTTCAAATGTATTTAAATGGAATGGAAATTTGTTTTATATAAAGGTACTCAGTTCGAAAAGAGCGTATGATATAACATATTTAGGACGGTCACTTGAGTTTGATACTGCGGTTAACGGTTCTTCCACAAAAGTGCTTTGTTTCATTGTTGGACCAAAACACTTTTTACATTTTGGTCGATTTTTGATGATTCAGATGTGAAATATGGTGAATTCCATTACCTGTACTGATGAGACTTACGAAACTGTGAACTATATTACCCCAATTGTCTGAAACTTTTCTTAGAATACAGTGCAGCTTCGATAATCCGTCAATGGAGAACAAAGGAATTCATTTATCGGATAATCGAAGTTGTAAATACCGTACAAATGGAGAAGAATTAACATTTTTTTTTTAAATTTGTTTATTTGATTCTGTAAGTTGTCAACATTAATAATATGTTTTCAGAAAAAATTTAGTCGCTTTATTTTTTTTTTATATTAATTTTTAAAATCACAAAGTTTGTATGTGTTACCTGTCCCGGGCAGGTGGACTTGTATACATAGGAATGCAGAAACGCTCTTGAAGTACTGGCCATGGTTGCTCGGGAGTCTGTATGAAATGGTTTGAAAAGTACATAAAACACGATTCGGGTGAGATCTGGTACAGAAGAAGAAGGTTTCAAAGAGTTGTGGCAGTCAAAAAACTGATATAATTTGTTGTAAAAAGAGAAGTGCTATTTGTTTGGGGAGGTTTCAAAGTTGAACACGGGGAACCATTTTGCAAAAGAAAGTTTTTTCATGGGATGTCATGCAGCATTTACATGGGTGGTGAAATTTGGGAGCGGGTCAGTTTTTTGGTATTAAATTGCGTTCCATGGTCACTTTCTTTGCCGGTAGGTAGTTGTCAGTAACAGAACCGAACTTGTAAAAACTGCTACGGTGCCAATGGCCGCCTATTAACCTAATAAGCTGATTTGTGAGAAGGTGAATTTCGTGACACTGTTGGGAAAGACTGTAAAGAACAAATGAAATATCAATACCTTACTGTGACCTTATAATTGTTATAAATCGAGATTAAGTGTTTCAACTATATTGTCAATAATTGTTTCTCTCCTAGGTTTTCTTTGATCATCAATGACACTGAAATACGTCTACAGTTGATAACCTCTCTTATACGAAACCAGAATGTGTAAATGTGTAATCACTTTAAGAAAATTTATGGCTTTTAATCAATGAATATAGATCGAGCAAATGATTAAATTGACATATTGCATTCAGAATATTAAGACTGTGGATATGCGTTTGGCAGTACGCAATGCGATAGAACCGATTCTATTAACCGGGTAAGCCTAAAGTTGTCGGTATGTATTTGAAATACAGTTAAATAGATCGCAAGAAGGGCGTTTGCTACAGCTATAAACCTGCCATTTTGCTCGAGTCATACATTTATCCTTTTGCATATTGAATAATGAGTTGAACGCTCTAATTGATTGCTTTCTTCTTATTGCTTACGTTGATTAATTTTCTAATATTGTTTTAGATTAGGCTAATGTGAGGCTCGATAATTTTATATAATGCGGTCTTCGCTTCGTACATGAGTTGAAATGAACGTTGAATAAGTTAGCTGAGAGGTTTAACGTAAATGTCTTTACGTATTTATAAAAGTAACATACCTCCCGTAAGGTATAATACGATTTGACAAGATTAATATGGGAAGTCTGCTACTAAAAATATTGAAGTCTAAATCAAAGTTCGAAAATCAAAATCAAACCAATCGTTATATTCAAATTTTAAATTTTGATGATCAAATCTGGTCGCCAAATCAATTGATTTGGTCACCAAATCAATTGATCATCCATTTTTTTTCCAAAGTTGTAGTTGATTCTCAATTTTCGATATGATGATCAAATTTTTGTTTTGATTTCGAAAGATTTTGATTTTAAAAATTAAACGTAATTTTGCTGAGTCTAAATAAAAAAAAAGATCTGATTTGTGTCCAAGTGCCAGCAAAATCCACCGAAATTTAAATAAGAACTTTGTACTTCTGCGCAGGTTTTTGCGGTGTTAAAAACATGTGCACAAGTACAAAGTTCTTATTTATAAAAATAAAATTATATTTTTAAAACCTGCTAAATCTAATTTTATTTTCATTTAAATAAGAACTTTGTACTTCTGCGCAGCTTTTTAACACCGCGAAAGCCTGCGCAAAAGTACAAAGTTCTCATTCAAATTTCGGTCATTGTATAAAAAAAATCAGTAAAAACACAGAACAACCTATACTAGGATATCATGTGTAGGCCCACAAGAGAACGAAATAATTCGAAAAAGGGTCTACTGCGTTTACTACGAAGTTTAGAAGCAGCCGTATTAGGACCCGAACTCGGGAGTTGGTAGGTTTTTCGTTTTAAGGTTAAAATGAATATGCAAAAACAATTCGCAATTTTGTCCGTCCGTCTTCCGCCTGTCAACACGATAACGTGATTAAAACTCGACCGATTTTCAAAATCTTTTTAGACCCGTAGGACGAACATGAGTTGGTTACTTTTTCGTTTTGTGGTATAAATAAGAGAAAAATAAATTTCGAAAATATAAGATCTGTTACCCCTACAACGCATAAAAAAATTAGCGAGGAAAATTTGTGAGAGAAAATATATGAAAATCTCTCATCTGATAACGTCGCTAAGTTTTTTATGCATTGTAGGGTAGACATTTGCGATATAACATTTGCGGTACGTTCGACATAATAGTTAATGTGTGTTAGTGAAACTTTGTGTGCTATTTTTCGCTTGCTTGACCTCAATTCGCAAGAACAAGTAGCCACTTCCGAAGTGATGGTATGAGATGTCAAATGAAACATCCTTCAATGTAGATGCACATCTTAAGAAACTAGACCATATGTAAATAACGCACACATTATTCGTATTAGATCATCGAGATAGACCTCAGAAACCGAAAAATAAAATTTTGCAGCTTGACATCCTAGATTTCTGCATGACAAAATTAATGAACGAACCCTTATTTAAAATATTAATTTTTGAGGAACCTGAGAAAATTTTTTGATGACAAAGTAATTATAGCGAGTAGCGACTAGCAAAACTGGGTTCGCTACAGTCAAAATTAGCTGTCACTAATCGCTACTAGCGAAGTAAGTGGAAAAATAGCGTCGCCGTCGCTAATTTTTAGTGACGCTAACTCAACCTTGGCTATTATTAAACGTTATAAAAACATTGAACATTACATTTGAGATTTAGCAACAAAGATCGTTATCTCAATTTTCGTTTCAGTTTCCATTTTTTGCTAACGTTTTCTAATTCATTATTCCCTTAAACTGCTGTTTTATTTAATTTCGTCATTATTGCTAGAGAGAAAGAAATATTTATTTAATTTCACCGACATTACAATATTAATGTTAGCCTTATGGCTCGGAATACAAATATCCTTAAAAACTAAAGAACGGTTAATTTTGATTATTTATAACTGATTGATTTGATTAATTGATAGTGTGAATATGATTATTTAATATTTTTACAGAATAATTTAGAATGATTTTAACGATATTTTCTGATAGTGATTTAGGTAAACACAAGTCTTTTATTATTTTTGCAAATGTTAACATAAGTCTGGCGCGACGTAACATTCCTCTAGTCGTTCCACCTTGTCACAATCTAGCACGTAAGTCTCAGAGCCCCTCTCTTCCTCTAGCATGACCCAACGAACGACCCAACGACCGACCGCTTCATAAAGTTATTTTTTCAACTGAAAGTGTCAGAAATGATCCACAAAGTTAATTTTGTCCTAGAACGCTTATTTCTTTGTTTTATGAGAATTCTTGAGTCCGAAAACCAGCTGAAAGCTCAACGCTATTTCCTAAATTACATTATTGCATACTAATTTTACACTTTTTTTCGCTCTCAAAACTGGCGAGTTGTAGCGGCCGATACTAGCGACCGCTTATTCTAGCTACTTTCAAAAAGGTTTCGCTCGTAGGAACAAGCGTCGATAGTAATTTTGTCATGTTGTAGACGGGTACGTTAATTTTGCTGAACATGTTTTCAGCCTGGAAAATAACACATTGTTGTGTTGCTTACGAGACGGTAATGAAAACTTTGCAGAACATGTTAGTTAGCTTTGTGTGTGAGTGGGTGTGAATGACGTCACGAAAAAAAAGTTATTCAACAAACGATATTGTTATTTCAATAAACGTCATAGTTTTCTCAATAAACGATATTGTTGCTTATCATTTGGTGTCATATGATGTGATGTGATCCATGATTTTTGTATTCAAAATTGATTTTGTTTACATAAATATTTAACGTAAAATTTATTACAAAATGTACAAACGCATCAAAGTTAGACTGAACACTAAATGAATTATAATAATAATAATAATCTGCCTTGCAACCCATGAAGGGTTAGAGGCTAGATCATTATTTGACTAGTTTTCGCTGTTTGTGGTTCTACTTTTGAGATCCTTTCATTACCGGAATGTTTTACTGTGTGTACAAACCCAGTGCCATCTATGAGATGTAACGAGGAGCGAAACTAGTAGTAGTAGAATACCGGTTCTCCCAACAATGCCTTTTCCGGTAAGCCGTACGATGGCACTACACTCAACTTCACTTGATTTGAACGATTCAATCAGCTTTGTTTTGTTTACAAATCTAAAAATCGGTACAAATCCGTCTGCGGTTGAATTTCTAACCAACGCACTGGCAACTAGATCTCGTAGTAGCAAGCAGACGTGTTAACCACTACGCATAGCGATAGATCGAGTTGAATGACTAAATGAATTATCATACTTTTAATTGTCAACAACATGAGATATGTTCATGTTCACGTTAACATTTTCTTTTGTTGAATTCTGCTTTAACCTAAATCGAACGCGCGCGTGTTCTATGTGAATTCAAATAATTTCAAATAGCGCCCGTTTGGTGAACACATCCCATTCACTTTGACTTTTAGAAGTCATAAATTTCATAATAGTGTTCAACGTAACTTTGAAGCGGCTGTAAATAGTTTGTTTTGGTGGTTTCAACGACCCGTCTACAACATGACAAAATAGAATTCATGCTTACTAAGAAAGCTCGTTCATTACCTTGTTACGAATTGCATCGACTCGCCTGGCGGCTCGCCGTGCAACTATTCGTAACACGGTGATGACTCGTTTTCTTAGCAAGCATGAAATCTACTATTCAGTTTTAGCGTTAGCGTTGTTAGAGTCGCTAAAAATTTCCGTTACCGAACCAAACGCTGCTTATAGCTATACGTAAGTCCAGTCAATTCGTCTTTAATGTCATTGCTTATAATATATTTTTCTTAGATTTTTCGAAGACAACTGATTAGTAACGCAAAAGAATTGCAGCATTGAGGACACATTGTTTACGTTCGTGTATATTAAAAGTAGCTTAAATCAGCTGGTTTGTTGTTGTACTACAAAATTTTCAAACTTAGTTATACCTTTTCTGAGCCATCAATTTTTTGTCCATTTCAATACAAACCATCGTAAGAAAAATACGTCCCGCAAAAACAGGAAAGATACGTATGTACATAAATACATAGTTGGAATATAAGTTGAATCTAAACTTTAGCTAATAGTTGAAACTATTGTCTACTGACGTTTACTGGATAAGACAGCAAAAAAAAACTGTTTACGATAGAGATTTTAAGTTTTTTGAACTAATTCCAAGGTTTTTAGCGCACAATTTTGAAGATTATTCCAATGACACAATATCAATATGTAAGCACAATATACAGCAAAAACTCTTTCATAAATATTCAAGTATTTGACTCTCCTATATCTTCAATTCTAAAACTTTGCAACGAAAAGTTTTCTGCAATAAATTAGAAAAAAAAAATAAGTGCACTCAACCAACTAAAAGATTCAGTCAGAAACGGAGTTGCTTTCTACTGTCTACTGTTGTAAAATGAACATTTTACATAGACACTAGATCTCTTTTTTGTCGTACAGTCTCAGACGTTTTACATAACCTGATGTTGAATTCGAGCTTTTGTCAAAGTGTACAAGATTTCATGACGAGTTTCGCAATATGTCAACAATTATCCCGAAATTTCGTAGACTTTGACGTCGCTAAATACGTGGATCTAGAACACTTCCTTAAAAATGTTATTTTGTTTTTCATTAAACACAAAAACGCAACGCTAGGTTAGTTTGCTGCATTAGTCTCGCTATAGCAATTTCATTCAAAAATTTATGATCTATCGAGGAAGACGTCCTACATCTTGCAATAGATGCGAAAATAATATCTTACTCAATAAACTTTTTACATTCGATATTCCAAAATTAAATATTTCACCTGCATACATAGTCTCAAAATTGGAGATATTTTATGCTGCGAAGAAAAACATGCTTGGCTTTCCTGCCAACCTTATCATGCTGCAATCTTAACTCGATGTATTACAAGGGTACTTTGAAGCTAGAGAAATAAATCGTTAAGTCGCAATATATACGCATATCCGGTACATTGTGGATGAAAATGCAGAATGGATGCTTCGATTTTGATTTGATATTATTTTTATATAAATATAGTCAGGAGGAGATACATAAATTTTAAGATTAAAACCCTGTAATCGCATGATAATAGTCGACTGGACTGAATAATCTTTACTCCTGTAGAGAAAACCAATAAGTTATTTAAAACATGTATCGTTCCGTAATTATCGCTGAGGCTTATAGTAGACCAAAAAAGTAGTATGGTGTACCCACTGTACGATACCACTGAATATCTCCTATAAGATGCTGCTAACCTTTGGGGTCTATTTTATTGTCCCTAAATAGACTGAGTCGACGACTTCGGCGAATAAACTGAAGTCGATGGTCAATTTACAAATAAAATTCTCGTTTTTCACATAGAAGCAAAAATAGAGCGTTTCTGTCTTTTTTAGAACAACTATCGACATAGTTATTATACATGCATTGAATGGCGTCGTTGTAAATGAACAATAAATTTTATTTTTAGACCCGTGCGAAGAATGTAGTGCTTCGAAAATGAGTCTATTGCGTTTGCCACGATGTTTGTAGTCAGTCGATTTGAGAAGGGGAGTAGGTCATGGTCCTTAGATGCCGAATCTGCAAAAAAAAAAATTTTGCGTCTGCCCGTCAATATGTGATTGATATGTTATTGGGACGAATGGTTCAGTGGTGAACGCACTGGACTTCCACCGAGAAGGCCCGGGCTCAAGCCCCGGAACGGTGAGTTTTTCCCTAAGACAATATAGACTGTACAACGTCCCTAAGTTCATCCAAGCTTCATCAATTGGGTAGCTTCCGGTATTCAATGCCCGGAACGCAAAAATAAGGTACACAAAATATGTGACGTCACTCACACACTGGATTTGGTATGTGTACTTTCAACACGACTGCGCACCAGCTGTTGCACAATGGGGGAACTTTGCACCGTGGACAACAACTTATCAACCAAGAAAAGCGCATCGATGTCCATGATTTTCGACCTCTCCAGCTAATGGAACCTGTCTATAACAATCTGTACACAGATGGTGCTTACAACTTGCAATTGTGGCAAAATGAAAAGAAAACATATGGAGGGACCCGTACGTATCAGAATAGATACGACATACAGAGTTGATGTTACGAAAAGGCTCGAACGTATTTAAGTAAATTTTGCCTTAACTCTTAAGTGTATGAAATCCACATTAAATTGTATTGGAAATTGCCGATAGGGCAATATTGAAAAACCCGTCCGAAGAAACGGTTAAAAGAACCCTACCGAAAGCACAAAATTGATCTCCAACTAGACAAAAACGTTCGCCTCAATTTTCCCTACAACATAGGAAAAAACAATTTTTTTTTGTTAAGGGCCAACTTTAGGACGGACCTAGGGCCATAAGGAAATATCTCTGACACATAATTCCATTGACAAAAATGGGCCGACCAGAGGCCCACTTGAGCCCCAAGCACAGACCCAAATTTGTTTTTGAATATAATTCGGTACAGGGCACAGGGCTACCTCTCAAATAGAAAAAGTATCAACAAAATCGGTTAGGATTTGCTCGATTTATGTAAACAAAAACACGTTGGGCCTAGTTTCAGGGTTTATTAAGCTGTCAACGAGTAGAGAAAACAATAATAGTGAGCACAATGGGCCCAAACAGAGGCCTCCGTGCGAGTTACACGAAGGTGGAACAACTATTTTCAATAAAAAAAAAATTCAGTGTCCTCGCTGAGTCCAAGGGCATCTTATCAAAAAACTTTCTTCCATAAAATGTGAGACATTCCTAGACCTTTTGATTAAATTTTTTTTTTTGAAAATCTGAAGAGATTTATATTCGAGTTATGTACAAAAAAAATGTAGGGTCCTGGCAGAGACTCGTTTTTAGTGCCATAGCTTAGTCCAAGGACTAAAAATCAAAAAAGTTTTTTCTATAAATTGTTGGCCATGCCCAGATCTTTCAAACTTCGTTCTTCGTACGGGTCTAAGAACGTGAATGGATGACAACCAACAATGGTCTTCACGATGTCTGTAATGGACGCAATGTCATCGACAACAAAAACTGTGTAAATAATTGAACTGAGTGTTAGATATAAGGTAATATGTAATACAAGAATTAGATATAAGGATGTTACCATACGATAAATAAGTAAATATTGGGTCGCAAGACAATTGATCAATAAATAAATAAATATCTTACAAAGTTAATGCACGAATCTGGTGAATTTGGTTTCTGGTAAGTGCCACATTTTGCAATCAGATTTCAATTTTCACAAAACCTGCGAGTAGTTTTTTAAGCACTATTCGCAGATAAAAATAGCAGCAGAAGAGCATTGAAAAGAAGAAGAGCAGAATCTGCGAGTAGTGCCAAAGTAAAACTATTCAGAAGGTTTGCCAACAGTGCCCAAAAGAAACTATTTGCAGAATCTGCAACTGCAGCTGAGTCTATAAATTAGTAACAAGCCCGTGTTATTTGAAACGGTATCAAAACCGGCAAGGAAATCTCAAACGCAAATCGATAAGAAAAAAACAAAGATTTTAGCGATTAACGAGTAGCGAAATTAAAGACTCGCTAATATTACTTGTCGCTATTAGCATGGATATTTTACATTATTTTAGCTACTAGCGTCGCTAATTCAACCCTGTATTTTGCCGTTAGTAATGGAAATAGACTGATCAGTTTTTGATTAAACATCTTTCTATTCAGTCTTTCACATTTGGACAAGTTTTTCTGGGGTAACGGGCTCTTGTCCTTTGTGTCCAGATGGAAAATTAAACACTTAGAAGAACTCGGTAAATCTGTCAATTGCCCAACAGCTTTCAAATATTTGTAAACTTTTTTAAAAATTTCGCGTGGCGTAACGCTAGAGTTCGACCCCCTCCCGCTGTCACGCTAGACACGAGCCCCTCCCCCTCAAGAGTTGCGTAATTTATGAACGGTCACTCGACAAATAAAGTCTTGCGTAACACATTCACTTTTGAAGTGGATTTGTGTGCAGTAAGGTATGTATCCTTATTTTAGGAGTAATGTTTGTGGCGAAGAAGGGAAAGCACCATTAACGAAAGGAGAATAACGAAATCGTAACACACTAATTGTCATTCGCTTTTTATTTACCATTTATTTTATCCATTTGATATTTCCTTTACTAATTTTCTAATGACGAGACGATTTGCCAATTTTCTAGTGTTTGCTTTTCATTTTCACATTTCCACCATTCGCATACACCTTTTCATTTCATTTTTGCTTGCTAAATTTAACCCCCCATTTTCCTATTTGAACAATAAATTTATAAATGTGTATCTTTATTCGCCAGGTTACGCATCGATGATAAAATTTTAAAGTAATCGATACAAAATGAATTAAATATTTCATTGATAGTTACGACTTTAAATATAGCCATTAACGATTTTCGGTTAATCAGTAATCGATTCGATTATTCTAACGAGGAATAGTATATTCCAACATACCCCAATACACACGAGATGTGTACGTGCGCGCGGGCGAAGCCCAAGCGAATAGTACACATCGAGTGTGTATTGGGGTATTTTGAAAGATATTTTTCTGCAATAGTGAGAGTGTGTTGGTGCACATACCGCGGAAAGCAACTTTTCGTCGCAAGTGATGGGAAAATATTTTCCGTCACAACCAATACACTCTCACGTATACAGAAAACCTAATTTTTATGTTATGCTGAGTCAAAAGCAAAATGCTCCATTTTTAGACCCGTACGAAGTACGTAGGTCTGATGCGTTTACTACCACGTTTGTTACACTGCGAATTCGAACCCGGGAGTTTGTTGCCTCCAGATGACAAATCAGCGAAAAAAACAATGTCAGTCTGTCGGTCTGTCCGTCAACACGATAACTTGAGTAAATCTTGACCGATTTTCAAAAACTTTTTTTTCCTGAAAGGTATTCGAAAAATATTTTATGGTATTGAATCTGGGCACTGTAGTCCAAAGGGCCGCCGAGCTAGGGCCGTTTAAGTGGTTTTTGGTCTTTTGCACATAACTCGAGTAAATCTTTTCTGATTTCCATAATTTTTTTTTGTTTGAAAGATCTGGGCATGGTCGACAATTTATGGAAGAAACTTTTTTTAATTTGAGTCCTTGGACTTAGCTAGGGCACTAAAAACGAGTCTCTGATAGGGCTCTATGTGTTTTTTGAACATAACTGGAGTAAATCTTTACCCATTTTCAAAAAAAATTTTTTTGTTTGAAAGATCTGGGCACGACAGACAATTTGTGGAAGAAATATTTTTCGATTTGAGTCTTTGGACTTAGCTAGGGCACTAAAAAAGAGTCTTTGTTAGTGCCCTACGTGTTTTTTGTACATAACTCGAGTAAATCTCTTCCGATTTTCAAAAACTTTTTTTTTGTTTGAAAGATCTGGGCACGACCGACAATTTGTGGAAGAAATATTTTTCGATTTGAGTCTTTGGACTTAGCTAGGGCACTAAAAAAGAGTCTTTGTTAGTGCCCTACGTGTTTTTTGTACATAACTCGAGTAAATCTCTTCCGATTTTCAAAAACTTTTTTTTTGTTTGAAAGATCTCGGCACGGCCGACAATTTATAGAAGAATTTTTACCTGTGCTTAGGGCTCAAGCGGTCCTAAGGTCGGCCCTAACATCAAAAAATGTTTTTTGGTATGTTGCAGAGCAAATTAAGGGAAACATTTTTGTCTATGGAAGTATGTATCCGAGGCCTGTTGTAGATATATTACATAAACAACTGGACTATTAGTATGATAGGACCACCTGATAAGGGTGTAGTCGTAACGACAGTACTATTATAATTTAGTATGGAATAAATGTTTTACTTCTCTTTGTGCAAGCATCGAACAAGCATCGTTTCACTTATCTCTGCTCAACAGGTTATGGGCCCAGCGAAATTAATTTTTTTTTGTTCGATAAAAATAGTAATTTCGGTTCATTGAAAAGAAGAGCTATAGTGCATTTGTTGCGATAATTTCTATGAAGAATTCTATAGTGCATTCGTTGTGGAATATTGAGCTGAAATATATTGTGATTCGATAAAGACATGGCTGATCGCTTTTCGGTGTGCTTGTTCGATATTTAGTAGTTGAAAATTGGAACAAATAACCAATTTGGTGGCGTCATTCAGAGTAATCGCATCGGAAAATTGGGTTATTTGTAACGCTAAGGCAATATCGCAGTATCAACTACAAAAATGGTGGCGAGGAACAAAGGAAGTCAAAGTATTCGTCGCATATGGAAACCCGCCATGGTTATTTCGATCAAGTTTCAACGTTTGTATGGAGCGTGTGAATACAAAGGGTCGATAACAACGTTAGGTTTGCTGTGTTACGTGACGGAAACATCAATTCGAATATTGGATCCTGAGGACGTGGACGAATCATTATTTGGTGTAATGATGACATTTCATTGTGTATCCACTCTTGGATCATCGAATCAAAGAAGGGAAGTATTCGGTCGTGTAAAGCTGAGTTTACCATCGAACCGGAGAAATGGCGTCTTTGATTACGACGATGGATCGTGCAAGTGTGCGGATATTTCGGAAATTGGGTCATGGTTGACTGAAATATCGAATATGGAATTGTTGAACGTAGCGCAAGGCAAATCTGGTCAAGCGGTCAATATGTCGATTAGAGAAGAGGTCTGGCATCAAATTCGGCATCTCGACAAATTCGTTTCAGTGAGGGGATTTGACCTAGCAAGGGGTGCAAAATGGCGGGAACATACACAAGCGATCGATTGTTCGAGAAATTGTTCCATTATGGCCAAGTTAGTGCAACAAACGGACATATGGAATGGTTGGCGGTTATTCGACGTTGGGTGTACCGTTTTGGCATCGATCGAGATATGATTCATCATCATCATATCATATGAATCGTACGGTCCAATAATTTGTATCGAGAGTGAAAAGAAAGTTGATTTTTGATAATTTTTATAGTGTTAAAATTTCAATTTAATCTTTTCTTTGTTGAGATTAAGTCTTAAATTCTATTTGACAGTTTTATAAAAGTTTTGCTGAATTTGTTTCAACTCAAATATTAATTTAAAATCTTAACAAGTGAGGGTGTTGTAGATATATTACATAAACAACTGGACTATTAGTATGATAGGACCACCTGATAAGGGTGTAGTTGTAACGACAGTACTATTATAATTTAGTATGGAATAAATGTTTTACTTCTCTTTGTGCAAGCATCGAACAAGCATCGTTTCACTTATCTCTGCTCAACAAGGCCTCTATTTAAGGCCCTAGGTCGGCCCTAGCCCAAAAATAGTTTTTTGCTATGTTGTAGACAAAATTGAGGTGAACATTTTTCTCTACTTGGAGATCAATTTTGTGCGTTCGGAGAATTTTTTTACACCGTTACTTCGGACGGCTTTTTCAAAATTGCCCTACGGGCAATTTCCAATACAGTCTAATGTGAATGCAATATTTACTTAAATACGTTCCAGTCTTTTCGTAACATCAACTCTGTTTGCCACATCTATTCTGATACGTACGGGTCCCTTTTATGTTTTAAAACTACTTTCTCTAAAATGTAATTCTTACCAACTTTGCCTTTGGAAGCAACTTCCTAACTGCCATAGTTCTATGAGTCTTACCTCACGGATTAATCCCAAGGATTGGGAAATTTTTCGGGAAAATACTGAAAAACGTCTTTCATTCAGGAGCATCCATAAAGGACGTACACTTTTTAGGGGGGATGGGGTTGCGAAAGCGGACAAAATGGGAAGGGGGGGGGGAAATAAATTTTCGACGTCCACTTTTTTTGTTTATCACTGTAATGGATTGAAGAAAAAATTCTTTGAAAATTTAAAATAAAGTAGCAGTTTCGTTATTTTCAAAATATTTCGTAATTGCTAGAGTAGTAGGCAAATGCCAACCGACCGTCAAATATGTTTTGATCTATTGTTTTGCTATCAAAACGTGTAGATGAGCACATGAGTGTTAATTTATTTGTTGCCTAGAGACGGATGTAAACGTTTACGAAACAGAAGACGCTATGTGCCATCTTCAGGATGATATAAACTTGGAAGGTGTAGAGATCCTAGATGAAACTTTTGCTATGAAAACATTGTAATATCCGTTCAGACTTCTCTGCACTGTGAGTGGCAAAGCCTATTTTCGCGAAACAATTTCACCAATTCACGAAGAATTCAGGAATTACTTGCATTTTTCGCCAAATTCAGACGTCGTTGGGGGAGGGGATGATTAAACGGAGAAAGCGGGACGGGGGGGAGGGGGTTGGTCGGACTAGATCAATAAAACTCTTTTAGTTTTAAATTCTGAAAAGCGCGTTCTCTAAAATTTGATTCTCTACAACTTTGCCTTTAGAAGCAGCTTTCTAGCTGTCATTTAGAAATATGAGTCATACTTCATATTGCACAGTTGGTCAAATATTTACGAAAAACCATCTCCTATGCCGTATACGATACGAGAAACTAAATTTCGTCCATTCCATGGGAGCGAGACCACTGAATCGATTTCCACAAACAATTTCTCCCAGTATTGTTAGATCAAATGCTTTTATTTGACGCCAAAATGGAGAATTTCTCTCTTTCTCAACTACTTTCTTAAAAATGGAAAACAGGCCACTTCCGAAAAATACCACCTTTCGAGTACTTAGTTTTGCTTTCATAGCATATTGGAAAACATTTTTTAAATATTTCCCAGTGAAGTGATTTCTTCAAACATTGTTTTTTTTTGCAATTTTCAACGTAGAAAATTTATTGTTACGAGGTACACGAGAATCAGGTAGAAATCTATTTTTAAGAATTTTTGTTTATTGTTTATTCTGTGAGTTGCTTTTAAAGTCAAATGAGTATACCCTAGTTTCGAGAAAATTTTCTGCAACAAAAATAACAGAAAAGCTGAATATGTTGCCAGTGCAAAGAAAGTTCTATGAACGAAATATATTTTACCACATTGAAGATCTTTTATTTGCATTGAAGTTTTACGTAATGAAAATGAGGTTGTATATTTTCCGTCCGTAGTACTCGTACACAGCCAAAAATTTTGTTTATCAAAGTTTGAAGGCTGCAAGTAAAAATATAGCTGAATCTGATAAAACTTACTGATTCTGATATGATTTCGAGGAACAGCCAAGGATGAACAGAAAAAGGACCCTTACAAGAACTACACGATAAAGCCCGGTAATGACGGTACTCTAACAGAATTAACGTTAATGACTGAAATGTTTGGCTTCGACTGTTGTGTCATTCGTCAGTTTGATGATCAGAATTTTCCCCTTTTTGATTTGGTTGTAAGTGCAAACGGACGTAGTTGTATGGCCGCTCCTAAAATGTTTGCTTATTTCACCGGGTCGTTGACTTCAGCCCACTTTCGTGACATCCGCCAAATTAATGCAAAGAAAGCTATTACATTTGAGCCTGGCCGTTACGAGATTATAAACGGTGTTATCGATGAGGGTGAAAACGCAATCTCTATCGCCAATCACGCCGCAAAGAGCGTTGATTCAACCTCCAAGTCCACCAAACCCTTGATTCCTTGTCCACATTGCGACACTGATAACCGTAAATTGTTTAGAGGACAGCGTGGGTTGAAAGTTCACATTAGTAGGCGTAGTCCGGATTTGAATTTAAACTCATCAAACGAACATTTACAGACTCATGTTTCGTCTATCGGTGACCAGCTTGCTCAATTGAAGTCGCGAACCCGCTTGCTTCTCAGAATCCCTAAAGGCGCTAGGAGATCAGTAACTAATAAACTTTCCAGCACGAGCCCTTGAATGTTCCCGAAAGTCTTTAGTTGCTTCAATCTCTGCGACCTTACAGTTACCGGTTTCGCACTCGGAAATACGCAAACCCTCTTCGATCAATAAGCGAATTGAAGCATAATTAGCAAACAACGACGCGACGTCAGGGGCGCTATTAAAATTCTAAGTTCGGACGATAGAAAAATTTGACGACGCTGGTTTTCCCTAGAAACGTCCTAATCCCGAGAATTAGCCACTTCTAGAATTGGTAGGGATGATATACCTCCTCTCTTCACTCCCTCTGCAATCGCACTAATTAGAAGTTTTCTAAGCGAACGTTTCCAATGTGTGCAGATTCAGTCGTATACCTCCTCTCTTATTCAAACCACTAAAGGTATACCACAAGGATCAGTATTATCACCTCTACTCTTTATTTTATTCATTAATGACTTACCAAACATACTCCACTCCACGAAGCCCCTGTTCAATCGCAGTGACTTAGAAAAACACTAATATTTTTTGATCAAGTAAACTTAGCAATGTAAGATTTTGTGTATAAAAGAAAGAAATTTTGTATGAAAATTATCAGAATGAAATAAACCTTAGCAAGAGCAACATCTCTCAAAGGCTTTTATTTTAAAATATTTGATTCAGCATAATCAAATATTTCTGGTAGAAAAAGGATATCTTGGCACAGCATAACCAAATATCCTTAGTAATGTAAAGATATCTTGACCCAGCACAACCAAATATCTTAAGTAAAAAACAGTCTCAAACGGCCTGGGAGGTGAAAAACGTTTATTGATGAGAAAGGGCTCAACGAAGCCACTACAATAAAACTTTTCTTTTGCTGAAGCACTAGACGGGTTTCAACATTTGGCGCCCCCGCGTGGACCTTGTATGGGCAATACAAGCAACGTTTTCAGTGGATGCAAGAGTTTCCATAAGGTCATCAACAGTTAAGAAACATCTGGTCAAAGAATTAAGTATCTCGTTACATAAATAAAGCTGGGGAATCACCCGGAGTCGGCTTTAACGAAAGTGCGGATTGGGTGGTGGCAGCAAAATTTATTTATTGCAAAATACTTAACTAGCAACGAGATTTGGTTCAAGATTACGATTGGTGGAATTTCATTCATATTCATCAAAAGCAAGTAATGATATGAATCAAAAGAGAATATCTCGGTGTACATCAGATAAATTCGAATTACTACAAACACTGCAGACAAGATTGGAAAATTTCAAGCAAATTCCGGTTCAACAGAAATCGGTTAATCAAAAAATACTCAGCCAGAGACTAGTGATACCAAAAGAATTACATATAAACCATCAATCAACTAGAAGATTGGTGTGGAAGAAAATCGAAGAAAAATACGTAGCGATTCAAGCTCAAGAAGGGCTACCGAAAGCATCAAAGGACTTCAGTCAACTCAAATCCAGAGCGTTGTTCAAAAATCGACATAAAAAATTAAGAATCACCCCGGTACTTTGGTATCATGGATCGAGCGAAAAAGTCAAGAAGAGTAACGAGATCGAGTGTTACGAAACTTTGAAAAGAAAAAAAATGTTAGCAAAATCATCATCAGCAGCAACAGTAGCAAGGTAGGTTCATACAGTCTCTGTCTACGCATATTTGCTTTTGATCAAAAGATTTACATTTAATTGTCGAGCCAGAAAAAACAAATCTGCAAAATTATCCGGTCGGCTGACTACGTCAGAAGTGTTTGCAGCAGAAACTTTAATGATTGGCTTAGTACAGCGACAGGTTTTCCCTGTAAATTCAAATTTCATCGATGGGCTGCGAGTCGAGAAAACAATGGATGGTTTATATTGTGTTATGACAAAGACACAATATAGACAAGACGGTCGCTTCAATAAGCCTCTTCTACTGCCACATGAACATCCAGTTGTACAAAAAATTATCGAGGAAACACACCAGCAATTTGGACATGCGGGGGTACAACTAGTCATAGCAAAACTACGGGAAAAGTTTTGGATCGTAAAAACAAGACTAGCAGTTAAAAAGGTCATACAGAAGTGTGTTACATGCAAACGATTTAAAGCAGCACCAGCTACTGTCCCAATAACACCATTGCCAGAAAATCGTGCTAAAAATGCCAAAGTTTTCGAAGTTTCTGGAATTGACCTGGCAGGTCCATTATATCTCAAGGTTGGGAGTAAAGTTTGGATAGTAATCTTCATAGTCTCTGGTCTCTGAGTAATGGATTCTGAATTCTGGATTCTGGATTCTGAACACTGAATTCTGATAAAACCCAGACTTTGGTTGTAAACAACAGCAATAGGCAACCAGATTTACCGATGTTCATTTTGAATAATGAAGTCTTGATACCTAATAAAGTAGTCACAAACCTTGGCGTTAAACTTATGAGTGACTTATCCTGGATCGCTCATTGCAATTATGTAGCCTCCAGGTTACTACTTAGAGGCTTTTCGCACGTGAACGCTTTACGTACGTGTCTTTGCATATGATTGAGCTCTATTTTTGTTCAGGCATAGTCGACGAGCACATAGTAAATAAGTTTAATGAGATCCCACCGGGCATACAAGTCGTCGACAAGTCATCATTGTCTTGCATCGTGCGCTCTGATGTCCTGACGTCCTGATGGTTTGACATTAATACCGTGGGCGAACGGCCGATCACTTATTTGGGACGCAACCGTTCTAGATACTTTGGCTAGCTCATACATCCGTAAAGCATCATCTTGCGCTGGCGCCGCGCCGCCGACGAACTTGGCAGTGTGACGAAGCATAAAAAAAAACAAAAAATTTGAAACTAGAAAATTAAATATGCGTTCCTGTTGCACTGGAGTCATTTGGTCCATGGGGTTGGGAGGCAAAAGATTCTATCAATAACATCGGCAAAAAACTGAACAATATGACCAGTTTGACACTTCTTGTCATTACTTGCATCAGAGGATTTCACTCGCAATACAACGCTACAACGCTGCTTGTATCATGGAAACACTACGAGCTTCATCGAGTTTGGAGGAAATTTTTTACATATTATCGAAGCCACCCCACGAAAATTAAATTTAATTTTAATTTCTTTTTTGTGTTTGTAAATGAAATCTAATAATAAATCTAATAAATCTAATAAATAAATAAACAAAAATTGTTTACATGATATCCAGTTGTTATACATGTAAAATCTACTTTGTGATTAAGTAATAAAAACGTCCGTCGCTATTTCATCAGATGTGTGAAAATGTATAAATTTATTTATTGCTAGCGGCAAAGTAATTTTAATGGAAAATTTGATGGAAATTGAGCAAACTCATCATGTGCGATTTCAACGACTTAGTGCACACATTTTACTTCCCAATTTAGTCCAATTTAAAGTCAATAACCCGTTCGTCATATTTTCGATTCGAAAACCCTAAAAGCAAAGTCATTCAAACGTTTATTTGAAACACCCCATTCAAAAATGTATTTTAAATGAAATTTAGCGAGGTAAAACAAACCGTAAAATACTATCCGAATGTGCTAAAACGTCGCATTAAAATAAGGAAATTGCTTATTTCCTACTGCTTCCGAAATCATCAAAACGATTTACGACATGCAAATCTTTTTTTGTTTTTAACAAATTATATCATATTGGTTTAGTCTAGACATTTATTTTAAGTGCAATAAATCATAACCGAAAAACTTTGTTATATTATTTTATTTTTTATTTTGGCTATGTCTTTACTGACAACATTTTTACAATAAACATCTATACAGCTGTAAGATATATGGAGAATGTTTTTCTCAAGTTAAGTTTATTTTTGGGATGAAAACCTTGTTTACAGAAAGTTTCCTTTTTTTTTATTTTGTCATTTCATCTTTCAGTAAAATTCTCGTGTAGAACTTCTACTTTTATGTTATGATTTAACAGAGTTAAGCATGTTTCATTTCACATCTTAATTGACACTCCCTTTTTTAATTCTACAAGAATGGTAAAACAGTTGATACGAAAAAGAGGTGCCGCTGTTTTTAAAATACTAGCGTCGTGTCGTCGGCGTAAATTATAGTGAGTCGTTCCACGATATTTTTCAATGTCAAAGACTAACCGGACTGTTTTCTTTTTTTTTAAATTAGTACAGCGTCGTTTGGATCGCGAGACCAATGCGAAAGGTTCTCATTAAGGATTTTTAAACACTTTGACCAGCGCTATATGATTCAAAATGAAACTATGGCAAAAAGTTTCCATCACAACAAAAAGCCTTTTTAAAAGGGAAATGTGGTGCAAGTCCATTCTTTCAAAACTACTGGTACACATTCGATTAAAAAAATGCGTTCAAATGACGCATTTTTTTAATCAAAAATGAAAACATTCCAAAAACTTTTTTTGCGTTTCAAAGCTGTAAGCGTCGACACAATTGATATCAGTCGTTTTGGAAGAAGAAACAAAGAGACTTGCGTCACGTTTCCCTTTTAAAAAGGTTTTTGTTGTGATATCAGTAGTTTTGGAAGTAGAGTCACTTCCTCTACAACCCTCATTCATAAAATTTTATTGGCGCCACGGCACCTCGCGCGGCTGCCATAGCTGGCGGTGGCGGCCACCAATGACCGCCGCCACGATTTCTCCATCACCGACGCCTCAGGTCACATTCTATAAATTTTGCTCATGTTTGACCCATACCTTGAATACACACACAAACACATATAAAATATGCTTTTATATGGAGCCCAAACGAGGCCGCTACCCTCCTTTTTTAAAATCTCATATGGCGTAGAATGCCCAGCCGAAGGTCCCTGCACATTTTCAAAAAAAGTTATCGGACCGTTTTCGAGCCGTCATCCAAATATTCACCTGTCGTGAAAATTCTCATTGCCGTAATGATGTGTGAATTATTGGACCCGTTTGAAGGGACATATGCCACGACGATTGTAACCAGACGAATTTCGACACAGGAGTTGGTTTTTTCGTCTGGTTTCGTCACGAAAACTCTAGCAAAAATCTGTCTTCTTCTGAAAGGGAATCGAAAAAGTGAGGAAGACTTCGAAGATGAGCAGAATCAGTCGAGCACTTCCGAAGATACGGTCGAAAAAGTGGCCAAAACGTTGTTTTTTTGAGGGTCGGTGAAACTTTTTCGTTAAAGATATGTAACTCGAGGAGTTAAAGAAGAAATGTGGTGCAAATCGATTGACTAAATTCGAGCCGTAGGGTCCAAAGATTATACCAAATTTGTGGTTTTTTATGAATATTTCGCTAATTATGATGTTTCTTTGGTGATAAGTAAAGAAATGTTTTGAATTGAAGTTGGGTCGATTTTATTAGTTCGAAGTAAAATTTGATTTGTTTCAAAAAATTTAAACATTTTGAAATTACGCCACCACCAGCCGAAAAAGTGCAAAAAAAGCTAGACCACCGCCGGTACCCCTCTTCGCCGACTTTCGCCACCGCCGCCGACAATAAACAAAAAGTTCATCCGCCGCCGCCGCTGAAATTTTTCGACCGGTGCGTATCTCTAGGCCAGATCTGTTTTGACTCTCACGGCATCGCCACCGATCATGTAGTCTGATGCTTAAGGCGAACGTCGACAGCCCCTTCCTTCGTTGATGGGAATTGTGCGCCAAAAGTATACCTTCAAAAAATACTTTATCATCGGGAAAGGAGACGACACTGAAATTATTTCATTTACATTTCAGAAAAGTTACCTGTTGTTCCCAGACGAACGGGAAATTTGCTTTTGAAATCGGGAAATAAAATCTGAATTAGATTCCTAACTATTGAATAATGGGAAGCAGGAATGGAAGAAGTGAGGGAACACGGAAACCAAGTTGGATATTATTTCCTAATAGATTTGGTCATCTTCAAGCAGGTCAGACGTGTGTTGTTCTCCCCGAACAGACAATCCACAAAGTAATAAAGCTTCAAAGTGACGTAGTGTAAATAAATAAATAAATTATATTCATTAGCGCCTCCACAAACAGTATGAGGATTCGAAGATATGTTTATTCGTAAGGGTTTTACATAGTAAAATCATGAATATCAAACTTGAAAATGAAAAATATTAATTTATTTAAAAGTAACTTGAAAAAAGAAACATCATATTGCACATGAAATTTGAAGTGAATTTTAATTATAAATTCGTATCTAATTTTGACATATTAATTTTACAAATAAATTGTTGGTAACAGCCCGTAAATCTTTACAATATGAGAAAAACGAGAAACAGTCACAATAAACGCTACATTTTCAGTTACCAAACAACACTCACTAATTTTGCGCATTCAGCGTTATTTGACTAATTAACGACACCGAAGTTAACATCTGTTCTGTTTTCTATTTTATTAAACAAAAAATTGGATTAGCTGGTGCACAATTACTTGAATAAGTGTGTAAAAAGTGATTGTCAATGATTTTATGTTTAAGAGTAGGTCGAGAACCCGTGTCGAATACAAATACATATGCGGTTTATACGTTGAATTAAAATTGTCGTTAAGAAACAACGAACAAGTGCGGTAAATAGGCATTCGTGGTGCATTCGTAGAATTGTGCGCGGTTTTTCGTGTTCATTAACTTTAGTGTCGTTCAGGAGAGGTGTCAACTTTATAACTCAAACGATAACCTAAAAAATCCGACAGAGCTTGAAAAGAACGCTACAGCGACTTACCATGACTAGTGCACAGATTGGTGGATGGATTATGTGCAGTACATCGCGTGTGGAAATAATGTGTATCCGCGGTATCAAGGAAATTTTTCAGCTGAAAACTCGAATATTGGAAAACTCGAGTTGGAATCAAAATTGAGCGTAAGTGAAAATCGAAAAAAAACTGAAATTAAACGGGAAATACGGCCGTGAGCTTTAAAATTTACGTTTGTCTCTTTTTTCAATGTATTTTGTATTGGCAAAACTACAAAACAGCTAAAATTTCATCACAAGTAGCTTTAAAATGATTGAGAACTTGGGAAATGAGTAGAAAATGGGAAATGACGTAAAGTTGGGAATTACTACAACGGAAAATCAGTAGAACATAGGAAATGAACTGAAGTTGGGAAATAAATAGAAAATGTAGAGAGTTGAAAATGGGAAATCCAGAAATTTATTTATTTAAAAAAAAGTTATTTATCTGAAGAAATAATTGAATTGAATAACTGAATTGAATTGAAATTGAAATAATTGAATTGACATTATCCGAAGCTAGGAGGAAGTTTTTACTCGACCGTCAAATTTATATTGAGTTTTTGGTTTTACTCAATTTTCCGGTCTTGATTGAAAAATTGAGAAAAACCAAAAACTCAGGGAACTTAAAAGGTACACTCGGGGCTGTAGATACCTGGATTGAAGAAACTTTCGTATAAGATCAGTGCTGGCTTGTGTGCTCCCTTATAAAGGTGCTTTTGCATCTCTTTGTGGTGACACAAGATTGGAGTCTTAGTCTTGAAGACTAGTGAATTACTTGTTGAGCTTCTTTTACGAATATGTAAGTACGTATTTTTCCCACTCGTTAGTTCTATGCTATATGTTCATTTCTACTTCCCGAACCTATAAGATAGATTCCATCTTCTTCTTCTTCTTTTGCAGCCATTTATATCCACTGCTGGATGTAGGCCTCCCCTAATGATCTCCACTCGTTACCCGGTGTGGAAAAATTCTGTATGGGATTTTTCTTCAACGCTTATCATGAAAGTAACGGTCATAAGTTCACCAAAGCTTCATAAATGGGTAGTTGGGGTAGTGGTGTACACAACGAAGTATGACGTCACCCATATTCGATGCACTGTATACGAAACAAGCAGGTTCTTACTCAGCTGCTACGTGTGTGTAAACGTCAAAAAAATAATGACAAATTCCATACCGTTAGGGTTGTGATTCGATTCTGTTCGATGCTGATTAGGTGTTGCCAGATGTACTAGCGCGCGACAAAATCGTAAAAGAAATAATCCTTCAATCGAAGGCGTGGTTCGGAATACACGTTAAGCATCTGGTCCCTAGCGTGGTTAATCCACACCAGCTGTCAGTTACTCAGTGTAACACCCCGGCAGTCGAACCAGACACTTAACAGTGCTGCTCCCGACTTATCAGTGCCATTGGGATTATTTAAATAACGGAAAAGAGAAAGCGAACTCTGTTGGTTAAGAAATCTTAGCAGCATCCATGCCATTAGAGCGATTAGAAACTTAATCATGGGCACATTAGGCTGATGAAGAGAAGTAAAACTTTCTCTTAGCTTAGATTGTTTCGTCGCCATTGAAAAATCACGCAAAGAAAATACGTGTCTAACAATTTTCCTTCCCGTACCACGTAGACATTGGAAGAACTGAATTCCTGACCCGACCTTGAAAAAAAAGCTACCTAATAATCATAATGCAACAGTTTTCCTATGAAAAAATTTTTTATGTTCGCCCTCACAGTAAGATATTTTATTACGCGTATTCGGCGCACATATCTAAACATAAGGCACTAAATCACATTAAAATTTCAAAGTTCGTCTAAATATAACAAAATTATGTTCCAATTTTGTGAATAGCCAAGTCTTTGTGCCAAGCAGTGAATTACATAAATTCTAAGCCCAAAACATTCAACAATCCGATTCATTCAAGAAAACGCTTAAATGAAAATTATCTTCGCGTAAAAAATACTTTATTTTGTCTGTGTACATTGTATACACTACGCATTATATAGTTTACTGCTATATGAATATACTAGCATTCTTAATGATATCGAAATTTATCGTTAATGGCAGCTTTTTGTGGTTTTATGAGAAACTTTTTCTATTATTTGTTGCCCTTTTGAGACATAAAGAAATAATATGAAGTTCTGTTGTCTTTAAAATGAAATCGAACTTAGGCATTCAAGTATGAAAGACACAAAAAAAAGAGCTTTAGTTATGTGAGACCCTTTGTTTAAACAACGAAATATCTGGACTTTGGCCGTGACCTAATGACAAATGTCATTTTTTTAATTTTAGAGTGTAAGCGCAATTGTAATCTATGTCGTGTAGGAACTTTTAAAGCGAAATTATGAGAAATTATATTGTTAAAATTAAATCTGAATGAAAAATTAGTACCACGACCGGGACCCGAACGCAGAATCTTCACCTTTCCGGAGTGCTGCTCTACCAATTTTCAACTTAAATTAGATCCGAATTGAGAATCTCCACGGTAGCTCAATTGGTAGAGCAGCTTCTCGGAAAGGTGAAGATTCTTGGCTCGGGTCCCAGTCGTGGTACTAATTTTTCATTCAGATTTAATTTCAATAATATAATTTCCCACAATTTCGCTTTCACGATGTTTAGAACCAACAAAAAAAAAATTATTAAAGATATTTTTTTTCACCTCCATGTCAATTTAAGTTATCCTTTTGGGAAAACAAAACTTTAAGTTTTCCTTCTCGCAGTCTAAATAGCTCACTGTCGACCGCACTAAATCTCAGTTCCTTCGTTGTGGTTCACAGATTTAATATCATCAGCTTATTAGAAGTGAAAAATTTTCATTCCAACCGTGATCAGATAACTGAAATAAATCATAATAACTTTCTAATTTCATTCTAAAATTTAATTAATTTTAATAACCGAAACACCTTCAAATATTATTCGTTTTTCAACGAAATTGTCCGTGTTATGTACATTTTTCATATTTTCCCGCCTATTTATCAACAATTTGAAATGATTCTAATTTCCAAAATCGCTTTACTGATTACATAATTTCCGGTTACATTTGCTTTTTGATTTTCATCACAAATCAACTTATTATAAGTGTGTTATGCAGTACACGAATTGGAAGAACAAAATGGAAGACTTTAAGGTAAGTGATAGACAGTTGACATGCTTTAATAAAGTTCAGCTTTCCACCTAAATTATTCCTATAATTTGAAACAAAATTAATGAATTTATGAAAATTTGAATTACTTGACAGAACTATGGGGTGTCACTCATTAATTAAGTAACGCAAGAGGAGGTAGTAGGGTGGAGCATGAGGCAAGCGTGCCAGTTCTAACAAAATTGGGTAAAAAAGGACCTTTTTTGCTCCTGATCGCAAAAAAGTGTGCATACTTCACGTGAATGTCTTCACACGTCATGATTAGTGTGTAAAAATATTTGAATGAATAGAAAAACTTGCAGTGATACCGGAAAGAAAATTTAGGAAAAAACATAACCAAACAAATCAGAATACATGTGACAAACAGTATAGAATATAGATGTTGCAAAAAGTCTCGAACGTATCAAAATAAATATAAGTAAGCAATTCAATTTATTATGTTCTTTTAGACCGAAGTTTTTTTATTAATGATAGTAGTAAAGATGGAACGCGCAAGGAGGTCACCGTTGGGTCCATTGTGCTTACTATTGTAGGTTTTATAAGTTTTTAAGCATTTGGTGTTGTTTTAAATCTACCTGAGTTTGTGATATAACTCAGAATGTTTTGTGGGAGCAAATGTCTTATCTAGTCCTATCTTATGGTGCAACCGCCCAAGTGTTTCTTTATTGTAGTGATGAAAGCCGGACAATTACATAGGTAAGTTGTTTAAGGCCTCCAAACATTCTGTAGTACGCGCTGAGCTAATTTTAGTAGATGCGAGTGTTTTGATTGCTTCCTGGCTGTTTGAACAAATGAATATAATTTCATTCGTCATTCTCCTGGTATTTATCCAAATTCTTGTAGGCTCCGTTTCCCTTATGTGACTTTGTTGCTATGTGTAGACACGGCTTTGGACATGCACATGAAGAGGAGGTAAGTTTAGAATGCCTTCGAGAGCCGATATGGGTGTTAAGTTCCATACCCCTGTTATTGTAATACAAGTCCTTCTTTGGAATTTACTTAATATATTCTGGATTGATTTTAAAAGACAGGTGTGATTTCATAGAAAGGAAGCATATGTTATTATTGGCCTAATGACTGTGGTGGAGATAATATTTACTCGCCCGTTAAGTTTTTTGTCTAGAAGTATTCCTAGGTATTTTACTTCTTCTACCATTTTAATTGCTGTGACTTTTATTTTTGGTAGTTTAATTCCATCGATTTTATTGTTCTTGGCGAAGATTATCATCTTAGTTTTTTCCGAAGTACCGAAGTACGTCTTATGACAACTGAGACCATTGACTTCGTTGGCCGCAATGTTCTCCTCTGGAACATATTACAAATAGAACCAACGTAGTTTCTCCAAAAAATCACGAAACCACTTTCTTTGAAATATAAGTCTCACCAACTTTGCCTTTGGATGCAACTTTCGAACTGCCATAGTTCTAGAGATACGAGTCATACCTCCCGATTCTAGAAGTTGCTAAATTCCAAGATGACACTGAAAACTGAATGCTTGTTTGAAAAATGAACATTTCTTCGCTGATAGCGAGTAAGGTTTTGCTAAGAGCTGAATTAGCGAGGCCTAAATTTCGCTACTGGCTAATCGATAAACTCTGTTTAGTTTATGTTCACTATTTTTTCCATTCTATCTATTCATCTATTCTACACTCAAAATTTCATTAATTTTTGATAGTTTAAAAACAATATGAAAAATATGCTACATTTTGTTAAATAGCGTTTGATCTTCGACATCCCCGAGGGGTGACGTACTTCTGCGGTTTATGGAATAAATGGGAATAAATGGAATAAATGGAATAAATGGGAATAAATGGAATAAATATTGGAATAAATGGAATAAATGATAATTTTTTCAACTTCGTAAAAACCTCAAATAGACTTGATTTTGATGGCAACGCACACAACAAACCATACTAATGTGTCAAAAAGTGAAAAAACCCTATTTTGAAAACTTAAAAGAATTTTTGTTGAAAAATGGAATAAATGGAATAAATAAATTTATTCCATTTATTCCCAAAAAAATAAAATTTAATCTCAAGATGGTTTAAATGCTTTATAATTTGTGCAAACCTTTTTTTGAACTTATTTGTCTAACTTGTGATATGTTTGGTTCAGATATTTCGCAAAAACAAAAAAAAAATTTTGGGAATAAATGGAATAAAAGAATAAATGGAATAAATGGAATAAATGGAATAAATGAAGTGCGCCACCCCTCGGACATCCCACTAAAGCTAATTGTACAGAAGCAACAAATAATCTGAAGTTAGAGGCATCCCAAGAGAGTTCCGAAAAAGCAAAGTGGTGTGCATTCTCAAACCAAACAAACCAGAGGATGATCCTGCAAGCTACCGACCAATCTCTCTCCTTAGTGTATGCTACAAAATTCTGGAACGCATAATCTACAACCGAATCTACGACTCAATTGACAAACGCATTCCACCTGAACATGCCGGCTTCAGAAGGGAACGTAGCTGCTGCGACCAAATCCTGGCATTAACAACGTTTATCGAAAACGGGTTTGAAAGGAAATTGAAAACTGGAGCTGCTTTCGTGGATCTCTCATCCGCCTACGACACAGTCTGGAAAGACGGTTTGTTGCTAAAATTTGTCGACGCGATTCCATGTTCCGAATTGACTCAGCTGCTGCACGAAATGCTTTCGAACTGACAAATTAAAGTGTTCATGAATGGCCAAAGCAGTAGGACCAAAACGTTGAAGAATGGTCTACCACAAGGTTCTGTCCTAGCACCTCTTCTCTTCAACTTGTACATAAGCGACATGCCGGAGACAATTTCTCGGAAATTTGGCTACGCTGACGACAACGTGCAAGCTGTTCAACACAAAGATCCGGAATTCATCGAGACCATATTAACCGTGGACCTAGCAATATTGGAAAGATATTACCGAGATTGGCGCTTGTGCCCGAATCCAGAAAAAACGGAAGTAGGGTACTTCCATTTAAACAACAGGGAAGCGCATTCGCAACTAAAGGTTACGTTTTGTGGGGAAAAAATCAAGTTTAACCCGAACCCAAAGCACCTCGGCTACACCATGGACAGAACCCTAACACATAAACCACATCTGGAAAAATTTTCCCAAAAATTGAAATCCAGGAACAATATCGTTCAAAAGCTCGCTGGGTCAACATGGGGATGTGATGCAAACACACTCCGCACAGCCACGCTATCATTGGTATACCCAACTGCCGAATATTGCTGTCCGGTCTGGCTAAGAAGTTCACACACGAACAAAGTGGATACACAAATAAACGCCAGTCTCCGTGTTGTAACCGGAACGTTGAAATCGACCCCGCTGCCGTGGCTTTCTGTGCTAGCAAACATCACGCCACCTGATATTCGTGGAGAATGAAACGCTCCCAATTCATCAAGACCTCATCTCCGCTCCTCTCGCTCCAAGGCTGAAGTCAAGGAAACCCATTTGGACAGAGCCCTTCTTCAGAAACGCACAACATGACGTTTTAGATGCAAAGGAGAAATGGAGAGAATCCTGGGAATCAGAAAACCTGCGCAACCATCACCTAGTGAGCGACCCGACGGAGAAAGTGGGAGGTATGAATGGTGCGCGAAAAATCTGGTGTCAGCTAAATAGAATCAGAACTGGTCATGGTCGCTGTGCGTATATGCTCCACAAATGGAACCCAAACAACACACCAAACTGTGACTGTTCCAATGTAGCACAGACTATCAATCACATTGTAAACGAGGTTACATGAGGTCACACTAAACGCTGTACAATGGCTACAACTAATGGACATAAATCTATAAGGAGAATCTGTGACAACAATACTGAATTGGCTTTTTGTGCAATTTCATTTATGTTTTATGTTTCTTATTTAATCTAATTGACGTAAAGTAACTAACTTCTTTGAAATTCAATCTCACGTGATGATGTTATATTGTAAGCGATGTTCACTTAATGCCATACGAAATAATAATAATAATCTGAAGTACCAGGTTATCAGATTGCATTTCTGAATGTAACACACTCGTTAAGACAACGTGCTCACAATGCAGATCGCGGCGCAATTTCATAGAGAATTCCTTTGTCTAATGTTTCCGCACTTCTGGGAACTTCACTGTACATTAAACGTAGAAACAAAGACCTGTCTTAAACATTTGAACAAAACTCCTTTCTTTTGCTCATTTCGCTTTCAATTCTCAAGATTGAGACAAGATCAATAAACTTCTCCTAAATCAGTTCTATGAAATTGACATAGCATAACGTTCCTTTGCTCAGCCCGATCTTTTCATTCGCTTAGTACCACTACGAATATTTCTACTTTCCGAATTTAGCGAAGATTAGCTAGTTTTTATCAGTCTTACCTAGCGTTAGCGATGCTTACAAAATTGGTTAGCGAATACAACCCTGCATATAAGTATATGCATCAGTACTGTCGACGCTTTTAAAACCGCAATTTACGACAACCGATATCAAGTACCTGTGACACATTTAACCTTTAAGAGGAAAAATTTAAATTATTATTTTCTTTTATCTGCATAGAACGATAATCTTGCATTTTTCTCCTTAGGGCAAAATTGTTTTTCTCGATATATATTTTCTCGGCAGATAAAATAGCATATGCACCGCTGTCCAGGGTGGTTCATTTTGACAATTTGGATTATTTCTCACGCCTTCGGCTCCAAATCGTCAAAATAGAGCATCCTGGACAGCGGTGCATAATCTACTATTATTGATTTGTAAATTCCATCAACCTTAAAGTTTTATAATAAACGAAGAAAGGAGTGGAACGAAGGAAAAGGTCTAGGTTCCTGTGCTGGACAACTTGACTCCCTCACAATTTCATTATCTATAATATAGTTGAAAATTAACGGTAGTATATATTATATACTACCGTTAATTTTCAACTGATAAATATTTGTGACGCGCCATCCGGGTGTGTTACATTGTTACAATAACGATAGACCGTTTCATCACTCCATTGGACAATGCAAATTTGTCATGACCTTAAAGTATATCTCGATCCTTTGATTAATATCTGCGTACCGTTCACCGACAGCGGCCATAAGTCTGACACACAGTTGTATTTAAATTTACTATGAAAATATTTTTTGTACTGAAATTTTGCTGTCGTATATTGGGAGAAATCGTATCTTCCGCACATTAATAGGTACAAAAAATACTTTAATTAAATTAACAACTATTTATTGAGTTAAAATAGAAACAAAATAATTTGTGAAAAAAATATTATTGATATTGAGGATACATTCGATTCGCTTTTAAATTTTCCAAAGTTGAGCAATCTCTTAACCTTTCGGTGACCAGTACGCAGACTACGGGTTTTATTATTCCAAAAAAAGCTAATCAAATAGTGAACGCAATAACACAAACTTAAGTTGTAAAGCCGCCCTTAGGTTACTCCCTTTAGTACGTAAATAATATTATTATAATCTGATTTTCTTATTTGTCATAATAAAATTTCAATTCAATTCAAAACATATTTGAGTTATTAATAACTTTTAGAAAATAATTATTGCCCGTTTCATTTTTGAATCGCTTTTTATTTAAACACTTAAACATAGATAATAGATATACTTCCATGCAGATTACAGGTGCATGAAGCTTAGCATGTCTGTCTGATGCTATACATTTATAAATTATTTTATTCACTTGAAATTCATCATCACCTATAAGTATTTACATGATACGGCTTCCCCAATCCAATGCAAATCCTTATCTCTTGACTATTTCCATCTATATTCAATTTTAGTTGTAGGAAATTGAATGCACACGCCTATATTCGTTGCATTTTCCGCTCCACAGCATATGGGATATTGTACACATTTGATACCAACATGTAATTCACGTATGTATATGTATCCACATAATCTGTTAACTCGTTTATACGGTAAAAGTACGTACATGCATAAATAACGAATTTTATCACTTTGGAAAATCTAGATAAAATTTATGCATATCCTATCCTATGTGAAAACCGCAAATAAAATTAGTATTTTGTATGAGATGTGCGAAATGATAAAAGTCAATGCAAAATTATTAAATATCTTTCCAATTGGCTTCCATTTAGTTTAAATTTCATTTGTTCGCATATTGATTTTCCTGTTGTTTCGGCGCAACATATGATTGCATTGATTGAATTGTGGTCAAGTGAAATGGTTAAATAGTCTTTTATTACAATTCTAGCAATCGAATTTCTGCGTCTGTCAATTGAATATGGCTTTTACAAATATTTTAACGCACCTAACCGTTGTTTCACTCACAAAAATATCTTGATAAATGTAACGGTACAGCGGAAAATTAATTTCATAAGAATTGAATAAAACTGTTGTTTTGTGCAAAAGATTTGTATGTTTCGTAGCAGTTTAATTTTATACGCGCCGTTATTCTATTGTTGACATTCAAAAAAGCCATTAACAATTCTTCCCTAATACTTCCAAATTGTTCAACAACAATCGTTCAAGTCAAGATGGCGGCAGATATGGACGTGTTTGTTTTGCTCTGAGTAAGTTTCGTTTATTTTTTGCCCTCTTCGCGTTTTAAATCACAGTTTCTCGTAAATAAGTTAAGTTAAATTAGTGTGTGTTTTTGTAACTTTTTTAGATATCAATTAACATCTGCATTTTCTTTTCAAGCAACGTAGTGCTCACATAACCTCAAAGTTACAGCGTTTTTCGGGTGTTTGTTTTGTTTTCTTCATGCAAAACAATCGGCGTTTTGTGTTTGTGGTTTTGGTATAGGATTTCAAGTAGGTGTTTGTCTACGGTTACGGTTAACTTCTTCGCTATTCATATAGCAATTCTTTTTTGGCAAAAAATAAATGAGCTTGCGCTTAGCATCTCAGGCACGTGTGTGATGTCCCCATTGAGGCTTGAACTTCCAGTGCGGTTCGGCTTACCAGGCCGTCCCACTGTATTCATTATTGGAAAAAACGGTCATAGGCAGCCTCGGACGAGTGTTGGTCACGGGGTACGACCAATGCGGGACTCGAACGGTACCCCATCGTTGGCGATCAGGCAATGTAAAAAGGTTGATGGTTTGTTTATTGGAAGTCTAAACGTTAATGGGGGTTTTAGGGGTCGCAAGGGTGAGTTGGTGGACTTGGCAATGGATTATGGGGTAGATATATTAGCGTTGAGCGACATTAGGACGAAAGGGCAGCGCGAAGAACTGGTGGGCGGTTATAAAGTGTTTTCGTCTGGTGTTCAGTCTGGTAGGGCGAACTGGGGAGTTGGAATGGCTATCAAAAGGGAATTAGAAAAGTTTGTTTTGGGCGTGCGGTATGTAAGTGGAAGGATCATGTGGGTCTCCATTAAGCTGACAGGAGGTATTTATCGGCTGGTTAGTGTTTATAGCCCGTGCGAGGGTAGCAGTGCTGGCGATCTTGACACCTTTTACGAGCAGTTAGGGGATGTTGTCAGCAAAAAAGGTAGTGAGTGTGTGATTCTGTTTGGGGATTTCAACGCGAGAATAGGAAACAGTAAGACCAGTGGCGGCTATGAAAGGGTAGTGGGCAAATTCGGGGAGGATGTTTTAAACTCAAACGGAAAGCGGTTGTTGGATTTCTGCGATTTCAATGGGCTGGCAGTAACCAACTCTTTCTTTAGGCATAGGTGGATCCATCGGTACACTTACGTTAATAATAGTTTGGGCACAAGTCAATAATTGATTACATGGTTATAGAGCAGGACAGGAGGCAGGAAGTCAGGAACACACGTGTTTTCAGGGGTTTCACATTTGGCTCAGACCACTACCTTTTGGGTACCCATCTCTCTGTTAGTAAACTCTGTCAGGCTAAAAGGAAAAAAGTGGTGGCTCGGAAATTTCGTGTGGGAAAATTCAGGGACGAGG
>CM055404.1:153426947-153464869 GCA_029228625.1 Pseudolycoriella hygida | reverse complement strand
ACGTGTGTGATGTCCCCATTGAGGCGTGAACTTCCAGTGCGGTTCGGCTTACCAGGCCGTCCCACTGTACTCATTATTGGTAAAAACGGTCATAGGCAGCCTCGGACGAGTGTTGGTCACGGGGTACGACCAATGCGGGACTCGAACGGTACCCCATCGTTGACGATCAGGCAATGTAAAAAGGTTGATGGTTTGTTTATTGGAAGTCTAAACGTTAATGGGGGTTTTAGGGGTCGCAAGGGTGAGTTGGTGGACTTGGCAATGGATTATGGTGTAGATATATTAGCGTTGAGCGACATTAGGACAAAAGGGCAGCGCGAAGAACTGGTGGGCGGTTATAAAGTGTTTTCGTCTGGTGTTCAGTCTGGTAGGGCGAACTGGGGAGTTGGAATGGCTATCAAAAGGGAATTAGAAAAGTTTGTTTTGAACGTGCGGTATGTAAGTGAAAAGATCATGTGGGTCTCCATTAAGCTGACAGGAGGTATTTATCGGCTGGTTAGTGTTTATAGCCCGTGCGAGGGTAGCAGTGCTGGCGATCTTGACACCTTTTACGAGCAGTTAGGGGATGTTGTCAGCAAAAAAGGTATGAGTGTGTGATTCTGTTGGGGGATTTCAACGCGAGAATAGGAAACAGTAAGACCAGTGGCGGCTATGAAAGGGTAGTGGGCAAATTCGGGGAGGATGTTTTAAACTCAAACGGAAAGCGGTTGTTGGATTTCTGCGATTTCAATGGACTGGCAGTAACCAACTCTTTCTTTCGGCATAGGTGGATCCATCGGTACACTTACGTTAATAATAGTTTGGGGCACAAGTCAATAATTGATTACATGGTTATAGAGCAGGACAGGAGACAGGAAGTCAGGAACACACGTGTTTTCAGGGGTTTCACATTTGGCTCAGACCACTACCTTTTGGGTACCCATCTCTCTGTTAGTAAACTCTGTCAGGCTAAAAGGAAAAAAGTGGTGGTTCGGAAATTTCGTGTGGGAAAATTCAGGGACGAGGAAGTTAAGTCTCGCTTTATGTCAAAATTCAGCGAAGCTTTCGAAAGGCTTCCTCCGGACTGCGTAGACATTGAGGTTGAGTGGGCAAACTTTAAGGAATTTGTCTTGGGCGTAGCTGAGGAATGTCTAGGTAGTGTCTCTAGTGGGGGTAGAAACAAAAAGACAGGCTGGTGGAACGCAGATATCAAAAAGGCGGTATTAGAGAAAAGGAAGCTGTATTTGATTTGGTTACAGGATAAGACGGACGAAAAGCATGAGGCTTACAGGGCTTGCAGGCAGACGGTTAAGACTCTAGTCAAGGAAGCGAAGGATCGGTCGTGGAAAAAGTTTGGGGAGGAATTGGAAGAGGCTGGTCAAGGAAGGGGTAAAAAATTTTGGTCGGCAATCAAGGATATTAGGCGTGGTGGTGAAAAGGAGGGCTGCGGTAGCATTTTGGGTAAAGATGGCGAATTAGTTACAGATAAGGGTGAGGTCCTGAAAACCTGGCAGGATTACTTTCAGGATCTATTCGCCTCTGTCAATCCCGTAACAAGCCTTGACAGGGAAGAGGGCCGTAGCTTGGAGGGTGAGGAGGAAATTACATTAGAGGAAGTGTCACGAAAGGTCAGCAGGCTGAAGGCAGGAAAATCCGCAGGTATAGACGAAATTAGGACAGAATTTATTAAGAATAGCGGGCCGGGTGGGGTTCAATGGCTTTGTAGGATTTTCAATTTAGCATTGAAGTCCTCAGTAGTACCCGCTGACTGGAGCTTCGGTGTTATTGCTCCGATCTTCAAGAAGGGTAACCGCAAAGTCCTTACCAACTACAGGGGGATTTCACTCTTGAGCGTGGTCGGAAAGGTTTATACAAGTGTGCTAGTAGACAGGGTTAGGGTTATAGTGGAAGATGTTCTTGACGAGGTTCAGAGTGGTTTCAGACCTCTGAGGGGTTGTCAGGATCAGATCTTTTGTCTCAGGCAGGCTATAGAAAAGCTCTCTGAGAGAAATATTGATTTATACTTGTGCATCATCGACCTAGTAAAGGCATTCGATCGGGTACCGAGGCAAAAGCTGTTCGAGGTACTTGGCGAATACGGGGTTAATGGGAGTTTATTGGGCGCTATCAAAGGCATCTACTCAGGGAGCAAGGCTGCGGTAAGGATAGATGGTGAAATTAGTGAGGCTTTCGAAGTTAATGAGGGAGTTCGTCAGGGTTGTTGTCTCTCCCCTCTTCTGTTCATAATTTTTATGGACAAGATTATCAGGCAAGCGAATTTGCAAGGGAATGTGAAGGTGGGGGAAGTAATCATGAAAATCCTGGCCTATGCGGATGACTTAACTCTATTAGCAGATAATGCCAAGGATTTGCAGGAGAATTTAGACTGCCTGAATGCTGCATGTGAGGAATACGGCATGAAAATAAGTGTCAGTAAAACTAAAGTTATGCATATTGGCAAATCCCGGAAGGATGTAGTTTGCAGTTTAAATGGGGAGCAGTTGGAACAGGTCTCTGAGTTTAAATATTTAGGAGCCATTTTTTCGGAGAATGGCAAGTTAGTTAGGGAATTTGAAGAAAGGAGAAGAATGGGGAATGCAGTGGCCAGTCAGTTGAGGTCGTATGTGTTCAACAAAAAGGAGTTAAGTAGTGGCACAAAGCTAGCTATTCACAGGTCAATCTTCAGACCAACGATTTTATACGGTAGTGAAAGTTGGGTGGACTGCGGATACCTTGTGCATGACCTGGAGGTTTCTGATATGAGGGTTCTTAGGAGCATAGCAAAAGTAAATCGGAGGGAACAGTGGGACAATCATATTAGGAACGACGACATCAGGGAAAACTTAGGGGTTACATCAGTGGAAGAGGCGGCAAGGATTAGTCGTCTGCGGTGGTACGGGCACGTTCAGAGGATGGGTAATAGCAGGCTACCAAAGAGGATATTGGATGCTCAAGTCCCGGGTGTGCGTCCCAGGGGTAGGCCAAGGAGAAGGTTTATAGACTCAATTAAATCCGATTTAGAAGTTAGGGGACTTTCTCTAGGCGAACAAACCATCTCCTTGGCACAGGATAGGGGAGTATGGAGAAGGGTGGTCCATGATCAGTAGTAAAGACCTCACACCGAAAGGTACAAACGGTCTATAAAGTGTGATGATGATGATGATGATGATGATGATGTTCAACAAAAGTGAAAAGAACAAAAATGTTGCTGATTTCGTCGTTCACATTTTCATTCCCTTAATTTAGGAATGGACGAAAAGTTGCAAAGTTCAGATTCTAAGAACAGTTTTTGTGTTCTTTTAACCAATAGCCACTTCGGGATGTATTTAACATTAATAGAAATTTTATTGTAAATCAAGATTTTTGCACTCGTTTTTGGACCCGTACGAAGTACGTGTCTTATGCGTTTACCACGTTTTGTGGTCCAAGCTATCATAAGTGACGTCCACACCAAGGAGGGATAAGGCTTAAAAATGACGCACATACAAAGCACATACATACCTGCTTGCTACAATGAGATTGAGTTGCCAGTGTGTTGGTTCGAAACTCAAGCGCAGACAGATTTCTTCCGATTGTTAGATTTGTAAACAAAACAAAGCTGATTGAATCGGTTCTAGTCATTTGAAGTTGAGTGCAGCGCCATCGTACGACTTACTCCTACTACTACTACTCAACTACTCAATGTTGACAAGTGTGTCGCAATGTCGTTTTACAGAAAACGGAATCCGACACGTTTCGCATACGGCGTGGCTGGAACAATACTCAAAAGAGCTACTGAAATACGCGACCTGGGAGTAACTCTAACGGAGGGTCTATCATTCAACAAACACATTGATAATATTGTGGCTAAAACATACTCGATGCTCGGCTTCATGAAACGCATTTGTAAGGACTTTCGCAATGTGGCCGCGCTTAAGAGCATCTATTTTGCACTTATTAGGTCACACCTCGAGTACGCTTCGGTTGTATGGTCACCTTACTACCAAGACCAAAGTGATAAGATAGAGTCAATTCAAAAAAAATTTTTGATGTATGCGTTGAGAAGAACTATTCGCCGGGACGAGAATTTTCGCCTACCATCGTACTTCAGTAGATGCAACGATATACAAATTGAGTCATTATCACGTAGACGAATCAATTTGGCTGCGATGTTCGTTTTTGATGTTCTCAGGGGTCGCGTGGATTCACCAAATTTACGTTTGAAATTAACGATAAATCGTCCAATTAGGGTTTTGCGCAACGTTAATTATCTGATACTTGAAAGCCATCAAGTGAACTACGGTATGTTCGAACCGGTTAACCACATCTCCAGGGTGTTCAACATGTTTGCCCATTTTTTTAGTGAGTCAATTACACGGAGCGCTTTTCGATCGGCTGTCAAATCGATGGAATTGAATAGAACTACTCTGAGAAGGAACGGATTTCTCCTATCTGTCATCTGACTATCTGTTTATTATCTTGTGTCCAAATAATGCTAATTGCTAATCAAATATTTTCATCTGTTTCCTTTTCATATTATCATCTATCACGACTAATGACACTGTGATCATGACGACGTTACTTTTACCGAACGCTGCTGGTCTGTGGAAATAATTCAGTGATGACGAGGCAAAGTTGTTTGACGCTCCGACGGGTCGACTGGGCGGAAAACATACTTCCGGGCTGCCGAATATTTTAAGTTGTAGTTATTCACATTGATAAAGGCCAGTAAGCTTTTAGAGTTGTTGGCCAGAAATAAATAAATAAATAAATAAATAAAAGTTTCGCTCCTAGTACATCTCATAGATGGTACTGGGTTTGTCGCACAGCTTACCACTGGAACAGTAAAAACTTTCCGGTAACGAAAGGATCTCAACCACAAAAGTAGCGAAAATATTAAATAATGATCAAACCCTTCATGGGTTGTTAAGGCAGATTATTATTATTATAATGTTAACTGTTACAGTTAAGAATTTGTTAAAGAACATCATCAATGGGTAGAGAATTTAAACATATTGTCAGACAGATTTCAAATTTTTACATCTTTAGTAACTTTTTTCGATATAGATATACGGTCAATCACAAATTTAAGTAGGAGATTGGGAAGACGCTCCTACTTACATTTTACACCTATTTCCCATGTAAGAATGAGTCGCAGGTTTCTCCTTAGGGACCCTTAGTCGGCCCTAACACTAAACAATTGTTTTGTTATATGTATTATTGAATGCCTTTTGTAATACTCAGCTAAACATTATATTCAACATTCTCCCCTTGCAAAGGAAGTACTGTATGTTGAATCAGAGTAGTCCGCCTCCAATTGATAATAGGTGATTATAAGAAGTAATGAGAAGTTAGTTCCTTTCGGATTATGTTCCGCCACACCGTCGAATTATTTGGCGGCTTTCAAGTGCTACATATTAACAAAACAAAAACGATAATAACTTGTCTGGATGCTCTAACTAATTTTGCTTAGTTTGTGATATTTAAATGCCGTTATCGATTATTTTCTAAAAAATTGAAGAGGTTCCGAAAAAAGGCAAAGATCGGCTCGACAGACGAATGCGATTTTTTTGCAGATCTCATACTTCTCCTTACTTCTGGATGCAATTTCCTATGGTGTCCAACGTGATGGTAAACTCATTAGCTCTCTGTGCTTTGTACGGGTCTAAATAGCCGGAACGGATTTTAATTAAAACACAGCACAACATAAATTCTGAATTTATTTTTAATTAGTTATTACTGTGGTCAGGTTAATTAGAGGTATGCCAGCTTTTGTTTGTTTGTTGTTTTTTTTTTGATGGCTTGATTGTCGTTGTCGATTTTCAATTACGATTTTTTAATCAAAATCGTATTTTCATTTCATTCGTTGGTAATGTTTAAACTTAAAAACCTACACATTGTTTGGATGTGGATAATTACCTCGTATGGAAGGCTTCAATATTTGACTGCTGTTATCGATTCTTACCTGCAATTGAAAGGAAATAATAGTGTTTCAATTGATATGTTTGGATAAAAATATGTTTTTTTATGAAATAACTTTTAATATTTGCTGATAAAAATAATACTTTCCAATGCTCACATAATAAATTCAAGGCGATATAGCAAGATCAGTATCTTAAAATAAGCTTTTGTTCTCAAATCTCCATAGAATTGCTTCTCTCAATATTGCAAGCGAGGTGCGGGAAATGATTGTTTTACAATTAGTGTTACAAGATACAAGATAAAGTGTATGTAAAGTGATGTTAACGAAACATTAGTTATTACTTTCCCATTATATTCGAAGCAAATAGCGAATTTTTAATATGAAATTATTTTTTTATTTAATTTTTGTAATCTGAAGTTTCCATATTTGGCTTTGTTTTGAAAAAGTCCTTATTAAAGTTTGATTTTTAATAATTTGTGTACCCTTATTTGAAATAGTAGCGTACTTTTAAAAATATTGACCTTTTCATGCTCCATTTTGTACTCAATTCTTTCATTATTTCTACTTGCTTGTTAGATCTTGATGAGACCTTTGAAATGAATTCTCATTTGTTGGAATAGATGAAAATTGAGGCAATTCTAGCTGACTTTGACAGTTTTAGCACTTTTTCGTGAAAATTTCTTATAGTTTTCATCCTTCCAACATTCGTTTGACAAAATGGTTATATAGATGGTTATATAATGTTATATGAAATTTAACGAATGATTTACGCAGCGTTACAAAAATTCAACGACCAAATATTGAATGCTAACAACAATTGCGGGTGGTGTGGAAATTCTACATTACGATGAAAATGGGTTTTCGGGAGCAATTAAATTCTAATAAAAAGTATCATAGCTTGAAAAGGATAACTGATCGCAATTATAAAATTCTCAATGGAAATGAGGAGTTTCACATAAATCTTATCGTGCGTGAAATTTAATGTGAATTTAATTTCTTGTTTGAATTGTTCCAAAAATTAAAGAGGAAGTTTTGCTGTGAGGTTTATCAACAAAAAATAGGAAAATCGAATGGGAATGTTGGTTTCAGCTAGGATAGCCGTGGCAAATGAATGCGAGGAATTTTTCACAAAAGTAAAAAGTAGAAAAATAACAGAAAAATTTTTTGAAGATTCTACGAAGTTTCTTTCTTTTTCAGACTAATCTTACTTCTTTAAGCTTACTTCAGCCATCAGAGAATTTTTATCGGTTTTGCGTGCGTCTCCTTACGAAATTGTGTGAATTCATTTTGGACTTTCGTTTTAGGCACTTTCTCTTGTAGCTACAGTGAGTGCAAAGATGATACGACATAATTTTGCAAGCGATAATGACTAAAAAATTGAGAATTTCAACAAGAGCGGCTTTAGTGAAAAGTACCGCAATTTACCTGAGTTGGAATTTCCTATTTTTTCCAGGGTAACACAACGATTTTCATGTGTTTTTCAAAACGCGTACACGAAAACAATATATTCAACCCGTAAAAATTGTAAAAATAGTACATTACATTACAAGAAGCTAAAATGGCGCATTTCGACCCAGGTGGTGAAATGTCAGAGGGCGAGTGGAGCCTTAGGACCTTTTTACCACTGTTGCCGAATTTTATACTATTTTTCGCGCAGACGGATAAAATGTGAGATTTCGAACTAAACGCTCCACGTTGAATTACAGTTGCATAATAATGATCGTAGTAGAAGTAGCACGTATACGACTAATTTTTTTTTTCTTTCTATTTAAATATATTACAATTATTATAAACAATATCACAGAAGCTATCACGAACACTTACAGCATTCTCACGCTGAATGGCAATAGAAATTCGTTGCATTAAAAAGTCAAGCAATCGGTGTTCGCCCGTATGTTTCTGTTCCTCCATCACTGCCGTAATTTGCATAAGAAACTTAGTTTCTTTTGCAAATTATTTGTTTACAGTTTTGCCGAGTTAAGGTTCTTATGAAATTTCCAAAAATATTTTCGAAAAACCTTAAGGTTTTTACGCAAATTATTTATTGTAATTTTTTTGCAGTTAAGTTTTTCGTGAATGCATTTCATCGGAGTTAAGTTTCTTATGCAAATTATTTATTAGTGTTTTTAGTTAAGTTTCTTTTGCAAATTATTTGTGTTCATCTTTTTCGAGTTAGGTTTGTTATGAAATTTTTTTTTGGCGCAATTTAAATTTTTTTTGAAAGTTAAGGTTCTTATGCAAATTACGGCAGATCAGTTTGCCTAACTTCTAAAGGAATAATCTAGTTTCGTGACCAATGGCACCAAAGGTGTCAGTAAATTATTTATTAGTTTTTGTGTTAAATTATTTGTTCGCATTTGTCGAATTTAAATGCGTAAGATCAATGATAACTTGTGTGATGTGTGCACCTCAATTTCGTTACACTTCCGTTGAGTTACTTTCAATTAAGATCACTGTCACCTCAACTATGATGTTTTCATTTCTTCTTGTTTGCAATAAATTTGTAAACAAACACCTTTATTAGAACAAAAAGATTTTCATTTAAAACGATAGATAAATTCACACAAATTGCACAGGATTTGCCTTTTAGCTAAAAAATAGTATATTACAAAAGGGGTTGGACATTTTTATTTTGACGAGTAGGGAGTTTGCATCGCAAGCCGAAGGCGCGGGATGCAATCACACGAGTCAAAATAAAAATTCCCTAACCATTTTGTATGTTATTTTACTTGCTAAGCCCCGCGAAAATGAAAATTACCGCAACTGTCATCAGATAATGAATCATTTTCGTGGGGTGCTGCGAGTAAAATTAACACTTTTTAAAAGTAAAATTACATTTTAATCACGAAATTATTCAACACAAAACATTCAAATGAATGACAACTCTGATTGTTTACATTTTTAAAGAGAGGCTATGTTCTCTCCGTTCTGATTTTATTAATTTTGTAACAAAAAATGACGAAATGCAGTGCAATTTGATTAACAAACTTTTACACTGAAGACTATAATGATTCATTGTGCAAAAAATGTCGTTTGTGTAAGATAGATTTTTTCAGCTTGTCGTGACAGAATTCAGCACTGATGCGGAAAAAATCTATACTGCACGACTCGTTGCAAAATGTACTATTTCTCGTGTGCGGGGTGAGCCCCCTTATTTTCTCCGTTCAAATCCGGTGAGAATAGAGCTTTTTGTTGGTAATAAACTGATCGACTGAAAATTAACTTTTACCGACGGGAATTAAATTTTAACCGACTGAAAATTCTAATTTACCGACAGAAAGTGAGCGAAATAAAATTCATTAAAACCGACCGAAAATTGAATTTTGATCGACGTATTTTGTACCTAACTAATAAGTTCAATTCTACCGATTGCGATGCACCGACCGAAAAAATTATTTACCGTCCAAATACAAAAAACCGCCGATAGAAACCTGGAGGATAAATTCCTTCCAGTTTAATATCCAGTCATACTTATTTATTATTTCGGTCGGTACTTCAAATTTTTCTTCGGTATTTCATATTTCTGATCGATTATGAACAATCGATTTTTTATAAATTTTACAAACATTTTACGAACTGTTGCACCAACAACGCTTTCCGTGCCTTTGATGAGCGACCTCTTTTTTGTTTTTGACCAATTGGAAACTTTTTCGCTTTATTCGGCACTGCTATGAGATCTTTTTTTATGACAATATCAACGACGTGCTTACACCGGCATTTGTGACGCATTTTTTTAATCGAATGGGAAAATATTTCAAAAGAATTTTTTATGTGTCGAAGCTTCCCAAATCGATATCAGTTGTTTTGGAAGTAAGGACGAGAACTTGCGTCACATTTCCCTTTTAAAAGGGGTTTTTGTTGTGATAAGCTATACTTATAAATCAATTTTAACACACCTGCGAAAGTTTGCGTAGCCGAAGGCGATTTATTTATATCATTGCAAACGAAAAAATTTCAGATATTTTCCACACGTTCGTAACGACAAAGCGGTCATGTTTTTCGTTTAGTATAATGAGAGTGTTTCATACATTACACAGTAATTTGATTTACATGGTTTCGTGCAATTTCATGGCATTTACTTTATGTTACATTAGCGATGAACTTCAGTGTAACAATATCGTTCGCTATGCATTAAAATATTTCTCAGTTCAATCTATTCGTCCCAATTAATTAAACTAATGAGTTTTCTATGCTCCTTATGGATTTTTTCAGTGAAAATATCTATTTCGCAATTCAAGCGGGAAAAATTTAGTGTATAAGTCGTGTCGAAATAGAAAATTCTAACTTGCTAAGCTTTGAACGTCTGCCACCCTGACACTTGTTTCTATTGCATCTAACTTCATTTTTGTCCTCACCCTTCCACATTGCAATGATTTCACTTTAACATTGCGCTACTATTTTTACTTATTCGGCACATGACCTCAGTGAACTTCGTAAGCAAATCTATTCCGGAATTTTAGCCAATTCAATGATACAGTGTATGTGAAAAGTTTACGAAATGGACATACGAAGTTTGTTAAGCATAATGGCTAGCCCTCCCTACACCTCCTTTTCTCACTCATGTATCGCAGGCATTCAAAGTCGCCATACTTACGCAAGAACCTGCATGGCACTATAATGGCTCATTCATTTAAATAGTGTTGTAATACATTACGTCCTACAAACCCATAGAATTTCCATTTCTAAACAAATTCGGTTTCGTTCTAAGTGTTCTTATTCACATGTAATGTACGCATTGTATACAAACTGAAATAACAATTTCAAAGAAACCTATTCAAGTTATTTTCATCACAATTTATGCATACCATCTAACATAAATCTATCAATCTTCTCAATCGCAAACACAAATCTTTATTAAGCACAGAAATTGCATAGCTCAAACGGAAAGACAGACACATAAAAACCGTCAACATTTTGCGGCTTGAACAACATTTGTAACAACCATTTCCATTATAATATCCATCCAATGCGTAATTATTCAATTATCTGTTCGGTAATAAAATGTATCATTAAGTTCATTTCATGCTAGTAATACAACCAATTAAATGATAATAAAAATAACTGAAATAATTCAAACAAATAATAAAATTGTTGTTGGTGAGTAAAAGAGTTTTATTATGTTCGGCGAAAACTAAGCAACGTAACGGTGAACGTTGAAATCAATGTGACGAAGACGAGAAATTATTAAATATTGAAGGGTAATTGAACGAATCACATTTCAACGGATGAGTTTCAGACATGAAATTAGTTTAGAGGTTTGAAGTAGTTCTTTCCGAAAGCAGAGAGGAAAAGTTGAAAAGCTAAAGTTTTGTGTGATATTTGTTGATTTGAGGCATCACAGGACTAAACTGTTTGCACTCTGTGAGTTTGCTTCCGGTATCACACCAATGCATCATAATTGTGGTGTATTGATTAAAATCACTGACTTCGTTCTCAGGGAGATGCGGGAAATTAATCAAAAAACAAGATTTTTCCTAAATTTTTAATTTTTTCTTAGTTTGTTTTACAATTTACAAATTTTTGGGAATAATTGTTGAAAACTTCATTCATGAGTAGTTGGTATTCGTTTTTATATTCTTTACAAAATTTATTGAACTGTAAGTTTTAAAGAGCCCCTAATTTCATTATCTCTAGTAAACTGAAAGTTTACAATCTCGTGCCTTTTTATTGGATGTACATTGCACATTGTACAATTTTAGCCGTTTCGCAGTTTTGCCAATGAAAAAAAAACATTGATAACAGAGATAATCTTAAAATCAGCTGATTTTTGAGAGCAAATAGTTTTAAAACTACCCGACTGAATAATTATGTTGGTTTTGAATTAGAGCTCGTGATGTTCTAAAGCAGTTTTGTAGATACGAAGGAAATATTTACAAAACAACATAGAAAAGCCAAAAAACCTCTTACAGAGGAGGTGTGACGCAAGTCTTCATTTCTGCTTACAAAAGTTGTGAAATCAGAAAAGGATGACGCACAGTACAATCTTCGCGAAAAGAAGTAAAAGTCAAATTTTTGCAGTGTAAAAACTGAAAGCTTAGAAATATTATTTTTAACTTCTGGAATTTGTGACGCAATTTTTTAAAAACACAACGTAACTTCGTTTAATTTTTTTGCGTATCGAAGCTGAATGCGTCACCTTCCTCCGATTTCAGAACTTCTGTAACTGGAAGAAAATCGTTTTAACCTAGATGCTCAATGTGTCACCCTTTTCTGATTTCACAACTTTTGTATGCAGAAATGAAGACTTGCTTCACACCTCCTCTGTAGAAAGTTTTTTGGCGGATATCAGTACTTTCGTAAGTTTATCTCTTGCCAAAAATCCCTCAAAATTTTGGTAACCTCACTCATGTCCAGAATGATCGACAATACCAAAAAACCACATTGAAGTTGAAAAATGCTAGAAAAATCCACAAGAATCCCATAAATCTAAGAAACTCCACTAGATAACCTCACTCATGTCGAGTATAACCGACAAATGTCAAAAAACCTGATGGAAGTTGAAAAGTGCGAGAGAAATCCACAAGAATAAGCCTAGGAAGCTCCATTGGATGACCTCATTCATGACGAGAAAAACTGAAAAATATTGAGGCCCTTCTCAATAAGATTTGCCAACTTTTAGATGAAATTTTAGGAAATTTTCGGTAAAATTCATCTTTTTCTGTAGCGCTACAGCGATACAAAAATGGTCAAATTTCATCCTACATCCTAAATTTTGTCTAGACCTTTCCATCAAGTGAAAATTTAGATTGATTGATTGATAATAATTTTATTGTCTACTAAAAAGCCGACATGGTAAAAAAAAGAGTTGCTATGATTTTAATCATAGTTCTCGTTAAAAAAACCAAAACATTTACAAAAATCACTTAGAAAGTAACATAAAATAGCAATTAATATAAATAAATAACAAAACACAAAGAATATAATTTAGATTATAAAAAAAAAGAAAATACAAAAATTGGCGTTAGGTCTTGTCAAATTATTTAAAAACAAAAATTTAAATGCGTCAAATTTAGAGAAAAAAGAAAAAATCCAAAAATATTTGCTGTCAATTTGTTACCATAATGATGGCATCGTCAAAGTGGTCAAAGTGTTAAGCAAGCCAAGGGTGACCAAAGAAAAATTCAGTGTAAAGATTGCTGTAAAATTATAATGGTTGCTGTCATCACAGTTGTCGAGTTGATTCTGATCAGTCTTATCTGTACAAAAGGGGTTATTGATAACCAGTCGACTAGACTGGAAGTTTTGCACAAATCGATAAGATTTGGAGTTTCAATTTCAAAGTCGTAATGACTTTTTAGATGAAGTGAATATTGTAGGTTTTAGGAAATTTCATAGGAAAATTTTCCTACCAAACTTCCTACACCTAGCTTCATTTCCACATATCTTCGGAACCAATCGTCCGAATCACATCAAATTTCATCCTATTTCCTAGTACTCGGTTTGTCTTAGGATAGGATGAAATTTGACATTGGAGGGTTGCGTGATGAAACCGCAAATTTCATCCAAACTATCCATTTTCCTCGCAATTTGAAAAAATGGTTCCGAAGTTGTAAGTACTTGAACTCAGAAATCAAAATGGATGCGAGTCTAAACCATCATCATCATACTTTATGGACCGCTTATACCTTTCGGTATGGGCCTTTATCTCAAAATCGGGTGATCTTGGACCACCCTCCTCCATACCCTTCTATCCCTCGCCAAGGAGATGGTTTGTGCGCCAAGTCAAAGTCCCCTAGTTTCTAAACCTAATTTAATTGAGCCTATAAAACTTCTCCTCGGCCTACCCCTAGAGCGAACGTCTGGGACCTGCGCATTCAATATCCTATTTGTTAGCCTGCTATCACCTCAGGCGACTAACCCTTGCCGCCTTTTCCACCGACGAACGTTACTCCTAAATTTTCCCTGATGTCGTTTCTGATATGAGTGGGCACGACTGAGGACTTCATTGCTAAATTAAAAATCCTAAAATGCACTAAACATGCAATCCCATAAGTTTTTTCTTCAATGCATTTCGCAATATGAGAATTGTGGACGCATTTTTATGAGAAAAATACAATGCCTGAAGCAACATACGCTGCGATTGCATGTTTTTATGGGAATTTGATTTCAGGTGGAGCGTCATTGTACTGTGGAGTTCTCCAGTACTGACGGGTAGCCCGTACATCAATATTCATCGTCTTACAACTACACGATAATATGACGGGGGTGACGAGATCGGATATCACAAGATTTTTCTTGATTAATCTTGAGTTGCACAAGAAAAATCTTGCGATATCCGATCTCGCCACCCAAATACATGCAATATTCACTCTGATTTGTTCTGCTGAAAATACATAATCCACATAAATTTAATTCATGCAAATTTTCGAATGTATTTTGAAGAATTGAATGAATTTGTTGAAAACAATTCATGATACATAACAGTCGGTAATATATAACGGACATTTGGGCTAAACACAACAAAATGACCGATTGTGCACTAAAATTTTTGTTTTGATTTGAATGTTTTTATTTAGAAGAGTGTGACTTATGTCACTTACCGGCAATAAATTGTAAGTTGTTTGCTACTTACCTCTGTGAAGGTTATCAGCAAACTTAAATAAGTTAAAAGCTTTTATGAGTTTGGAAAAATGTTCTTAGAGTATCAATACACTCCTGAGAGTTGATGTCAAGTCGACAATATTTTTAAGTTAAAAAAACATTTTGTCCATTCGTTCCTGGAAATTTCAACTATTTGTTTCTGGTTTATATTTTCTTCTTTGCCGTCTCGTAACACAAACAAAGCAAAAACATACCTGCTAACAATTCAAATCACGTACGTGATATTTATCAACACTAAACATAACAAAATTTAATAACTTTCGATATATTCTTATGAAGTTCTCTTTCAAACTTTCATGTAACCTATTTCGGAAAAAAATACATTTTACCGTAATAGAAACATCTCACATCCGAAAAATGAACATCTCCATTATGGAATCAAGCTCCACCTTTGAAATGTTAGTTTGGCATTTGGATGACTGCCAATTTGTCTGCAATTTGAATTGAGATTTATTTTTATGTGAATATTCTTCAAAATAAACCAATAGAATAAATTACATTTATTTGATTTTCTTCGAAAACTTTTCATATTTTTCTGCAGCTTAATATTGTAGATATATAGATGTAAAATCAAAGTAATTTTTTCCAAATTTAACAAGAAAAATATGATTTTTGGCCGTTCGGTAATTGATTGATAATTCAATCTCTGAACCCTGGATGTAGGATACTGTGATAGTACGTCTGAAACATTTCCTTTGGACGTTATTGCTACTGGTTTCATTTGCGTTAAATCGGAATGTAGCTTCCAGCACACACAGCGATATCCCGACTACCTTTGCAGGAAACTAAAAAGTTACTCGAACGACGAGTGCTAACGTACAGAGAGAGAATCATAAGCTTGTGCAACTTTTTTATTTCTCGTTTATCTCTATTTTAACATATTTTCTTGTATTTTGTGCATGTAAAACTCGGTTTTTCGATGAAACGAGTTAAAACGAAACGTTGCACAATCTTATACATGAAATTTTGCACAATCTTATGATTCTTCTCCTGTATGATAGAAGGGAGGGAAAATATGTAGTAGATATCACAGCTGGCGTGCCACAGGGACCAACGCTGTGGAATGAGATGTACGAAGCAGCGCTACGGTTGACGCTGCCACGATGTACGGCGACGATTGCTTTTGCCGGCGACCTGATCCTAATGGTTATTGGTACGTCAAAGTTGTCACAGTGGAAGCGTTGGAAACTGTTGCAAGTAGAATGACAAGTGCAAAGCTGAAATTGATCCATCAGAAGACTGAGATCATGCTCGTGAGTTATTGCAAAAGAACCCAGCAGGTTGTAGTGAACACTGACGCGAACGAGATCACATCCAATCGACAATTAAAATAGCTTGACGACCGCATCAATTTCAATAGCCATGTGGATTACGCGTGCGAAAAGCCAATGAAATCCAACGCAGTACGTGGAGGCTTATTTACTTATTTTAAAAAGGTTTTTGGGTCTCTCTTATATGCCATTAACGGGTCACAAACAAACATTTACACTTCTTACTTGTACTGAAGTGGTCACCAATAATCGAAATTTGAACCAAGTTTCTCATGTAAGAAGTGAACATTGTTGGCTGCAACCCGTTACATTAGATATTAATCCGAGTATTCAGCAACGTATTCCATCCCGAAATCCACAATTTAAAATTACGGAACATTAAGTTGATACCAATCAATCTCTTTGCGTCGTTGTAAGGTGATCTATTCAAAGCGCTCAAAAAAGTTGCGCATTATGTCTTAGTCTTAGAATACGAAAATGTTGTTTTAGAAAAAAAGCAAAATTTAAGTACTAACGGGAACAGGCGATTTCGTATTTCATGTATAAAAGAAAATAACTCAATTGGTTCCCAGAACGCATCCTTTTGGGAAGTTTCTGTCTGCGGATGCCAATAGTTACTTCATTATAAAATGTTATTCAAAAGCCTGTGTTTCTAAAAAGTGCTGATCATATTTTCTTACCTATTTCACATAAACTCATTATAGATTCACCTAAAAAATTAAATTAAATTGAATTACCTCCATCATTAATTGAAGCTTTGTAAAAATACACACACGACGACGGAAGCATTACAACATGTGCAATCATTATTACGATTCCAATCAAACATTAATGTCGGTTCGTAGTTATCGATTTGCTGTTGCACTTTAATTTTAATTATTTATTGCTTTCCTTATAGTTTTAATGGGGTTCTCCGCTACGCTTTATATAAGTTTTTACTGAATAAGTCCAGTTGATAGAACAATACTTTGTAATTAAGTCGTTAAAACTTTTATTATAGACTTTCCACCTCGCTTTCCACATTGAATGTTGCCTTGCCTTGTTTCGTAAAATTCAATTTATTGTAAATGAAAGTATTCCTTTGAAAAAACGAAGTAATTTATAATTCATTGATGATAAATAAACGTGAGTTTACATCGGTGTGCATTTGAATTATTACTAAGCTCGAATATGTCGGTTATTTGAGAGCTATTCTTGTTATCAGACCCGTACGAAGTGCTTCAAACAGGGCTTCGATCTATGGGTTTTTAGTTTTAGGGTATAAATCAGAGAAATCTGCAAACAAAAAATTTGTCCTACCGTCAACTAGATAACTTGAGTAAAAGTTTGAAAATCTGTTTTTTGTTCCTGAAATGTAATTTGAAACATTTTTTGTGTTTTTTGTTTTTTTTTTTTTTTACATAACTAGAGTAAATCTTTTCTGATTTTCATAAATCTTTTTGTGTCCTGCGAGTTGCGGGAATGTGTAATTATTTTCATAGTAGCCATCGTAAATTTGTATTGTACACTCTTGTCGACTTTATTAATTTAGACCTGAAAGTTCTAAAATAAATAGTGAAATGAAATTTAGAAATATATAAATCGTTAGGGATATTTCCGAACAAATTAACCGATTTTTGAGTTTTACACTAACTTTTCTCATTAGCTCGACTGTGTGTGGCTGCGGCGAAATCAATTTTTCGGTTGGAACCAATTTAAATTGGTAGCACGACTAAGTAAAGCCATGAAACATGACGATAAGAACAAATGAAAAGAAGATCTCTAAACATTTGTGTAATTATTGATTTTTCAGGCTTTTGACCCATTTTTTAAATTTTTGGGTCAAAATGGGTCAAAATGATGATAATGATAAATTCGTTTATTTAGCAGAAGCTATTAAAAGCTTGAAAAATCAATAATTTTTACACAAATGTTTAGAGATCTTCTTTTCACTTGTTCTGATCGTCATATTTCATGGCTTTAATTAGTCATGCTACCAATTTGAATTGGTTCCAACTGAAAAATTGATCCCGGGAGTTGCGGGAAAAGTGAGAAAGTAATAGACATAAGCAAATTTGAATATTTAGAAGCAAAATTAACATAAGCTCTTAAAATGTGTGCAGTTCCAAGTTTTTTGTCATCATAAATCCATCTTCTTATTTAGAATGAGATTTGCAATATTGTCTAATTCGGATGACATGCAACCTACCACAACACTTTCTTTATGGTTTCGCTCGCATACATCTTTTCAAGAACTAATATTTTTGTTTAAATATTTTTCATAGTAGTCATATTGGTCGCGTCTAACACAGTAAAATGTACGGGCATCTAATATTGTCAATCTAATGTCAAACTCATTGTAAATAATAATGTTTGCTTACTTTCAGTTTCTTTTCAATAGAAGGTAACTCAGTTGTTGCTTAGAAATGATTAAAGTAAGGGATTTTAAAGAATTCGTTGTTTTTCATTTATTGAAAAATATAACAATTTTTAAGAGTCACTTCGCATCGCACGCATTCAGCTCCCGGCAATGCACTGGAAAATAAAATTACTTAATAAATATTGCGGTGAGTGTTTTTTACTGTAAAAATTATAAGAAAGAAACTTAAGAAGTTAAAAAGAAACAAGTTCAAGCCTCGGTATTTTACTTCAAAACGCTTTCAAGATGACAACTGTTTCGTAGCTACTTCATATTTCTCTAATAAACGAATGTGTCAAACAATTTTACAGATGTCAGTGCTGACTATTCGAATCGACTGATGTCCATCAATTGTTCGCGTTTCTCGCAACTTCCCGCCGCAGCCACATACAGTCGAGCTAATGAGAAAAATTAGTGTAAAGCTCAAAAATCGGTTAATTTGTTCGGAAATTTCCCTAGCGATTTTTATATTTCTAAATTTCATTTCACTATTTATTTTAAAACTTTAATGTTTAAATTAATAAAGTCGACAAGAGTGTACAATGCATAACTGCGATAGCTACAATGAAAATAATTTACCATTCCCGCAACTCCCTGAATACGGAATTAAATTCGAACGACTCCTAAAAAGCACCAAAAATCAAAATTATTTACCTTGTCTTTTTTTTATTTCAGGTCCAAAAAATAATACCAATTTAATTACTGTGTGGCTTGTTAGAGCAATTCAAAGGGGCAACTCATCCTATTGTTGTAAAGTTAACCTAATTAATCCAGTTTATACATTCGTCTTCTTAACAAAATTCAAGCTAGGGAAAAAAGAGATAGAAACGATGGTCGTCTCCTAGCAATGTCTTAAAAATCGAGGTCGCTGTTTTGTAGAGTCATTTCCTCCTCGGAACTTTCGAAGTTAAAGTTGAAAAAGTGCTCAAAAAAAACTTTTGATATGTTGTAGAGGCAGTTGAGGGGATCATTTTTGCCCATGGAAGTAGTAGCCGCCGCGCTTCGGCTCAGCGGCGGCGGCGGCTCAAAAGGAACTTTTGATATGTTGTGGAGAAAGTTGAGGGGATCATTTTCGCCCATGGAAGTAGTAGCCGCCACGCTTCGGAAACGAAAACCCTTTTTAAAAGGGAAACGTGATGCAAGTCCTCGTCCCTTCTTCCAAAACAACTGATATCACAGCAAAAACCTTTTTAAAAGGGAAACGTGACGCAAGTCCCCGTCACTTCCATCAAAACAACTGATATCAATTTGGGTGACGCTTGCAGCGTCGGAACGCACAGAATTCTTTTGAAGTATTTTCACTTTTCATTAAAAAAATGCGTCACAAATGCCGGACCCCCCAGTATTATAGTTTTTCTGTACTTTCAGGTTTCACAATGCAAAAATTTGACTTTATAGGATGTATGGCGTATTTTTCTACAGGAAATCAAATTTTTGCGTATGAAAACTGAAAGCGTAGAAAAATTATTACATTGGCGGGTCCGGCATTTGTGACGCATTTTTTTAATCAAAAGTGAAAATACTTCAAAAGAATTCTGTGCGCTCCGACGCTGCAAGCGTCACCCAAATTGATATCAGTTGTTTTCGAAGAAGGGCCGGGGACTTGCGTCACGTTTCCCTTTTAAAAATGGTTTTTGTTGTGATTATAAATTCCCTGAGAATTTGAAGAGGTTTTTTGTGTTGCTTCAGATGGGTTTTTCAATATTACCCTTTCGGCAGTTTCCAACACAAATTAATGTCGACCTAACTTCATGGGTAGTTCCATAGCGTAGTTGGATAAAATTTAACGTAGGAACACTCATGTAACTGTTTTCTGAATGAGATACAACCTTAGAAAGTTGTTGGCCATATGCGATTTAGTGGGAAAAAATGTTACCGGGATGAAAATTGCGGTGTGTACTTAATGAGATCCGAGTGTTCCCTACGATACATTTCCCAATGGAACTTCCCTATATACATAAGAGTAAACGCAATATTTACTTTGATACGTTCGAATCTTTTTGGAACATCTATTCTGTTTGCGTACGGATTCCTTGCATATGTTTATGTTTTAAATGATGAAAAGAGAATCTCTTTCCTTTGCAATCAAAACTATATATTGAAAAAATAATTGTGAAATGGCGCAAACATTATATGAATGTTGTTTTTGTGGTTCTGAAGCAAGCAATTACTCAATGTTGGGTTGCTTGAGTTGTGAACCAAAAAATTAACCACAAACATGCGTGACGGGTAGAAACAAATGATAAAGTAGGCGAACGGAGAAGTTTAAGTAAACTAAAAGTTTTTAGTGGCATGCGGCACACTTCATTGTCGTCGGCAAACATCGCAATTTATGGACTACTATTAAACGTCACCTCAATTGATATAATATAAGGGCAATTCTGTTGTGTGTTACGTGGGAGTGGTTATCTTCATCATTTTCACTCTTACTACGTGACTCACAGTAAATTGAGACAAAACATCTCATTCCTACGTCACAACAATTCTACTTCATGAATTTTCCTTAGTTTACATTATTTCCAATGACAACTGTAGACGTTTCCATATAAACTTAACAAAATAACTGTGGTGAATTCTTAAATGTATGCAGCGTGTGCAGATTCGTCTCATTTAGATCGGTAGAATGGTGCCATAAATTCTTTTAGAAGTACATAAAACGCTTTTCCGTAAAACAGAAAAAATGTCTTTTATTTTTTAGTCCCAAGTTCGTACTACCTGACGTCCAGTCGATCATATTTCGGCGACTTCAGGGCACTTTTCAGGCACCTTTTGCTACTATATTCTTAATGATTTGTATCCGCTACAAAACTCTTGTATACTGACCAAGCAAATTCTGTCCCTAACCAACATAATTCAATCGTTTTATGATTTTTTCTATACGTCTTAGAGAAGATAACATATCCGTTCAACCACATGTCCATGTCAATCCAAAAACAAAATGTAAAATTACAACTTTTCATTGGACGTTAAACGTCCACGTTCTACTCAACTCATTCAAACATGCATTTTACAAAATAGTAAACAAAATGTGAAATAACACATGAAAGTTAATTTGAAATCAAATTGCGTGACTATCGCACATAAAACATATAAAGCAAATAGCATGCATTAAAATTCTTAATGCACATCATAGACTCATGTAACTAATTTAAAAACAATAAAAAACAGCATAAAATGTAGACTTCAGTTAATACGTTTACATAAAAAGTTCATTGTTAAAATGTACATCGTGTACCGAAAGGTGTACATATTGCACCTCCTCAATTGATTAGCTTTGATTGAATAAAAACGCGACACAATCTGGTTGGAGCAGTAGGTACGTATGTTTTACAAAATGTTAAATAGTTTGTAGCCGAAGTCGCACGCGCGTACATATCGGAAACAATACTAAAACATTAGGTTAATGGAAAGTATTTTAAATGTCTGCATAAATATTATGGAAACTATAAAAGTCAACCAAAAGCAAAGACCACGACCGATGAAAACGATGCTTTTCCGGCGAATCTTTCGTTAAAAAAATTGTTAATTTCAAAAAAGTACCTCAATAATTAAATAAAGTCCTTGTTTTTTCATCTAGTAGTTGAGCAATTTTTTAAGATTTCTTAGTTTTTCCAACAAACTCCTCGTTAGAAGATAGGTCTGCACTTTCAGCCAGGACACTTGGTGCCGAAAATTTGAAATTGTCAAAATTGCGTAAGTTTGTAATTCGACACCTGGTTGCATACTTTGGTCCGTTACCTGGGAATATAGAAGGCAGCCGGGTGCAAAGCATCTGTCTCCACCAAAGTTTACATATTAGTGATATCTATACGTCATATAAGTTTCAACTCGGCACTAGGCTGCATCCTCGAGTCAAGACTTTTTGAATGCAGAGGGTAACAGCAGCCTGGTGCCGAATTGAAACCTATGAGACGTATACTTTTGCCTCCAATTTGGCGAAAACAGATTTTCAGCACCAGCTGCCTTCTTTATTTAGCTTTAGGGTCCCAAGTACGCAGTTACTAACTCCTTCTTAAAGATAGGCGTTGTCAGAATTTCAGCACCAGGCTGCCTTGGTCTGACAAAGTTTTACCGACGAAATGTAAGACCTTGTCGGACAAAGGCAGTATGGTGCTGTTGTGAAGGTTCATTTGTCCCATTATTCAAGTTAAAATATGAGCAAAATCGGTTAAGTAGTTCTCGAGATACGGTCGAAAAAGAGTCCAAAAACGTCTTCGCAAATATCTCAGCAAGTATGGCACGGAAATTGTTCATTTTGGTGTCAAATGAAAGCATTTGATCTCACAAAACTCACAAAAATTTATTCTCCACAACATTGCCTTTGTCTTTCAAAAAATATCTATAATGTAGTTAAGCAAATATAGAAGAAAAACCATCTGTGTTGTCATGCCTGGGAAATGAAACAATGGAATTTGATGTTGTCTTGTCTATTTATTTTCGCCTATATTTCGGAACACAGTTCCATCTTCAGGGCGCAAATATATTCGCCTTTTATATTAACTTTATTTGAATTTTCTGGGTTTAGATTGGGCTTGTAAATTCTACGAGGCTGAAAACTAATTCGTAGCAGATGAAATTCTGTTCCAGAATATAGGCGAAAATAAAGTAAGAAACCAAAAAGAAACGGCAAAACAACGCAATTAAATAAAAACAACTGCTTTCGTATGGCCGAGAAACTCAATTTCATCCATTCCATTGAATTGGTCCAAGTGCCCTAACCACTGACCCCATTTCCACAAAAATTTTTAGAGAAAACGTTTTCCAGGGTCTAAGTGAAAAATGCCCCAATCCTGGGATATGACCACTTCTCGAATTGGGCGGTAGATAGTAACAAACTCAAAGTTGTACAGAATAAAAGCTTAGAGAACACGCCCATGAAATCAATGGTATGATCTATTTTGATACATACAGGTCTTTGCTTATGTTAAATAACACCATCTTCGTCATTCTATTGTGTATGATATACACTATCTGTAGTGTTTGTTTCTTTGTCTTATGCAGCATTATTAATTTTTCTTATAAAATATTATAGATAACGTCGTAATGTAAACTACTTATGAACGTATCGCAATACCTTGTCGTTCAACTTTGTACGAAGATGATGCTAAACTCTTTCAATTACTGAAGTAGAAGCAGACCCATTCAACCTATTAGCACTTTGGTTTATTCTCATACAGTAAATTATATGAATACATAGTGTGAATTTTATTGATTTTATCAGACGTTCTATAACGTGTTTATTAAGCGTATCGTCGGTAAATACATGTTGTAGCAATTACCTAATTATTATAGCATACAAAACGATATTTCCGATGTGTGTTGTAATTATTGTGAAACGATACATCATCATCTATCTGTATCAGCAAACTGACAAATTTCGAATCCGACTTTTTCGCGAAAAAAGTTTTCATCAATTAAGTATGATGACGTAAAAATTATTAGAGCGACTCGTTAACAAAAACCTGCTGTGACATCGCTCGAAAACTCGTTTCCGAAAAAAAGTATGTACTGACCTGACTTGGATCTGTTGTTTTAACTCGTGTGGATGCATTGCTCTCCTTCGACTCGAGTTGCAAACGTCACAATTGTCAAAACATTAGTATATCGTCATATATTACAATATTACAATACTATGAAGAATATTACGAGGATCTTATATACATTATAATGTTTTTTATATGGGCCATAGTGTGTTGGTGCAAACTTGACATTTTCTTTGAGTAATATTTATTCTCAATCATGTGTCTCACACCAATACGCTCTCACACGTATAGCAAACATGTTCAAGTCAATGTAGTGTACTATTGTTTATATAGTTAAAATCCGTGCATCTATGTCGTACACAAGGTTGGGTTCACTAGTGGCTTTTTCTAGCGTCGCTAACGTTAGCGCTGGTTTAATACACTACTTGCAAGCTTTTTTGTAGCAGCGTTCCCTACTGACTAGCACCGCTAACGCAACGTCATTTTTTTTAAACAATTTTACTTTTTGGTCCTTCATTACTTTCCAATTTAATTTTTGTATTGCCCTACTTTACACAAAGATTTTTACCGACTTTCTTCGGAAATCTGTTTTCCCTGGAGTTCACGTTAGGCGAATAGAACACTGGACTTATTTGAGCTGATAATTCTAAAATAAGAAATGACCGCAAAAAATAAAGAATTGACCGCTAAAAATAAGTGATCGCTAAGTGCCATGAAAAACTACGCGCCCAGGACATAGCTGTTCTTTTTTATTTTTGACACTACTTCTTCCTTCGTTGATGGATTTTTGACCTCTTGTTATTTTTGCACTTAATTGGGCTTATTATGAGGGAAGAGTTGTTGTCAATAAGAAATATTGTTGAAAAATATTAGCGATAAAAAAGCACTTATTTCTGGGTCAACCTGCGAAATATTACATACCCCTACCCCTTCGCAAAGCCAAACGATCCCTGAACTTCGTACGTAAAAACCTTAAGTTAACAATTTAAAACAACTATTATTGCTACGGTCTTTACATATACGATGCATTCATTCATTCATTCAAATTAACATTATACATTCAAGCTCAGCACATATTTATGTACCTACATTCCGAACTTTTCACCCTAAATAATGTAATGTATGAATTTACCTACATTGTAACGAACGTTGAAGATATGCAATTTACCTTTATTAAAATCCATAAATTAAAAAAGTCACATCACAAAAACGATGTCTTAGAAAGGCATCTTTTAACAAAGGGCACTAACACGATGGAATTTTGCCATTGTTAACGAGATTGTATGTGAAAACTTCTCTTGATGGCTTATAATATAATTCTTTATGTTTAATGCAAAGTATGCTGGAATAGTAGATTACAATACATCGTGAGGGAGTTAGTCAAATGATAATGGTATGCTGGATGACAGTTGGGTTTTATGGGAGAATAAAACATGCAATTCTCTCCCAAATAACACAACTGTGATTCAACATATAATTCCTATCAACATGTAATTTCTATTTGGTCAGTGGTGCCAACTTATCATTTCTCTGATAAGAACAGTTGAATGCTGAACACACACGAGACATTGAAAACGTGTTTTGATAAAAATTCTCTTTGTTCAAATGTCAATTTGCCAACAACCTGTTCACTTCGAATTTTTAAATATTTTCAAGATGGAGAAATGACACCTGTTTATTGATGCTTTTTGACGAATTTTGTTTACTACGAGATGTTTATTTATTATCGTTGCTATGATTTTAGTCTGCTGGGTGATTTGCCGTGCGTCGAAATGCACATAAATGATTTTAACGTGTACGCACACGGTCGTTGAGTATACGCTGCAGGTTCATTGCTATGTAGATGCAATTTAACAACCTAGGGAGTAATGATGCGACCTACGTAATGAGCCATTATGGTCCAGTTCATCCAGAATGAACTCTTCTTATTTTTATAAAAAAAAACTATCTCCATTCCGCGATTTGAACCTGGCACATTCACAATGATATTCTCACCAACTTTGCCTTTGGAAGTCATACTCATACCTTACGAATCTAGAAGTAGTCATATCCCACGATTAGGTAATTTTTCCTAAAACCTTGAAATACGTTTTCCTTAAAATTTTATTCTCTACTCTACAGTTTTGCTTTTGCCACCTGCTTTCGTATATGGCCTCAAGAAATTTTTCCCAATTTTTTTATTTGACATCAAAAATACCTTTCAGGTAAAAAAGTTTAGGGTGATCGCTTGAGTCATATGAAAAAAAGCGGAGACGCACGGAAGATTAGACATTTCATTTGCTGATTCGTCACCTGAACAATAATCATGGCCCCACTCGAGAGTTTGGTTTTCACCAAAATTTTTCGAACAATTTTTTTTTCTATCAAAGATATAAATTAACTTACAAAAGTACTAATATCCGCACTAAAAGCCTCTTACAGAGGAGGTGTGACGCACGTCTTTATGTTCTGAAATCAGAAAAGGGTGACTCATTAAGCATCTTATTCAAAACGATTTTCTCCCAGTTACAAAAATTCTGAAATCAGAGGTGGGTGACGCATTAAGCTTCGATACGTTGAAAAATTATTACGCTATTGACTCTGACATTTGTGACGAAATTTTTTGAAAACACAACGTAACTTCGCCTTAATTTGTTTTGCGTATCGAAGCTTAATGCGTCACCCACCTATGATATCAGAACTTTTGTAACGAGAAGAAAATCGTATTGAATAAAATGCTTAATGTGGTCATGGTCACCCTTTTCTGATTTCAGAACTTTTGTAAACAGTCATAAAGACTTTGCGTCACAGCTCCTCTGTAAGAGGTTTCTTGTGCGGATAAATGTATCCCCGCAACTTCCGTCTTGACCCTCGATCTACCCCATTCCCGCTTTTTCTTCCAACTGGGACAAATTTTATGACAGTATCGCTAGCACATAACATTTTTGCTAGTATTGCACGCGAAAATATCATATTTACTAAGAAAAACACAATGGAAGAAATAAAAGCAAAACTATGCATTGTCACGAACAATCATTTTGTTAAGATTTTATCTTGCAACACACATTCACAAAACAAAAGGGTTTTATTTATTAATCAGACACGAAATAATTGCCATTACCATTATTTGTGTAAAGTTGTCGTATGCATGCAATTGAGTGAATTTGGCGGATGAATGATTAAAATCCTATTTTTCATTTGTCGTTTTCTACATCCTATTGCTGATAGTTAGTGTTTCAACTAAACATCAGTTCTTCAGAAAGCGCTGAAAATAAGTATCCAAACAAGGCTCAAGCCTTATTTAAAGCGTCTTATTGTTCGAGTAAAAAACGATCGAAAACGTAAGCGAACATGAAATAGCATTTTCAGTCATCTTTTCATTTTAATAACTGAATGAGCTTTGCGTGTGTACAATCTCGTAGTTCGATATGAAACTCAAATAAAACCAATTTAGGAGCTTAGATTATAATTGAATTGTATTTTTGTTATCGGTTCAGTTCAATTCTCCATAGACAATACGAATGGGGCATTCAAACAGAAAAGGAAATCCGAACAAAAGAAAATATTGTTCCGTTTCTAGGTGTGTGCTTCAATGGAATGATATAATGTCTAAAATGGAAGATTGAATCCACATTTCAGATAAAAAGTTTTAAGTTTCATTTGATTAGTATTTTAATCGCTTCGTAACACATTGCAAAACAGTAGAATATTGATAAAGTTCTTTGATTTACTTCATTTATTGCGTAACTTTTTCAGGTTACATATGTATATCGAGATTTTACATCGAAAGAACATAACACTAAAAGTAAAACAGTGGGCCTACGCCAGATTCGTATGAACCGTATCATAAGAAGACATGCATCAATTTCTTTAAAAGAAGAAAACTTGTAAGATCCACTGTGTTGAAATGCATCCGCTGAGTATCAATAACCGTAGAAACATACCAGGGATCAGAGGAGACAGATGAACACACCACCAACTCACCACCTCCGCGTTTTATGGAGTGAAATGTCACTGATTCCAGCGAATCTTTTTTTCATGAAATTGACAAGTAACGTAGATAGACTACTATACGCTAATCTTCGATCATAAGCCATTAAAATTTTTTTTATCTTGTGGCGATACCATTTTCTCTCGTATTAGTTGAATAGAGTGTCTTCACTTTAATAAGGTACAATAGTTATTTGGACCACAAGGGACGAAAGTGAAAAATTTCAACCGTGTGTGAAATTTGCAGCCCGCGTCGAAGGCAAGGGCGGCAATCGCACACAAATTTTTTACGTCGTCACATGTGATTCACACAACTTTTCATTACAACGAATACGAATCTTATAATTTTCGAATCCCAAATAAATGCGAATTCAACTAAGGTCAATAATTTATTCATTGGAATTGTTATGATTTAAACATCACTGCAGTAATAGAAGCAACAGCATATAGAAATTAAAAAATATGACGTTTTACATGCAACGGAGACGAAAATGAAGGTTTTTTTTATAGTTATTTGTGTGTCGTTTTTTGACGCTCTGCTCGGTCTACAACACGCGAAATTGCCTAAAATCAGTCGTTCAAAACAGATACACAAAAAAGTTTTCATGCAGAGGTCCAAAATCGAGAGAAAATTTATAAAATTTCCTTCGATTTTGGCCCCGAAGCATGAAAAATTATTTTCGTTCGGTCGTTTTTTTTATAAAGCTACTTTAATTTGGTTAGAATCGGAGACAAGTGGAGCTTTATAAAAAAAACTAAAAGATTTAGAAACATACCGTAGAACAATTTTTTTTCATCACTTTTACACAAATTTGGAAAACGTATGGAAAAACATAGTTTTTATCAATTTTCTTTAAAATGTACCGGACAACTTATTAAGTGCCAGAACAGTTTAGTTTTGACCTTAGAAACAATTTTTCGAAGAGAAATCCCATGGGCGCGACTTTTTTAGTTCAACGTTAAACCCTCGGTTAAACCTGTTTCTGTCTATTAATAATTTTTGATCTGGAGAACTAGACATCCGATCTTCCTGAAATTTTCAGGGAACGTCAGTCTCGACCCCAAATGAAAAATTTTCTATGCCGCTTTTCCTGGAAGATTCTGGAAAAGCCGTGGCATGGGAAAAAGTGGTCAATTTTGAGTGTTTTTTGGGTAATGCTGGGAGTTTTAGATTTTTAGCTCCGAAGCGACAATACCTACAGAGTTGGTTTCTTCAGAAAAGCTTTAGAGTTTGATCAGGAGAATTTTTTGAGATCATACGAAAATGATTGCCAGCTGTCAAAGTGACGTCATCTTGGATTTTTTCTTAGTTCAATTTTTCTACTATTCTTTGGGCTTCCGTTATTTTTCAGAGCTAACAAATAATAATGGTACGTCAAAACCCTCCAACCACCACAGAAACGCAATCTTGGATATCCTAAATTGAAACACTTAGCATCCTCGTGAATTGAAATACTTAATCCAAAAGCATTTTTCCAAATAGAAGATGTTTGTAAGTTCTTCCGGACAAAAGAGTGTGGTGTTGGTGGCATCCTCCTCAGGTTGTGTTGATGCTGTAACTTTTTTACTTCATTCAAAACGCATCACATTCGCTTACCTCTCTTAAAATTTGTGCAGCTGAGGAGTTTCTATACATCATCTATGTAAACTTTGTTTCATTTAATTTTCTTTCATTGAATTTTTGATCACATTGCTCTATTACGTATCGCTTTATTTCGAATAGTACCGAAGTGTCACATCCGATGGGAATGACCGGTTGTTTATATAAGCACCAATTCAAATTAAAGGTGTGTTTCTATAACAGAGCGTTGCTTATCAACTCTAGTCTTTTTGCAATATCTACGTGCCATTTAACTTAAACACATAAATACGAAAATAAAACGGGGAATCGCATCCGATAAAAAAAAACAAAAAGAAAGCAAAACGAAACCACTGGACCACTTAAACGATAATTTATATCTGAAAAGCTAGATAGTGTATACGTTTATACCATTCATATATAGCTCACGGTCTATGAGGTAGGTCATGTTACTATATCTGTGTTCTGTGGAGTGGTTCACTATGTATTTGTGAATTATAATACGTATAAAGTATATAGAATATCGTAATGCGAAATCAACAAAATATAAACGAATATAAACTTTGGTATACATTTTCCAAATTATGTAGGAGGAATGTAGATTTTTTGTTGGCTTATTGTAAATATTTTATTTTTCTTTTTTCATTCATTGAAAACGCAAAAAGGGTCAGCGGATGGATTTTTCCGTTGTTGTTTATTAAATTTGCTCGATGTCATTTTTAAAGCTTTCCTTTGCTATTTGACCTTTTTTTATATACACAACAGTCGTATTTAAGAAGATTCGAAATTGATATCACACAATCGAACACATTATTGAAAAAATTTGATTTGTAGGCTTGGGAGATTTACTGGTTTGTTTAAAAGATAAAATTTAATATATGTGATTGCGTTGCCATATTAAAGCTTTTTTAGTATACTGTATAGGCATTTTGAGAAATAGGGGTTGTAGAATAATAAATTGTATTGAGAAAAGAATTGTATTGAAATTTGATATGAGATAAGCGGTGTCTTTAGGTTACTTGAGGGTAAATGCGCTATCACATCGACAAATATTACAGAATTTTGTTTTTCGATCCATCATGTGAAGCTTTTCGAATTAAAACGAAAAAGGCGAAGCAATAAATAATAGTTTTTGTGGACGGAACCGGTAACTGGAAGCGGAGGGACAGGGCTTCTTATAGTCACGGAGGAAAAGCTAGAAAGCAGCTTCTACCTTTTTAGTGTCGTCTAAGTTGAACATTCAATTCAAATGAAACTTTTGTGACACTTCCACTAATTTAAAAATTATTGACAATATGGTCCCGAGCATACACAAGCAAAGCTTGAATTAAAAAAGAAGAAACGGCTGTTTCGGAATGTTTTGTTTTTATTGTTTTTGTCGATGTTTTTATAGCTTCTATCAGTTTTTCACAATTTCATTAACTATTCATCACAATACAAAAATTTATACGCCCTTGCATATACCAGCATTCAAATATTAAGCTGAAAATAAACACAGTTGTATGCATTTTGTCACATACCAAAACAAAATTGTACATGCATGTGCAATTTACCACTGACAAAGTAAAAATTTCGGTACCGAAAGGATCTCTGAAGAATCCATCTGAGCAGAAGCTCTTAAAAAATTGCGGAACTAGTAAATAAAACATGATCCAGCCTCTGACCCGGACGGGTTGTAACGGTGGATTATTATTATATTATTTCGTTGAGCTAGACAACTGAATATTGACCTATATTTGTGCATCTTCGACTTAGAAAAGGCATTTGATCGGGTACCGATGCAGAGGCTGTACGAGATGCTCAGCGAGTACGGAATTAATGGAAGTTTATTGGGCGCTATTAACAGCTTTTATTGAGGGAGCAGGGCTGCGGTAAAAATAGATGGTGAAATTAGTGAGGCTTTCATGTTTAATGAGTGCGTTCGTCAGGGTTGTTGTTTCTCTTCTCTTCTGTTCATACATTTTATTGACACAGGTATCTTGTGGTGTAAACGGGGAGCAGTTGAAACAGGTTTCGGAGTTTAAATATTTAGGATGCATTTTCTCAGAGGTTGGCAAGTTAGTTAGGGAATTTGAAGAAAGGAGGAAAATGGGACACGCAGTGGCCAGTCAGTTGATGTCGCATGTGTTCAATAAAAAGGAATTAAGAAGCAGCACAAAGTTGGCTATTCACAGCTTAATCTTCAGGCCAACGATTTTATATGGTAGTGAAAGGTGAAAGTTGGGTGGACTGCGGTTATCTTCTGCATGACCTGGATGTTTCTGATATGAGGGTTCTTAGGAGAATTGCAAAGGTGAATCGGAGGGAACAGTTGGAAAATCATATCAGGAACGGCGGCATCAGGGAAATTTTAATCGTTACGTCTGCGGTGGCACGGGCACGCTCAGAGAATGGGTAGTAACAGGCTGCCCAGGAGAAAGTTTGTAGACTCAATTAAATCAGATTTAGAAGTTAGGGGGCTTTCTCTACGCGAACAAACAATCTGCTTGGCACAGTATAGGAGGGTATGGAGGGGTGTGGTCCATGATCATCTTGCTTAAAGACCTCACACCGAAAGCTATAAACGGTACCAACGTCCAAACTGATGATGATGACGCAATTTGATAAGGGAAATTATACTCGAGGAATTATTTTTTCCCGGTTTACCAATATAATTATTCCTTCTACAAATATTTTGAAGAAATTAGTACCAATTCGATCAAAATATTGGTAAAATTAAATAAAAATATGTTTATACCCTATCTTTCAGCACTTATACCTGCTCCATATAATAAGGCACGCAAAAAAATATTTTTTTTACATTTTTTCAAAGAAAATTATCGGTGGTAAAAATCAAAAACTTCATTTTTTCAACTTTTGTACTTTAAAGCGTCGCGTCGTCGCGCCATTTGTTTCGTCCAATGCTTCCAACGTTATTTTTGCTTTTTGCCGCTTTCCGAGAACTTCCTCCCCATAGGAACTTACGTACTTTGTGAATGGCCGCTAACATTTGTAAATGTTATTTGATTGATAAGATTCATGTTTTGTTTGATGATGAAAACATAGTTTTCGAAACCGGTGAAAATTAAAATAATTGCTACAATGAAAAAACTATTCTTTCGTAATTATAAAATCAAATATTTACCATAAAGATACAATCGAAGACAATTGTGTTTTTGGACACCCAACTGCATTGTGTCACGCCCGATCGGTCTTGATACCGAAAAGGTTATGTGTGTCTTAAACGAAAATATTCTTCATATTCAGACATCCCATCTCCCATCTACACAAACTACCAGCAATTCTTCAACCTTTAGCAACATGATAGGCGAGTTTGTTTGAAATTTAAGGCCTTTGAAATTTAAGGCCTTTGAAATTCAATAGCTCGATTTGTCCGACTTTTTATATTTTGTCACGTTAGGCAGCCACCTCGGCCCTAGTGTCATCATTCACAGTTCGGCTTTAGTGATGTATCAACTACCATCACCGATTTCTCAATATAAATATTATTTCATTTCACTCAATTTCACCAAGTAAACACTCTCCAATTTATTTTTTTCCACACAAAAAGGACTAGTTAAAAAGGCAATAAACAACTTTGATCCCCTCAAATGAAAAAAATAAAGAAAATGTCTAAAACAACACATAAACATTCTGTAATAACAAAGTTGAAAATGTTTCTGTAAAATTGGCTCAAGGGAAAAGTCGCAAAATCCCTTTCGAAAAATAGCACATGCATGTACATGTACAATATACTATACATTGAATGGCATGGTGAACACAACACCCAAAAGTGTCTATGAAAAAAAAACAATTTTGTTATACTCACTGTAACACCAATGAACCCTCAAAATATAATAGAGTTAAAATGTTTACTACGTGTGCCAATTACTTTACACACACCAAACGTTTTATTAAAACGTATACTACCGAAGAGTGAATAGAATATGTGCCTAGCTACGATAGAAACTCTTCCAGTAGCTTGCTCTCTTTGTAGATAATGCGGAAAATATAGATGCATTGTTATGGTTTTTGGAACATTTCAAAATCGTGTAAATTTCGTTATAATTATGCAACCATTACCACTAGAGCCAGCCGCTATAGTTCCAAATTGTTATGCCATTCATTTGAGTTTGTAGAATCTACATCTACAATCATTATCATGTTTTTACATTGCAACTTTCCGAATAAAAGTATGTCAATATGTACAATACTACGGAGAACAGTCTCTCAGATACATGCAATAGCAGGAAACAGAATTTGATTTTCCATATAGTTACAATTTTTCAGTGCATTCAACTTTCCGGTTGTACAGAAACTATTAACGATGCTAGATTGGGCTATTTATTGGAATGAATAAATTATTGTATTGCTTCTGTGGTAAGAATTAACGGAAAAATTACACTCACAACGAGTTGTTCTAAGCTAGAACTTGAGCACCCCATATAACGAATAAAAAAGTCAAAAGCCACAAAGCAATTATTCCTTACACTTAGCTGATATATGTTTTTGAAATGCAACATGAAATGTGTTGTCTAACTCGAAAATTAAAATTTCAATCTGGAGAGATTCCAATATAATATAATGTAATTGCACTGCAAGGCATGAATTAAATTTATGAGAAAAACGCGCAATCTACACAAACCGTTTGGTATTGTTCCAAACATTGTCTCCTTGTGATGATCAACGCATTATACATGTGTGTTGGCTTTGTACGCTGGACCGATGGTATACACATATTCGTCGACCACAAAATGATTCATCACTGTGGTTGAACGTGTGACGACGATGCATAAATTTAGTTTTATCAACTCAACTCAAAAGTTCGATTTTAAAATTGTCAAAATGAGATTTAATAAACGCGCAATTATTTTACGAAAATTTCCAACAGTTTTCGTATTCGACCTCAAAATGGCAATGACTATCGGGATATTTAACATAAGTGGGGAATCTAATGAGCGTAGAAAATTAGTAGTTCATAGTAGTATAAAAGGAACTATATTTTTCATAATTCTGTTTTGATTTTTGAGTCTACATAACGTGACAAGATTAACACCGTTCAAGGCGAAATTGAAAGCTTGTCTTTGAATTTTTTCAAACATCATTTAATTGTCGAATGGCTTGGTGAAGCAATCAGATGTTGCTTCGGATGATTCTTTTTTAGTAACTTTTTTGTTTATCTTTATATCATTGGCGCGCGGTAGCAATGCGCCCGTGACGCAAGTCTTACACGCCAAAAAATTCGCAAAAAATTTTTTCGTAGACTAAGGAACATATATACAGGAACTTTATGACTTCCCCCCCCCCAAGCGACGTACCCCCCGGAAAATATTTTTCCCGGATTCTACGGAAAATTTTAGGCCGAAGTGCCTTTTCACTCATTAAAATCGGTTCAGTCGTTCCGAAGATATGAATTAAACAATTTTGCTATTTTGTATGGAAATGGACTCAAATCGAATATTTTTAACTAGTCAATTTGGTAAACCTTTCTTTCTTTCTTTCTTTCTTTCTTTCTTTCTTCTTTCTTTCTTTCTTTCTTTGTTTGTGGCAATTTTTTTTGACGTTGTAAGGTTTTGAAAGTTTCATGAAATGTATTCCGTATCTCTAGAACTATGAGAGTTAGAAAGTTGGTTTCAAAGGCGAAGTTGTAGAGAATTAAATTTAAGCGAACACGTGTTTCGGGGTTTTGGGGAAATATGGCCCAATCCTGGTATATGGCCACTCCCATAATTGGGCAGGATGACCAAATCTCCAGAACTATGAGAGTTAGAAAGTCGGTTCCAAAGGCGAAGTTATAGAGAATTAAATTTAAGCGAACACGTGTTTCAGGGTTTTGGGGAAATAAGGCCCAATCCTGGTATATGGTCACTTCCATAATTAGGCAGGATGAACCAAATCTCTAGAACTATGAGAGTTAGAAAGTTGGTTCCAAAGGCGAAGTTATAGAGAATTAAATGTAAGCGAACACGTGTTTCAGGGTTTTGGTGAAATATGGTCCAATCCTGGTATATGGTCACTTCCAGAATTTCGTCTTTTTTATGGCAATTTGTGGCAGGATGACCCAGATCTCCAGAACTATGAGATTTAGAAAGTTGGTTCCAAAGGCGAAGTTAGAGAGAATCAAATTTAAGCGAACACATGTTTCAGGGTTTTGGGGAAATATGGCCCAATCCTGGTATATGACCACTCCCATAATTGGGCAGGATGACCCAGATCTCCAGAACTATGAGAGTTAGAAAGTCGGTTCCAAAGGCGGAGTTATAGAGAATTAAATTTAAGCGAACACGTGTTTCATGGTTTTGGGAAAATGTGGCCTAACCCCGGGATAACGCCACTTCCAGATTCCAGAGGGATGATTCATACCTCTAGAACTATGGCAGCTAGAAAGTTGTTTACAAACTTACAAAAGTACTGATATCCGCAAAAAAACCTCTTACAGAGGAGGTGTGACGCAAGTCTTTATGCCTGCTTACAAAAGCTGTGAAATCAGAAAAGTGTGACGCATTAATCAACTAAGGTAAAACTATTTTCTTCCAGTTACAAAAGTTCTGAAATCAGAGGGGGGTGACGCATTAAGCTTCGATTCGCAACAAAAATTTTTAAACAAAATTATGTTGAGTTCAAAAAATTGGGTCACAAATGCCAGACCCACCAGCGGAATAATTTTTCAACACTCAGTTTTTAGACGCAAAAATTAAAATTTACCCTAAACGGTGTAATAAGAAATAAAAGTCAAATTTTCGCAGCGTAAAAACTGAAAGTACAGAAAAATATTTTCGTCGTTGGGTCTGGCATTTGTGACGCAATTTTTTAAACTCAACATAATTTTGTTTAAAAATTTTTGTTGCGAATCGAAGCTTAATGCGTCACCCCCTCTGATTTCAGAACTTTTGTAACTGAAAGAAAATAGTTTTACCTTAGTTGATTAATGCGTCACACTTTTCTGATTTCACAGCTTTTGTAAGCAGGCATAAAGACTTGCGTCACACCTCCTCTGTAAGAGGTTTTTTTGCGGTTATTAATTCAATTGCACTCGCACGATTTTAGCTTTCGTTCAAAACAAAAGAAACATCCAAAGTTAAAGTCGTGCGGGTGTAATAAATTATTGATTAGACAGAATAAATTTAGTCAAATAGATAAATTGTTTAATTTAATTTATTTATTTACTACATCAATGGCCGAAGCCCCCTGACTAATACAATTTAAAAATTTAAGTAATACATTTAAACAGGAATAATTGAAATTAGACTGAAATTGAAAGTAGCTCGTCGTTCCGTCAAACATCAACGTAACGTGCATTAACGGTCCGCCTGTTTTTGCGCAAGTCGGCGTGACTTAGAGATTCACTTGAGAGTCGTGAGACCCGAGTTGACTGAGCTTATGATTAGAGAGAACCATAGGTTCAGTTTATGAGATTCTGATCTTACCATTCAGTTTATATGTAATTTTCAACCTTCTGATAGCCATCTTAAACGATTCTCTTGATATGTTTTGAAACAGTAGTGAAAAGCGGTTGAATGCCATGCACATGTTATTGATTGGCTCATAAAGAGCATATTTTTTTCTGTGTTCGTCAACGACGAGAAAGTTATCAGCACTTATAGTAAGTTGCCTAATATCACACAGCATATCGATCTATCATTGCAAGACAATCTTAAAGCTAAAATTTTGCTGAGATTATTTTTCGTCAAAATACGCAGAATACGGAACAAACTCTCCAATTTTAAAGTGTTTAAAGACTTTACGTCATACAGCTCCAAAAAGCTGCGTGACGCAAGTCGCCATACGAACAAAAAATTCAGACAATTTTTTTTCGTAGACTTCGGAACCAAATATTACTAATTATAAACCTCAAATGTCCGTCTGTTTATCTATCTATGCGTCTATTTATGTGTCTATTTATTTATACTTGGAATACGGTGAACGTTGAATACGGGGGAAGTGGAATACGGGGAACGTTCAATACGGTGAACGTGGAATACGTGGGATGTGGAATACGGGGAACTTGGAATACGGTGAACGTTGCATACGGTGAACGTGGAATACAGGGAAAGTGGAATACAGGGAAAGCGGAATACGGGGAACTTGGAATACGGGGAAAGTTGAATACGGGGAACGTTGAATACGGTGATCGTGGAACAAAGGGGAAGTGGAACACGGGGAACTTGGAATACGGGGAACTTGGAATACGGGGAACTTGGAATACGGTGAACTTTGCATACGGTGAACGCGGAATACGGGGGAAGTGGAATACGGTGGAAGTGGAAAACGGTGAACGTTGCGTACGTTCCACGGATGAAGTGGAATACAGGGGCAGTGGTGTAAGGGGAACTTGGAATACGGGGAAAGTTGAATATGGTGAACTTTACATACGGTGAACGTGGAATACGGGGGAAGTGGAATACGGGGGAAGTGGAATACGGTGGAAGTGGAAAACGGTGAACGTTGAATACGGGGGAAGTGGAATACGGGGAACTTGGAATATGGTGAACGTTGCATACGGTGAACGTGGAATACAGGGAAAGTAGAATACAGGGAAAGTGGAATACGGGGAACTTGGAATACGGGGGAAGTGGAATACGGGGAACTTTGGAATATGGTGCACGTCGAATACGATGAACGTTGAATACGGGGGAAGTGTAATACGGGGAACGTGGAATACGGGAAAAGTTGATTACGGGGAAAATTAAATTAAATACGGGGAACTTGGAATACGGTGAACGTTGCATACGGTGAACGTGGAATACAGGAAAAGTGGAAT
>CM055404.1:153415437-153426447 GCA_029228625.1 Pseudolycoriella hygida | reverse complement strand
CGAACAAGTGTTTCAGGGTTTTGAGGAAATATGGCCCCATCCTGGTATATGGTCACTTCCATAATTAGGCAGGATGAACCAAATCTCTAGAACTATGAGAGTTAGAAAGTTGGTTCCAAAGGCGAAGTTATAGAGAATTGAATTTAAGCGAACACGTGTTTCAGGGTTTTGGGGAAATATGGCCCAATCCTGGTATATGGTCACTTCCATAATTAGGCAGGAAGAACCAAATCTCTAGAACTATGAGAGTTAGAAAGTTGGTTCCAAAGGCGAAGTTGTAGAGAATTAAATTTAAGCGAACACGTGTTTCAGGGTTTTGGGAAATATTACCCAATCCTGGTATATGGCCACTTCCATAATTAGGCAGGATGAACCAAATATCTAGAACTATGATAGCTAGCAAAATGGTTCCAAAGGCGAATTTGTCGAGAATTAAATTTAAGCGATCACGTGTTTCAGGGTTTTGGGGAAATATGGCCCAATCCTGGTATAAGGCCACTTCCTTAATTAGGCAGGATGAACCAAATCTCTAGAACTATCAGAGTTAGAAAGTTGGCTCCAGAAGCGAAATTGTAGAGAAATAAATTTAAGCGAACAAGTGTTTCAGGGTTTTGGGGAGATATAACCCAATCCTGGTATATGGCCACTTCCATAATTAGGCAGTATGAACCGAATCTCTAGAACTATGAGAGTTAGAAAGTTGATTCCAAAGGTGAAGTTGTAGAGAATTAATTTTAAGCGAATACGTGTTTCAGGGTTTTGGGGAAATATAACCCAATCCTGGTATCTGCCCACTTCCATAATTAGGCAGGATGAACCAAATATCTAGAACTATGAGAGTTAGCAAAATGGTTCCAAAGGCGAATTTGTCGAGAATTAAATTTAAGCGATCACGTGTTTCAGCGTTTTGGGGAAATATGGCCCAATCCTGGTATATGGCCACTTCCTTAATTAGGCATGATGAACCAAATCTCTAGAACTATCAGAGTTAGAAAGTTGGCTCCAAAGGCGAAGTTGTAGAGAAATAAATTTAAGCGAACACGTGTTTCAGGGTTTTGGGGAAATATAACCCAATCCTGGTATATGGCCACTTCCATAATTAGGCAGGATGAACCAAATCTAGAATTATGAGAGTTAGAAAGTTGGTTCCAAAAGCGAAGTTGTCGAGAATTAAATTTAAGCGAACACCTGTTTTAGGGCTTTGGTGAAATATGGCCCAATCCTTGTATATGGCCACTTCCTTAATTAAGAAGGATGAACCAAATCTCTAGAACTATGAGAGTTAGAAAAATGGTTGCAAAGGCGAAGTTGTAGAGAATTAAATTTAAGCGAACACGTGTTTCAGGGTTTTGGGAAAATATGGCACAATCCTGGTATGTGGTCACTTCCATAATTAAGCAGGATGACCCAAATTTCTAGAACTATGAGAGTTAGAAAAACGGTCTCAAAGGCGAAGTTGTGGAGAATTAAATTTAAGCGAACACGTGTTTCAGGGTTTTGGAAAAATATGGCCCAATCCAGGTATGTGGTCACTTCCATAATTAGGCAGGATGACCCAAATCTCTAGAACTATGAGAGTTAGAAAAATGGTTCCAAAGGCGAAGTTGTAGAGAATTAAGTTTTAGCGTACACGTGTTTCATGGTTTTGGGAAAATGTGGCCTTATCCCGGGATAACGCCACTTCCAGATTCCAGAGGGATGATTCATACCTCTAGAACTATGGCAGCTAGAAAGTTGTTTACAAACTTACAAAAGTACTGATATCCGCAAAAAAACCTCTTACAGAGGAGATGTGACGCAAGTCTTTATGCCTGCTTACTAAAGCTGTGAAATCAGAAAAAGTGTGACGCATTAATCACCTAAGGTAAAACTATTTTCTTCCAGCTACAAAAGTTCTGAAATCAGAGGGGGGCGACGCATAAAGCTTCGATTCGCAACAAAAATTTTTAAACAAAATTATGTTGAGTTCAAAAAATTGCGTCACAAATGCCAGACCCACCAGCGGAATAATTTTTCAACACTCAGTTTTTAGACGCAAAAATTAAAATTTACCCTAAACGATGTAATAAGAAATAAAAGTCAAATTTTCGCAGCGTAAAAACCGAAAGTACAGAAAAATTGTTTCGTCGTTGGGTCTGGAATTTGTGACGCAATTTTTTGAACTCAACATAATTTTGTTTAAAAATTTTTGTTGCGAATCGAAGCTTAATGCGTCACCCCCTCTGATTTCAGAACTTTTGTAACTGGAAGAAAATAGTTTTACCTTAGTTGATTAATGCGTCACACTTTTCTGATTTCACAGCTTTTGTAAGCAGGCATAAAGACTTGCGTCACACCTCCTCTGTAAGAGGTTTTTTTGCGGATTTTGATTCAGAGATTTTCTATTTCAGTAAGATTTAATTTATTTATTGAATACCCTCATACTGTAAGTACGATTTAAGTGCATTGATGTTGATTAATAATTGATGACACAATTAGACAGGCTTAGAGCCTACAATGTTCTTGAAAATGATTGAATTTTTTTTTCACTTTTTTTTAACTTTTTGGATATTTTTAGACCCGTACGAAGAACGAAGAAATAAAGTCCGTCCATCTGTCAACACGATAACTCGAGTAAAACTGAACCGATTTTTAAAAAACTTACCTCAAAAAATCTTTTTTGGGATTGAATCTGGGCACTGTCGGGTCAAAGGCCGCTGAGCTAGAGCCGCTTAAGTGGGTTTTGGTTTTTTGTACATAACTTGAGTAAATCTTTTCAGGTTTTCACAAATTTCTTTTGTTTGAAGGGTGTGTGAATGTCTGACAATTTATGAAAGAAACTTTTTTTAATTTCGAGCTTTTGGACTCAGCCAGGGCCCTAAGACCGAATCTCTACTAGGAGCCATGGTATTTTTACTACATAAATCGGGTCCATAAATCTTATCCGATTTTCAAAAACTTTTTTACATATAAGATTTTTTTACATAAAGATATACAAAAGATTGATTACAGGATTGAATATGGGCAAAATCAGTCGAATACTTTGCTAGTTACGGTCAAAAACCTGGTATTTTGAAGATTTGTGGAACTTTTTCACACATATCTTTGCGAATGTGGAACGAAAATCGCAATGGAAGGTTTTAGGTTAAAGATATGGACATCAGATAATCATGAAAATAAAATTATAGAAAATCTTTTGAGTGGCTCTGGCTGTAGTGTCCTTAGTGTGGGCCAAACTCACCACCCAAGGACCACGTGACCCTAAACGATATTTGGTAATTTTTCGTGAATATTTCTTTAATGATGAGGTTTTTTGTGCAGTGTTGTAGACGAAAAGAGGCGAACTTTTTCGTATGGAAGTGTGGGTTAGAGGACTCTCCTAAGATCGACCCTAGCACAAAAAACATTTTTTTGTGTGAACAATTTTGTTTTTAATTTTTTCTTCAAACTTTTTTTGAAAATGTGGACGTAATTTCATACAATTAAGAGTTAAGGCTATATTTACTTAGATACGCTCGAGTCTTTTTACAACATCTATTCTGATACGTAAGGGTCCCTTACACCTGCAGCTAACTTCACGTTATTTCTTGTAAAGATCAAAGCAAAGCAATGTCACGCCCCTGCTTAAAAAGATTAGAATTAAAGGCTGTTACGTCCCTGATTTATAACTACACATTTCTGAGTCTTCTGTGTAGAAGGTATAAATACAAATGTTGCTAGGTTTCGAATGAAGTTAGTTGCAATCGACGAACGTAAACGAATTCATGAATTAAATTCGAAATTATAACCAATTTCACTCGGAGTGTAAAGTCTTACTGCCAATTACTTTTTGTAGTAGTGGTCAACTAATGGTTCGGTTGAGATTATGTTAGACGAGTAGAATTACAAAAAAAAATAGTAAAACACTTACTTACGTTTATGGTGTTATGTCGAGAAATTACATCACAGAATTCTGAAATTTTTGATTTCGTTCTAACGCAAATGAGGTCAAAATTGTGGATGTGAGTCCAGCAAATTCGAATTAAATTCTACACTGAATCCTTACTTCAGAGGGGACCTTTCTACAAACCTTAAAATCCCGAACACACATTGACCCCAATACTAAACGATTCTTTTGCAGCTGTAAATGGTGGTTTTCACTCAGATTTTCATTGAAGTTAGCAAATATCTACAGAATCAGTAGAAGTGCTGCGCATGTTAATAAGGTATTACAAGGGTGTATGTGGTTAAAAGTTAAAAATTTTTCTGTCAAAAAGAATAATAAAAAAAGAACAGTTCCTAGGAACAGAAAACAATTTTACAATAAAAAGTAACCGAAAGAAGAGTGACAATGATAAACACCTTGGTAATTTTTCATTTTTATAGTGACGCAACGATATATTCCTGTGAAACGAAATGTACATGCAAGAAGCCAAGTAAAAGTAATAAAAAAATTAATTCTATTTGCTAGGGGAATATTTATGTACCGCTCAAGATGAAAATTGTGCGGTTGAATGTGACATAAAAACGTAATTTGTTTCATAAAAAAGTGATTTCTCACAAATCTAGGTGGTGCGGTTTTTCTTATCACATTTAAAGCATGTATTCTATACTGTCCTACTATACTTTACTAAACGAATAATGTTACGATATAATAGCGAATTATTGTGAACGGTGCTATAATAAATTCGCTTGCTCTTTGGACACGCGGCACCATGTAGCTGTGACGTAAGTTGGCCATGCATTTAAGAGTTTAAAAGTATCCCTATTTCAACTGTCTACTTTCACCACATATCAAAACTATAATTTTCGAAATCAGGTTTCACCAGTCTACACTTTGTTGCTATTTGCTATGCTATGCGGGATGTATGACTTGTATGAAAAAAAATGAAATGAAAAAAAGTGAAAAATGCGGGATGTATGACTTGTATGAGATGCACTGAAGATGCGGTTTTGACCTCTCGTATCCTTTCTTTATCTGAATCCATTCTTGCACCTCATGGATCCTAGAAATATCCGGAAAAAAGTGTTTCAAAATGATACTGCTTTTCCGCACTACTCTATAGGAACTTTAAGAAAAATATAAATTTGAAAGCATTTGGCAAAATAGGTGGCACTGACGACGCTTTAAAGTGCACGAATTGAAAAAAAATGAAGTTTTTGATTTTTCCCACCGACATTTTTCTTTCTAAAAATTAAAAAAAAGTAAATATTTTTTGTGGTGTTACAGAATCGACTTGTACGGGACTGTTACTTGGATGTTAAAAAGTGTCAAATTTTGCGCTCCGAGTGAGGTTGCAAGTTCAATTTTCATTCATGAATTCGTTTACGTTCGCTCAAAGCAAACGATCTTTATTCAATTTTACATGTTAATCCTAAGCATCTGCAAACACAATCAAGAAACGTGACTCACATGTTTTAATAGCGGTGCGCGCTACTTCCTATGTTTACATACTTTCCGTTTGCTTCCACGAATGAAATTTAAAGATTGCAAAAGTAATATAAACGATTTTATGAATAAGAAGTAGACTTGCAACCAACTTAACTCTGAGTGCAAAATTTGAAATTTCCCAACAACCATTGCCTCGTGGCACTTTGTGCGCACTTTTTGTGCATTTCAGAAAATGACTCTGAAGAACCATGCTACACTGGTAGGTAATAGTTTCTGATCGATATTGATTTTATATGAAAAAGTACGAAAACGGCAATTCCTCGAAAACTGGCGTTTAAATCTTATTAAAATTTTGAAAGACGAGTTGTTTCTTGTTTCGAAAGGAGAAAGGACTTTCGTCACGTTTTCTCTTTTAAGAGTAAGAGGTTTTCGACTGATAATCCCTATACATAATTTTATTGCGCTTTTTATGAATCGTTTTCTCGTGCTAGATCCTTGAGTGATCGTGCGTTATTATCTCAATAATTTTAAATTATTACTTTTTTACCCATAAAGAAAAGGCAAATGGCAGAAAGAACATTCTATGAAACCAGATGGTTCAGCCATTTAGATTATTAATTATTGAAGACATTTATCTACTCGGCTAAATAAATTAATTATTACGCACGAGCACAACACAGGAATCAATTAAATTACTACTTTATTTATTGATTGCATTGAATAAATCTATGTGTGCGCGGCATTAATTTGAATTTATTTATTAATTTTCGATGGTTAGCAGCTAGAATTGAATTTCGTTTATAATTGTTTAATTTAGTTATCCTATGTATTTGTTAAATAAACATTACACAACAAATTACCCATTATATTCAATTGTGTTGGTTTTGAAATTAATGAATGCAGATCTTCAATAAACCATGACACCAAAAATTGTGTTATGTTACATACAGTAAATGCTGTGTATGGTTATTGTAATAAATGAGTCCAGGATTGAAAGCATTTAATTACGCCCAATATCATTAGTCCAATTTGTAGTGATGTGAGACGCAACAAAAGTTTCAGTGCTATAACATTGACTATTTTTCGACTTTTTTAGTAACAGTATTTTATACTACAAGAACTGTAAAGTGTTTTGTTCGAGAAATGGTAGTCGAGACGATCAGAAAGTATCACGATAATACCGCACAATATTAATGTTTAACCATATTCCAACGATTTAAATCCACACCGAGCTTATTGGTTTGATTCTTTGCTAAAACAACCTTCTGTAACAAGTTAAAAGCTTATTGGTTTGATTCTTTACTACATAACTATGCGATTTTCAGGCTACGTACACCCAATACTAAAAGTCTGCTAAAATCACCATCGCACAGATTACCGAAAAATCACGATGAATACTTCAGTAATTTTGAAATTATAAGTGACATCACTATAGATAATTTTAAATCGAATATATATGACCACCTGCTGCCTGTACACACGTCACCATTCTTAGTCTTCTAACCATGAAATTATAGCTTGGAAACATCACACCCATCTCAATAGTTAATTTTTTCATTCTGGAAGTCCTTACTCACCTGATAATTGATTGCTTTAGTGCCCACTAATTAACTATAAGTTTTTTTCCTAGCTTTAATCCTTAGCCTTAATCCTTAATCGATTCTTAATAATAGAACTATTTTTCTTTTTTTTTTCATAAAATTTTCTTATTATTTTTTTATCTTTATCATTGCATTTTTTTAGTCTTACTTATTTTCCTCTTTCTTCACTTTATATATATTTTTTACTATGCTACATAAGCATAGCTATGTAATTTTGTTATATTAAGTAATTTTGAGCTAATTTGTTATTGGGGTTGCAAAACTCTGTTAATAAATAAATAAATAAATAAACTACACAGGTTGCTAAAGCAAAGAATCAAGCATTCAAGCCAAAATAAGCGTTATAATAATTTGGAGAGGAAGGGGCCTCAAAAAACTCAAAAGTTCGCCTATATATGGTTCCTTGTCCTAAAGGTTTTTGTATGAGGTTTTTTGAGTTTGTAGACTACTTTTTTGGGGTGTAGAGACTGCGTCACGCCATCCGCTACCGCTGTGGACATGATGTCCATGTACACATTAAAATTGACACAAGTGTCCCAAACGATTAAAAAAATTAGATTATTCTTTTCATAGGCTGCTGAACTAAATATAGCTAAGTTTAAACTCTTTCCTCTTGTATCGTATTTTCCGAAATGAATGAATGAATGAAAATGAATGAAAATATCTTACGTTGGTCAATTATTTAGTTTCGAGAGAGCCAGAAATTTTGAAAAAAGGGTTCGTCGGCCTCTTTTAGGAGCTAGGGCTCCTGGAAGCTCCCATAGGAATCTCATATAAAAGCTTAAGGAGAAATTGGTGCGGAGAATTAGGTGAAATTTTATTATGAATTCGGGCTGTTGAGCATATGATGATGACATTATGACGTATATAAAAGGGCTTCTCTTTCGCCGGCTATGAAAGCCGCGCAAATTGTCGCAGGCCAAATGTAGCCACAATAAGTAAAACTATTTTAAGGATTGTTTTTCACTAGGAATGCGAATCTCTCGACTATTGTAACGACTTTAATAATTTGAAAATATGAATAGATTTCTGCCAGCTTTTCATTTAATTTTTAAACAATTTGTGCGTAGGAATTTTCCTCTTAAAAACACTGAAAATCTTAACAGCTAAATTGTAAAAGAATTCCATATTTGACTTGAAGTTAAGTTATTTCTTTCAAAGCGGCTAAATTTTTATGTACTTTCTGTAAGAAAATTCTGCAAACTATATGTTCCACGTAGGTGAGAATGCTCGGGTAGAATTGATAAAAAGTACATAAACTTACCAAATGCACTACTTCCAAACTAATGAAGGAGCTCAAGGAAATTCTAAACTAATTGGTCCGGAAAAATAGGGTAACAGTTGCACGGGTGTTCATGTGTTTTTCGTTTGTCGGCTTTTTTTATTTAAAAAAAACAGCTTGCCCGTCTAACTGCAATTTAAATATAGATGAAATACGGTTGATGACATATTAATTCCTTCTGTTTTATTCGAAGTGATTGCACAGATGGGATTTACGACTAAATAAGAATTAACTTCAATCATTTATAAATAAATTAAAATCAAATTTGTCTTCACGCTCGCATCTGGTTCAATCGAAATTTTTGTTAATTTTCCATTAAGCAACAAATTTCAATTTTCACAAGGAGAATATGTCTGAAAAGTGAACATAAACCTCATAGCAGGTTTGAAAACCTAATTATTCCGTCGTCTCCGTGCCGATAAATCTGTTTATTCAGATGTTCAGGTTCAATCAGTTGATTTCGTTCGATCTTTGCCAATCTGCAATAATTTCCGCCGGATGAAAAGTTGTCTTCATCATCACAAATTTATGGAGAGTTCACTGCGAAATTCGAGTTATTTCATTATTTTAACATGCGAATGTGTCGGTTGAAAGTCATTCTTTTCATGGAGTGCAAAGACTTTCCATCCCGTTAGCATTAGAATTATCAATTTAAGCGCCGCAGGCTGATTTTTTCTTATGCAAAAAATTTCGGCTTTGGTCTAGCCTCTTCGTTTGAAGCGAGCCAGAAATTTTGATTTTTTTGTTGTGAGACGGTATACTCGAGAATTGCAAATTGTTAGTTTGATGTGCAACCCTATTGTAGAAATTGAAGATCGCTTTTTATGAATTTCGTGAGTTTTATCGAATATATGCGAATAGAGAATAATGTTAGGTGTGTTTCCCTTCAGCGAATATCTTTTGTGATAAATTTAAATCGTTGTTATTTGGTTAAATTGGACAGATCGGAAAATGTAAACAAAAAAATTGAAAGACTTGCAACATCGTTTTTTAACGTTTCCTTAACATTAATGCTCATATTTTGGATGTCTTTCGACAATAAAATATTATATTCAAACTTTCCGCTTCATCTAACGTGACAAATTTATGAATACTAGCCCAGAGGCTCAAATAAGTTTATCAACAATAAGTGCGCTCGCATTCTGTCACTTTATCACCGAGTTAAAATCGCAAGAGATTTTACATACTTTCAATGAAATATGTCGCAAATTTGATATTTTTTGGTGAAATTCGTTGAAATTTTTCACTAGTTTTCTCAAAGTTTTTTTTCCCGACCCGAGGAGAGGCCGAGTTTGAAAACGCATCGTAGTCACTGTTTACCCTGATAAGTTATGAGAGCAAGTGCGAGTCAATAAAACTGATTTTGTTGTTTTGTACTTTCAAACTTTTGTATGGAAATTTTTTCATTGCCTTCATACGATCAGTTAATTTAACACATTTTTTGTACATAAACTGGTCAAGTTAAACAGTCAAGGAACAAAATCGCATTAAGGGCATACTTCAATCAAAATTATAAACACTTCAATCGGTCTGTACAAATTGTGAATTTTTGAATTTTGTATGGAACTATTATTGGCTTTTCCGCTATCAGCAAGAAGAACAAATTGTTCAAAGTACATTTTTACTTAAGTAGTCTTCTTAATTAATTGTTTTATTAATTAATTACCTGCAAAAAATTCAAAATTTTTGGTGTATTTTTATTTCGCAAAAACAATACCAAATAAATCGAATTTCGCAATAAACTCTCAATATGATTTCATTTTTTTCTTTTAGCTTACACGTTCGGTGTATACATTATGTCGCTTTTTATTAAAATGTATATCTAAATCTATGCTATGTACTTTCTACTATGTACTTGTACCAGCAGAAGGTTGTAAGTACATGGAAATGTAGATGTATAACGAAAGGTGTATAAAATGGTAATTGAATTTACGAAGCAGGGTGCTTTTGTATTTTACTAAAAAAAAGAATTCGTTTATCGGGTTATCAGCCCAAAGGAAAAGACAGTACCAGTATTTCAATGAGGATGAAGCAATTTTAATGTGATTTATAAGGTTTAGTTTGTCTGCACATTTACATTACAGTCAATCATGGAGGTAATTACCAGTCTAATATCATTTCTTTTAAACAAATAAAATTGTTTCGAATGAAAATAAACGAATAACCGAATGGCAATCCAACGGAAAATTGCTACAAAGTTCTCTAGAGCGTACTTAATTCTGTTCAACATAATGACATTTCTCCTCCGTCGCTATTGGTGTAGAATGTTTAACGTTATGAATTTTACCTAAAAGGCTATTAATTGTAACTGAAAGGTAAATGTGAAAATGAAAGACTTCAATTAAGACGAAGATGTTCAACTTAATTACTAAATCATTGTAATCACTTTTAAATCAAATTAACTGAAAATAAATCACGGCTCTTATCTTATCGCATTATTGAGGAAAACTTAACACTTAACCTAATCGACAAAGTCGAGTCATTGCAACCAATAAGGTTTGATCGATTAAAAAATGTATCTATAGAACTTTGTAGAAACCGACATGATCCCCAAAAAATTGTATAGTTTTTAAAGTGCTTAGGTCATAAGATCCATCCTTAGGGGGAGGGAAGTTATGACGAAAGCGTACGTTCCGTAAATTTCATCATTTTTGGACCCGTACGAAGTACAAAGGTCCTATACGTTTACTACAAACAATTTTATTGTAACATGGGGTAGGTCGAGGTGGGAGTTGGGGGGATGCATCTATTATCGTCTAAATATGACGAATCAGCAA
>CM055404.1:153383071-153410831 GCA_029228625.1 Pseudolycoriella hygida | reverse complement strand
CGCTAACGTCACTAAATAGAAACTTTCGACGAATTTCTGGTGCATTCTTCTCGTCAAATTCCTAATTTTCACTCCATTATACCAATTGTTGATCGTGTATCGCTAATTATTTATCCAATACAAGCAACAACAAAAGTATGTTATGGCAAACATCTTCTTCACATTTTTTTTTCACATTTTAAAAATAAATTTCAAAAAGTTTTACTTGCAGCTACTGAATATCAAAAATGACATGAAATATGCAATAAATTTCCCACTTAAAGTTATCGTGTTTGATTTATTACGAAGTTAAATATTTATATAAAATAATAAACGAACGGAGCATGGAATGCTGAGGAAAAAAGATGTTTCCAAAGGTACGAATCTCTTTTAATGTTGAATAATGTCTTTATACCTGGTGACTATAGTAAAGTCATTATGCAAGTGTTTATGGTTGAAAATAATTCTATTTTGTTGTATAAAACATTTTGTATCATGAATCGAATGTAAAACGCGTTTTCGTAAAGAGTTCATTACGGGTGTCCTTTTACTATATGTCATACGCGATGGAACATTATCTATGTACGATCATGAAAGCGGAAAACTTCATAATATAACACAGTACATAGTTCTCTATGTAATGTAACAGACGTTAGCATAACATGTCTTTAAAGTTTAGCGAATTAATTTATGTTTCTTAGCAAGCAAGGAGCAAGCTTCCATATATATAATAATAAATGGTTTGGGGTGTAACATTCCAGAAACTTACAAAATGTACGTTAACCCTTCGGCTTTGTTGAATGTCTGTCTAGTCTTTAGGGTTCTAAATGACTTAGTTAGTGCGACAACTTTTGTAAGCTACCAGTACATTTATTAAAACTGGCTTTAATGTCAATTGTAGTTATAACTTGTTCATTTTCCATGTAATGTCCAACAGAATTAGTAATATAATTTATCATTTTACAATGACTTCCGCTTGAGAGTAGTTCACAAAATTCATAGTCACCATTGCTATAGACATTCGCTAAGGCTGAACGTCTACTATTTCGAATGTTAAAAACAGAACTCGTTACGTGTTCGTTTAAAATTTAATTTACGTTCGAGTCACCTTTTACGTAAGTTGGTTTTGCTTTCTTTGATTGAATTAGCGCAAATTTCCACTGTATGCACTGAGAACGTGTGGCAGAGGCGCATTGAAATCAGAACAATTTAGTTTAGTACAAGAAATGCTCAAATTATGAGTTTCATGTGTTACTTGTCACTTTGCAGTCAAATAGTTACAAATTTAATATCATTTATCGCATAGGGACTCGGTAAGTGGTCAAAACTAGTAACATTTTTATTGATGTAAATCGGTCTTACATGGACGACTGCCGAGGTGTTCAGTAATTTTCATTACTGAACGGTTGGGTGTTCAATCATTAAAATTACTGAACTTTTGGGTGTTCAATCATGAAAATTTCTGAACGGTTGAGCGTTTCATCATGAAATGTACTTAGCACCTTATAAAAATTTTTTTGAACACGGGGATCGAACTCGGGTCCTACGCATGATGAGCGAGCGCTCTACGTAGTAGCTGTTTAAGTCATACGTACCGTATCGTTGAAACTCTGTAGTATTATTAACGATCTTATTTATTAAAAAAAATTTAACACGCCGGGATTCGATACCCGGTCATCCGCACGACAGTCAAGCACTCTACCACTGTGCCACTTCGCTATTTCATGTGGGTACGCAAATGATACATGTAATCATTGAACGGGTACATATGCGCATTTGCAGTGGAACAAAGACCATGCTTGCTGTTATTAAACGAAAAGGAGAGATGAGTGTATATGCCGATATTTATAATGGTACACTGTTGTTAAAGGATGAGACAAATAAAAAATCGTTACAGAATAAAACTCGATTTCAAAATAATAATAAAATTATTTTGTTTTGAACTTAAAGAAAATCTGCAACAATAACTGATGAACGCAATTTTATTGCCAACATTCAAATGATCCCGTGGTTCAGTGGTACAGTACTCGTATCATACGTGAGGTGTTCCCGGTTCGATCCCAGCTATTGACAAATTTTTATAAAAAATACCGACATGTATAAACTTTCCTCGTTCCCTATGCGATAAAATATACTGCAGAACATGCTATGTGAGTAAGCCATTACTGAACGGGCTGATGTTCGCACACGGTGAAACACTTGTGCGATTAATCCACTCGCTTCGCTCGTTCCTCAAACCTTCGCACTTGTGTTTCACCTTGTGCGAACATTAATCCGTTCAGTAATGGCTTACTTACATAGCATGTGCTGTAATATACTATTACGTGCTTGAGACACTTCGGGAATAGGGGATTAGGAGACACAATATCTGAAATTGCCAACATTCAAATGATCCCTGGGGGTTTATTTTGTCGGGGGTTATTTCGTCCGGTTTTTTTTTTGAATATTTTTAGCCTACTACGGGCTTTCTAACGGCTCAGGTTTCTAATGGTACCATTACTCGCAACATTTTAAATAACAGTACTCGTTTTGACCAACTCGAACATTCGAGAAAAAGTTATCTATTATTGCCAAAAAACATGAATAACAATAAAATCTTTATTTTTAGATAATTTTGGACTTCGATAATTTTCAACTTGTTAAGAACTGTTGTCTGCAAATAGTTCCCAATGGAGACTATTAGCAGGCGTCTGCAAATAGTACGCAAGTGAGACTATTTGCAGGTATCTTCAAATAGTACCTAAGTAATACACCCACAAGTAGTAGCCAATGACACCTGCAAATAGTCTGCCACTTTTAATAAACCTAATCGATTTTTCTTTCCTGGTTCTGGACTCTATAATGTGCTTATTTCCATATATCTCACAGTTGAAATTAACTTTTTAATTAGAATTTCAATTTCTTTTTAAATTAGTAAATATCAGTCCCCGGTAAGGCCACTACGAACGAATCTAGGGGTCTGTAAATAGCATCCTTAAAATGTTGACTGCCACTTATTTTATAAAACTAAATTTAGCGATGCGTACAAACGTTCCGTATAAATAATACATTGACTTCCCTATAATATTACTTTGAAAAGTGGAAAATATTAATTTCCCTCAAGTCTCGCAAATCAATCACTCATACAAGAAATTACTGAAAAAATCGCTGCATTTACTATAAATTTTCCAGATATGTCTAAATGCTCAAAGTATAGCAACCTCTCAAGTGAAAACTCTTAACCGTAAATCTCCTCACAAATAACCTCTCCTCTTCACAGTGTAATATGACTATACGTAAGACGATTTCAATTCCATCAATTTCTATTTTTTACCACTTCCCTTTTGATATGCACATAAAAAAGCCGACAATCAAAAACCAATATTAGAGCAATTGATTGAATAATTGATATTCAGCAAAAGTACATGGCATTTTCGCCATATATAGGCTGACGAACTCAATGTGTTGTACTGGCGCTCAGTGTATAAAAATCCATTTTTGCACCAAATGTATTTTCACACAAAGCGACATATATGGAAATAAAATATAAAAAATATTTCCCATGAAACGCCTCGCACTATACATAGTCGTACACATGATCCCAACAAAAATGGAGCGTTTCATGTGATGCAACTCCCAATGTATCTGTTTGAATACAAATTACATGAGGTAACGACGAAGCTTTGGGTCCATAATACGACGAAAATTGTCATATAAAAAGCATAAAAAATGACTCACCTTGGTAGATGATTTGACTTCTACTTCAAATTGTTATGAAGAGCCAGGAATTGCGTCACGGCACCCTAACTAACGACCATGATGTGTCAGAGTTTCGTATATACTAGAACATTGTGTGGCCTAAAGCAAAGTATAAAAGTGACAACACAATTCTCTCAAATCCAGGAATGTATTCTACCAACGATATGAATTCGAAAAAGAAAACGATGGTGGAATATTAGAATATGACTGTAGAAAAATTTATTATAAATGAAGGTTTATAAAATGCGAGCAAGAAGAACGTCTGGGCTGTGTGTTACGATATAACAGGAATCTCACGAGATTTCTATCATACTTACAATTTTAAATCGTTTTGTTATTCATTGAAATTAAATACCGGATGTGGGCTCGGGAATAAAATGGGACGAATGGGTAAATATTTTTCAAAGTATTTACTTTCGTCATACAATGAAAAATCGACTAAAGTAGATTCAATAAATTATCTATGAACTTACAGTGAGTTCCGGTTTTCAGTCGCTGACGCTCGGCTTGCAAATCATTAGAACAAAGAGAAAACAATATTTGAGATTTGAGTTAATACTTTCAAGTAAGCAGAGGTTTTGATGACGAAGTTTTTGATATTTTTTTCGACATTCGCGAGAAACGATGGTTAAAAAAGACATCTGTTTGCTGATGCTTTGTCTGGTGCATGAACTCCTTATGTCATCGTCGTCATGTAGAACATCGTGGAGAAAAATTGCAAAAAACAGAGATCTGTATTTCAAGCTAGGCAGTCTGGTTCCATAAACGTTTCTGTGACAATGTTGGAGTAACTAGTACATACTCGATTCTAACTCGGCACCAGGCTGCCAACTTAAGAATAAGCAATTCATTTCACGTCGCTTTTTCGTTTCCCGGGAAATACGGTAATCAGCGAAACATTTCCCCCGAAATAGACTGAACAGAAATGGAATATTTCTGTTATTATAATAAAAGAACTTAGTTGATTCTAATATTTGCTGCGATGTGTTATCAACTGGATATGAAAAAAAAGGAGCGAGCACATCTAACGGAAATCAAATTCGTACTTAAAAGTCTATAAAATAAATAGGCCTGATGATGTTCCAAATACTGCTCTAAAAAATCTTCCAGACTAGACACATGACTTCTTAGCGCTTCTGATAAACCATATTCTATTGAAAGGAGTATGGCTCACTGTAGCCTGTAATACCCAAGCGCGGAAGACCAGTAACTGAATCTAAAAATCTGAAAGTATTCCAAATAACGTAAGTAAGATTCTTGAAAATGTCGTAGGATATACTGAGTTGCTGTGCGGAAATGAATGTACTGCCTGATAATGATTTCGGATTTTGAAAACATTCATTAGTACAGTCCCTCATAAGGTTTTTAGTGGAGTATGAAGTGGATAGAAGAATGATCCTTATCCGAAAACGGTAATATCCGATCCGATCTGATCCGATTGATTTTTCTTTTAAATTTATCTGATCTGATCTAATCCGTTTCTAATGATTATCCGATTCGATCCGATCCGATTTGATCTGATCCGAATTTATCTGATCCGATCCGATTATCCGATATTTTTGAAGCTTTTAATAATCATAATAATAATAGAAAAACAACACACTCTATTACATTTGAAAACTTTGTTTTTTCAAGCTACTTCACCAAACTATTGCTTCCATAGTCGAAAATGATAACAAAAACAAGTTAAAAAATATATTATAAAATAATTAAAAAAGATTTGGGGTAGAGCCGATGTTCGAGCCAATTCGCGGCCCTAAGAAGAAGTCTTGGACTTATATACGTAAATTGACAAGGGCATCGATAGATAACTCATTGTCAATTCTTCAAATTTGAAATTTTATTAGATTTCAAGCTCAATTTCGAATTCAGCTCAGAAAAGCAAGTAAATCAATACATGAAACACACTGACTTTTCACTAAATATTTTTTTCTGAAATCCACGACTTGCACATTACTACCGTAATTGTCCTGTGTTTCAATCCTCGACGGTGGCACTCCTCGACTGGCATTCAACAAGTCGCGCTCTCCAGCTGCATCGCTGCCTTGTATCGGCAATACCTTTAATGTGATTTTGCACAGGAAAGGAAATTCCTATTATATACTTGTCCAAAAATCTAGGAGAAAACCGTTTTAGCTAATAGCGGTTGTCGCAAATACCTATCGAATTCTGAAGAGGAATGGGTGCAGCCACGACCTCGATCGTTTTATTATGTAATGTGACAACAACTCATCGTCGTTGCAATCATTCACTGACGAGATAATGAAGCTGTTGTGAATACAGATATTCAAAAGCCATTAACAATTCTTAAAAAAATCTGGATAGAACGAAATGTTGCTGATTTCATGTTGGATTTTCATGCGTGTCATACAGTCTTCACAAGCTTTGCGCGACCCCTTAACTCATTCCTGGAGCGTTTTTCTGTTCTAGAGGATTATTCAGTAATGGAAAAAGAAGCGAAATAGACATTCGGGTCAATGTTTTGCACAACTTTTGCGTGACTTGAGTAGGGTTAGGTCATGTGTAAATCGCAATCGGCCCCAGTGGTCATGGTCACAGAATGATTCTCAAACTATGACAAGTTCCCATTTTTATACTATGGCTTTAACCATTTGGAGATAAAAGATAAAATAGTTGAGATTGAGAATTTGTTTTAGTTATTTATATAGACAAACCAAACCTTCTGTTTGATTAAAGCACACGGCTCTATGTCGGAATGACGTCCGAAATATACAACCATCATAAACAACTACCAACACTACCCCCACAACTACTACATAAATAACTACCTACTTTAATGACTGAAATACAACAATAGTTCCGCACCATATTAACTCTTTCGTTATGTTGCAATGAGATGTTTTTTTTTGAATTAAAGGCGGCTCTGCCCCCAAACCCCGCGCCTGCGGCATTGCAGGTACCCCATCAATCAAGCCCATACCCCTTATATCTTGCAAATGGGGGATACTCCACGTTTACTTCCTTATGCGGGGGCTGCCGCCCCTCGACCCCGCTTTTTTCACAATTTTTGAACCGACATTTAGCCTTATGTCAGTAGTTAAATTTGATGTAGTTGCTTTAGTAGGTATTTATTTCCGCTGTTTGTTGCTTTCTGCAAGTACTTATTTATTGTTGCAGGTAGTTTTTTTGTTCTTAGTTATTTTTCGTTCGTCATTTTGACATATTGACAAAGCACACTACTTGCTTGTTCCGTTGAGGGAAGAATTCAAATGTTTAAAACTAGAATTGAATTAAAAAAAAATATATTGATATCCTAAATACGTCGTAGAACAATTTATATCTCAAAAACATCCATTTTATCAAAATAAAATGAAAACCACGAGGGGCGCTAGGTCAATATTATCAATCGTTTTTGAATGATGATTCGAGGTGAAGACTGCTGATGTCATCAGATGCTTATTTCCGCATCTTTTTTGGTTAGATCTTATATCATTTCTTTATTCATTAACTTTTAATGTAATTCTTAATTTTTCGGATAAATTTCGGTCCTTCGGATCGGATAATGCAAATCTGTGGGACGGATCAGATCAGATCAGATCAAATCGGATATTTTCGGTTTCGGATAATTTCGGATCAAATCTTTTCGGATTAAATCAGATCGGAGCAATGACGGATCAGATCAAGTCCGATATCGGATTTAGGGTATTCCGATTCATCATGGCCCCAGGGTGGAACTTTTTGACTTTTCCCTGGCAAACGTTTCGAAGATATGTATGAATTTTTGAATTTGCCATTTTTCCTTACAAAAAATTCCCCGCAGAACTGATTGCTTTCGTCAACCTTTCTTACTTTGTTGGGATCTCGGAAACGGCTCGATCGATTTTGCTGAAATTTTGTGTGTCAGCTTAAGGCAATTTTTAAAAAAACACAAAGTAACTTTGCTTTTTTTTTGCGTATCGAAGCTAAATGCGTCACCCTCCTCTAATTTCAGAACTTTTGTAAACAGACAGCGTTAACAACATAGATTTGTCTTTGCTGTATAACGTCAGCATTATTGCCTTGACTGAAAGTCAGGGTCTTACACCAGAAAATGTCTACTATGTGTATAAATGAAATGTTATGAAAATATTGCTATTGTTTATTCAAGCGAAAAAAAAACTGCTCACAATGACGCACCCAGTAAAAAACGATCTCTTCAACATCAAATTACAATAAATCAAATTCATCTACTCTACTTTTCCCTGACGATGCCAGAATACATGCTGAAAAGCCTCTTTGAATTGCAACTGAAATCTTCTGTATTAAGAAATCTTTCGAGCGTTATTCCCCAGAAGCTGTCCTTATCAATGAAAAACGTTCAATGTCTGTTACCATTTTTCGTTATGCGCACCATAACTTGCGCAATTCTTAATCGATTTTCCAAATTACTTTTTTAAACGACCCAGAATCAAATTCCTGAAGCTAAGCTGGAATATGGGCTATGTGGGACCAAGGATCTGGAAGTTATTCATCAAAAACGGTAATTTTGGCTAGAAAAGTTGAAAAGTAGTAGAACGATGTAATCATAAAGTAGAAAAGTAATAGAACAAAATAATTTGCGATAGTCAAACTATCGTGGCAATTGAACTTTTAGCTGTCGTGCGATGGTTGAACTACCGTAACTATCCTGTGATAGTGGAACTTTCGTGTGAATAACGCTTACCAATGCTAGTGTAAAGTTTGCGGTAAGAGCGAAGTGAGGGCCGTAGTTGAACGTTAAACCACTTCTTCACAAGTAGAATTTAAGGCTCAATTACAGAACTTTTACGAGTCTGAAGTTTGAGAGCCGAGTAAAACGAAGGTCGTAGTCACACATGTTTTAACTATTTATTTACGAATCTTTTACTAGTGTTAAGTTTGCGTGCCAAGTAAAGCGATGGCCTTTGAAATTATTATTTGCGAAAAGAATTTAGTTGATCAATTGAAAAGTTTATACTAATGTGAAGTCTGCGGGAGGAGCGAATAGAACGTATAGAAGACAACTATTAAATTTGATAGTCAACTATCAAGGTGGATTTTTAATAATCAAGGCTAACTATCAATATTATAGATAAGTTTGAACTCAGTTTTTTGATTATCTTTAAGGGAAGAAAGATTTTGGAAATCGGTTTACCGAGACCTCAAAAATTAAGCTGACGTTTGGTTCTGGTTTGTCTGTTTTTACAACAAAATGATAGTAAAAGAACCCGGCCCACCCAAAAGATGGGACCTAGTTTGACTCTTCTTTACTTGAGAGGGCCATTCCCACATGATAATGCCATTATGCATAATAGGAATATGTTCGACTTGCAAAGCTTTGGTCTCTAATGCTGATAATATACCAATTATTTATTACAATGTATTCAGTTCAAATATCACGTAATTTAACGTGCGTAATCTTTGACTTCAACATATAGGAACGCTGTATTACAATGTACGAATATTAGTGATCCAATATTTGCCATTGAAATGCAATTAATGTAAATTGACTGAATTTCAAATAATAATTTGTTGTTTGCCACGCCGTATTAGCAAAGCAAATGAAATTATTTGAATATTGAAATTAGAAATGGTGTCCGTTCAGGTCTAACAACGAATTCAACTCATAAAGAATATCTCAGATCGTGAATACATAGACAGAGAAGAGTTGTGATGAATAATAAATTAGTGACCTTTTCTTAATCATCTCATCTTCGTTATGAATTATATCCAGATGTTTCAATTACACAATATATTATTTATTTATATTGTATTAAAGAGTTATTCCAAGTATTTAAAAGTTAAAAGAATTTTATGCTTACAAATGCGACAACACAACGCAAGTAAATTATTTATGAGTAATTTTATTTTACAACAACGCATCTTATTATTATCACACGTTAACAAATATGTAAACGCTAAACGGATAAGATACCGAAGAATTTTCATTTTTTTTCGTGTTATATTTTCGTATGGAAAGAGTTATGAGCTAAATTTAGCTTAAAATATACATGCCGTTTATTGCTATACATATAATTATAATGGTTATGTCAAAAATTAACAAGAGCTCGTAAATCTTTCACACACTGCTTAAATATAATGAGTTTTTAATGTTTAAGTGGATCTCATAGGTATGTTACGAAGTGTGTGGAAGAGACAGATGGGACACAAACGGAAGTTTGTTTAACAATTTTCCAATCTTCTCTACTTAATTTTTTATTCTAAATATTTGCTGCCATTTATTGCTATGTTAATTTGTTATGGTTAATTAATGCAAAAAATTTGAACTGGAATTTAGTTTAATTGATGCGAGTGTAAGTTCCTATTGCATGAAGTCAAAGCGAATGCAAGTTAGCGTGCTATTCTTTTAGAATTAAGTTATGGTTTTTTAAAATTACTTGAAGTTTCCAACAAACTTTCATCTGCCAGTTTCTCTATCTTGTATGAAAACTCAAAAAATGAAAAGTTTTTCAATGGCTGAACCCTTAAAAACATTTGCGCCGCGCCGGGGTCGCTGAAAACGTGTTTCTTCAATATCTTCCCGAAGACTGATGGCAAATGGAGGAAATTCACACAGTGTTTAGGTATGTGAGAGTAGGATTTTTTAAAAATATTATAACTTATTAAACATGTCACGTTGTATAGGGCGCTAGAGGCGTCAATAGGTGAAAAGCGCACTATTTTTGGAGGGCTCTAGAGGGCGAAAACCACGGAGCCCAATAAAGCCAATATAGGGGGATGTTTTTTGATTCTCATTTTCAAACGTACCCTGGTTGAAATAATTAGTCAAAAACAAGATTTCTGGTATAATTGTGTGACTGATGTAATTTGAATGAGAAACCTAACTCAAAAATAATTTTAATGAGAAACCTAATTGTTTATTTATTTATTTATCGTATGGATTTGATACAATTACAACAAGGTCGCATATTCATCGTTCTTCAAATGTCTAAATCAAGTTGTTCCATATAGTCGATTGCACTCTCGGGTATAGTTATATTACCAACATAACGGCGAAGAGGGCATTCAAAAACCATATGGTTGATTGTCTGCTTTTCGTTGTCGCAATTGTAAGAATTGTGCATAAAAACCCTAATGGGGTATCTTTACAAAGGTATTTGAAGTGGCTTTTGACAATAATAATTTCAGAAAAATCTAGTTTCACAAGATATCTTGGTGTTTTAAAACTTGGAATTATTGCGCTTCTCCCATATATAAGGTTTTATGGGGCGCCGCTGTTTGCGCCATCCAAAAACGGGGTGTTTTTTACCTTTCGACCGCTCCAGCTCCCCATACCACGGGACATTTTTAGTTAATTTATTTTTTAGAGAATCTACTCTCACATATTTTATTTTCAGGGCTGGGGTAGCGTTACTAATTATTAGCGTCGCTAGTAGCGAATTAAATGCAAAACATCTCGCTATTAGCGACGAGGGCTTGTAACTCGGGCCTTAACAGTTTGTAAATAATTATAAAAAACATAACACTAGCCTTAATTTAGTTTTGAACTAACCCGGGTGATAGTTTTGGAGACAGTTGAGTGAACGAGGATGGACACAGATGGAGCATACGACAGATGTTGCTGTCAACAGTTAGTACCTCCGATGTGCTACGTACGACGTGATATGAGATGACCGGGATTTTTTCTGTTCTGACTTCGTTTGAGTAAAGTCGGTGTTTATAGTGAAATCGACGGTGGAACACGTGAAACGTTGTTAAAGTTTTATTCAGAATTTAAGAGGGGCCACCTAGTGTATAAGCTCACGGATAGTGAGCTTTTAGGTGACAGCCATTATTACATTGGGTATTTACATTGGAGTCATATTGCTGGCATCCATATTGAATGGTGGATTATACCGGAACACATTGTCTTAACGAATTCATCCACATGTGCTCCGTGCAACATCAAAGTCTCATTCACTCCAACGTAAATTGAGGTAATAGGTTAAGGGGAGTGCACAATTAGTATTAAGACAATTTTGTGTATGATAATAAGATTGCCTACGAATCAATTCCTATGTAATGAAGTGGTGCTTTTTATCGTAGTTACGAATCTATTGTGATTAGATTTAATCGAGGTGAAAATATCGTTACAGGCTCGCTAAATCCGACTAGCGGATAGGTTTTCCGCTACTCGCTAAAATTTTCGCTATTATAATTTGGAGGATATTGAATACACAGGTCCCAGGTGTGGACCCCAGATGTAGGCCAAGGAGAAGGTTTATAGACTCAATTAAATCATATTTAGAAGTTAGGGGAGTTTCAAGCCTTGGCACAGGATAGGAGAGTATGGAGAAAGGTGGTCTATGATCATCGAAAAGTTCGATTATGATGATGATTATCATGAATCAATCATGGGCGCACGGCAGCAATGCCTGTGACATGCGAACATAAAATTAGGAAAATTTTTTTTCGTAGGACTGCGGAGCGGGACCTTATATAAACAGGTAATTTTTTACTTGATCCCCTTGCGACGTACTCCCGGAAAATATTTTTCCCGGATTCTACGGAAAATTCTAAGGCAAAGTGTCTTTTCACTCATTAAAATGGGTTCGGTGGATCCGAAGATACGACCTTAAAAAAATGATCATTTTCAATACAAAAAAGTGCATTTTCATAGAAGCCAAAGTTAAAGAAAGGAAAAGTTGTTGAGTTGGGTGTGTAGTGTATCGCAGTGACCGCTAAAATGGCGCAAAATATATGAGGCTCAAAAAAATTTGATATGTTGTAGAGGAAGTTGTGGGGATCATTTTCGCCCATGGATAACTTTTGATATGTTGTAGAGTAAGTTGAAGGGATCATTTTCGCCCGTGGAAGTAAAAGCCGCCGCTTTGGTTTCGTTGCGGCGGCGGGCGGCTCGAAAAAAACTCTAACAAAAACCCTTTTTAAAATGGAAATGTGACGGAAGTCCTCGTCGCTTCTTCCAAAACAACTGATACCAATTTGAGTCACGCTTGCAGCTTCGGAGCGCAAAAAATTCTTTTGAAATATTTTCACATTTGATTAAAAAAATTTGTCACAAATGCCGAACGAAATAATTTTTCTGCGCTTTCAGATTTCACACGCAAAAATTTGGCAACCCGTACTCCAAACACCACGCAAAGCTAAATTTTTGTGGTGTGAAATCTAAAAGCACAGAAAAATTATTACGTTGGGAGAGTCCGGCATTTGTGACGCAATTCTTAATTAATATTTATTAGTAATTATTTTAATTAATATTTTTAATATTTCGTATTTGGCGCTTTTTTCAAAGATTTTTTAACATTTTTCCACGGCACCTCAATTGGTAAGAGCACCACCCCGGCAAGGTTAAAGTTCTAGTTTCGGGTCCCAATCGTGGCAAATTTTTCCTTTCATATCTAATTTCAGAATTAATCCTTTCGTAATGTCAACTAAATTTAATGTTCTAAATTCACTTCAGTTAATGTTAACTGGAAAAATAGTCGAAAATCAAGTTAGTTGTATTTATATCATTACTATTGAAAGTAGCTCCTCCCACCAAGTGCTTACCACATTTAAAAGGCGGTGGTTTCAAAAAATCTGCTATATGCTTACTTGCGGTAAGTAGCGACGCTAGTCTTCTATTTACGTGACTTTAGCGAACTAAATTTAAAAACAACTCTAATCTCACTTATCCAATGTACTTATGTGAAAAGCAACTTAAAATAAAGTTGATTGTGTTGATCTGATGAACCTTTACGATTAAGATGTTAATTATTTTAACGAGAGACGAGCCATTATAGTATTTAGACATGATCTATTTTCTTAAGGAAGTTAAGGAAATGACAAGGCAAAAACAACCTCCAACTGTTATAAATTGTTGGAACAATTTTGGGTTTGATATTTTTAGAACATTTTATAACAGTTGAGAGGGTGTTTTTGCCTCGTCCTTAACTTAAAAGTGCCCCACATTTTTTTGAAAAATGTCTTTTGCGAATAACGATTTGTATTCTAATATCACACCCTCGCTCACAAATATTTAAAAGAGAAGCAAACAAATGAAAATAATGTTTCTTGGCATTTCTTACTTACCACAAGTAAAATTTTTTTGATATCACAATTTACCACATAGTAAAGTTGTGATATCCCGAAAGCGTGCAGTTTGCTAACATCTAAACTTAAAAAACAGAAATTTTGACAAAGTCTCGTGTGTTCCGACCCGAACCGATTTTGATCATCTACGAACTTGACCTCAATATTTCGACTACCTTTCAGAAAAAAAGCTTTGAAAATCAGTCAAGATTTACTCGAGATACCGTGTTGACAAGAGGGCTTGGTGGATAGATAGTATACTGGATTGTCTATGGGTAGGGTCTGACAACGAAAAATCATATTCCAAACCGGGCAATTCTACCTTTCGAATTGTTTTATTATGCCCACCGTTGTAGTCCCCGGATCTCATTTCTCGTGGGAATTTTGTGATAAATTTGACAGTGCTATCTGTCATCGAGGAAACGGATTAGTGGGCTAGTGTGTGTGACTAGCCACCATACCACGTGAATTGGCTATGAATTCACAACCAAGCTTCGGATTGGACAAGATATACATTGACGAATTAGTTGACGGAAAAAGGACAGACAGACAAATAAAATTTGTTTTGTAGATTTCTCTTCGCCAATAAACCCACTAACTCCGGGTTTGACTGCTTTCAAACGTCGTGGTACGAAGACCCGTAACGCGTCACCCGCGTTAAAGTACACAACCCAAATAAATATAAATATAAATATATAAAAATAAAAAATAAAATGCAAAAAGGGAAAAAGTTTGGTGGTGATCGGAGACATTACGTACAACCATTCAACGAATCACCGTACATCCGCATTTTGCGACAAAGAAAGTATCAATTTATAGTGCATATTAAGCGCGAGGATGCCATTGTTAGTTGATGAATCGCTCTTTGTTTTTACTTCCATTTCGAAGCAACAACTATTAGGCTTTCTATTAAATTCTAGATTTCTTCAATTATGTAAAAATAACGTTGACGTGCAATCAATTAAACATATCAATCAATTCAAAACACATCCGCTAACAAACTAATTTCTCATTAATCCATTCAGCTGTAAGCAAACTACATTTTCCAGCCCACACGAATTTATTTCATCATATTGTTTTATAATGCAATTTAATGTTAGGCAAATCAAAAGTATCCACCTCCCTTTTCCGAACATATCTAACAGATGATTATGGTGTTAAGTTAATGGTGTCATAAATGATTGATGTTGCGACATATTCTGGGTTGTTCTGTAACTAACCATGTATGCATGTGTGAGCCGAAACATTCAGTGTACATATCTCGGCGAAAAGCATTTTAACCTAAATAACGTATAACATATGTCTATCATAGCTCTAAGCACATAGAAAACATCATGTTTTGTGGAGTAAATGTGCTTTAAATAAATTATGGTGTGTGTTTACAATGGTCGATTTTAATGATTTCCTTGTGGACGAACTAACGTTTTTATTGTTATTGTCCCTTTGTGAGCTTGTTTAAAAGCGTTTTTAATGAATAGAGTAAAGCAGAATCTTATTTGCGTTTGCTCGTATTCTCTTAATGAAAAGGCTTTCGTATACGATAGAAGACGCTTAAATTTTGAGATATGTTGACTAATATTATTCAAGTTTTTTTCTATGATTTTACAGACTATTAAAAATATCTGACGAAAAGTTTAAGTTGTAATTTTTCAATGGAAGCCCCAAATGCTACTTGAATTATCGTGTAGGTAGAAACATTTCTTGATATCGGCTGAAATATCGAAAAATATCCTGAAGGCAGGCCAATGGACATGATCTTTTTTGCAGACTCAGAATCCTAAAGCAGTAACAGATTCTCAACGCATGGTTAAAATGAAATCGCACTATTTTTAACAAAATGTTTTTGTCAGCAAATTTTATTTGCACTTTTTTGATTCTCTTTTTTCTCAAAACTTCACAAAAAAAAAAAAACATTTTAATTAGGCATTAAGCCTATTTAGATGTACATTTGCAACTGATTCACTATTTGCTACTCGCACATATAAGAACGAAGTGTGCGAATGGTCCCCTCTATTTTCAAACGCGTGCTTTTTGTTAGCTTCTCTTCATATGCGTTCGTATTCTAAAAATACCAAAGCCTCATTGCAGTTAAAATAAATCCCATTATTCTATGCATTTGCCTATTATCCAGTGAACCACACTATCACGCCTATAACTGATTATAATTCCGTAAAATTAATTCATTTTGAATTTTAATTACTTTTCACTCACCTTTCCTGTTATGTACTTATTAAAACACATGTTATAATATACTTAACTTAACGACACACAGACAGTGCCTACAGGTATTTAAATAAGCACAGGGACAGTTAATAAATTTGTTGCCAACTAATCAACCCTATTCTGATGGTTATTTGCGTAATGTGTTAATCATCAAGCAAGCAAGTGTAAATATGGTTGTATGACGCGAAGTAGTCGTTTAGGGAGACTTTGTAAAGATCTTGCTTGCGGTTGTTCCAACACATTTATTATTATCAATTCATAGACTTTTTATTTTGTTTCATTGATTTTTGAACCCATACGAAGTACAATGGCCCTATAAGTTTACTACAAACAATTTTTTTGTAACATGGGGTAGCTTGAGCGGGAGTTTGTGGGATACATTTATTATCGTCTAGAGATGACGAATTAGCAAAAAAAAAATGTACGCCCGTCTCCACTTTTTTCCAAACGGCTCGACCGATCACCCTAAACTTTTTTCACTGAAAGGTACATATGTCCATGATTCAAGTTCAAAGGTGAGCAAAATCGATCAAGTAGAAGGTTGCTTCCCAAGGCAACCAAAGGTTAGAATTCTGACAGACTGACTGACACACACAAGTCTGGTTCCTGTGAGCGTGACCAATAGGGCATGAACGTGAGTTCTTTGGTAACCACAAGGATGTACCGACAGAAACTCCCTTTTTACCCATCAATTTAATAGTGAAATATACATTTCATTAATAACAGCGCTGGACCGCAACTTGGCATGCGTATACTTACAAACTAACAACAACCACCGTCGCTCGACTTGTGATCGGACTAGCTACTTTATAATTTTTAATGTGTAGATATAATTGATATTACCGTTGTTGGATCCACTGTTTTACCTGTGACCTTTACTGATCTTTATTTGTAATGATATCAACTTAATAGCTTGTCTTGGTATAAATTTCATTTGATATTTCTGTTCCAATTATTCTGTACGGTAGTTCCCTTAACATTGCTGTTGAGGGGAATATCGGGAGTGGGAAGAGCTCATTTCTTGACTATGCAGATATCATGGGTTTGCACAGGATATTCCTCCAGGAAGGTTATATCAAATATATAATAAAACAGTAGAGCATAGTTTGTTGTCATCAGGGATTTGAAACCACATTTCATGGGTTTCCACAAGAAATTCCTCCGGGAAAGGTATGAAATTTGTTGAGACAGTTTTTGTATGCAACTGACTTAGTATATTTGATGATTGTTGGGGTCGTAAATAGTTAGAATTGATAAAAATTGTTAATTTTTTCAATTTTTGTTAGACCAAAAAAATTTTTGCGATCTTTGTTGCTGCACTCCTTAGAATTCTGACAGTTGTAAAAACTATTTGCTACAATTTCAATTTGTAGTTCTGATACGTTCGCACCTATTTGCAAAATCTGTCCGGTTTGCCACATCTATTCTGATACGTACGGGTCTTTGGTTATGTTTTTACCTTACCTTCCCTTTATCTTAAGACTCGCACTAGCTGTGTGGCTAACAAATTGCTGTTCTGCTGGTTAACCAATCATCATGTGCTATAGATGAAGTTCAGGTTGTGCTTTGGCTCGAAGTATTTGATTTTGTTGTATTTGAAAGTAACGTAGTAGCACCGGTTTTTGAACATTTTGCGCCTATTTAAAACTTATTTTCGAAAACATTTTTTATCCGTAATTTAAATTTCGTAACGCAATTCAATCCATAAATAAACTATCAAATTTTCGTTTGTATTTTTCTCAATTTTTCTGGTCTTCACCAAAGAAATATCATAATTTTCCTATTTTCTTTTGTATCTCACGAGGAATCGTTTATGTCCCAAAGTTTTTAGATAGGATTTATTTTACCAAAAGAAGATCTTCGCTTTAAAAGCGTTAGCAATTTTTCTTCAATACAAATCGATGGCTCGGGTCCGATTAGCTGGTTTAACGCACCTTTCGTGGCTATTCGTCTGCCTTTTCGTTGCTGACTTCCACGTTCCCTGGGACCCCTGGGAGTTTGATGCTAGTTGTTGACGTTAAGCTGTCGAGTTTTACCCTACACTCTAGGGTTAGTGCAGATTTGAAGCAGTTTGATCCTACTGCTTTAATCCTCGCTTGACTGTCTGTGCAAATTGTTACCTCTTGTGTGCCTGGTATGGAGTCACAGACCGTGTGAAATCTTTTTTCTATGACTTCTCAATGAAACTTTTTCGCAAATATATCGGCACTATAGCACTGAAATTGTTCATTTTGTGGTGAAATGAAAGCGCAAAACTGGTAAAAATTTTTTGTGGAAATCAGCTCAATGGTCTGGGCCTAATACGATTGGAGTTGTTTTCTCGTCTATATTTGCTTAATAATGCAATTCAGGAATGCACTGTCAAAGAAAAAGCTATAGAGAATTAAATTTTAGAGAACATGTTTGTATTTTAAGGAAAAACGTCCTAATCCTGAGATATGACCACTTCTATAATTGAGAGTGATGGATGACTCTTATACCTAGAACTATGATAGTTAGAAAGTTGCTTCCAAAAGCAAAGTTGTACAGAGTAAAATTTCGGCTAACGGAATCAATGGTCTCAGGTGTTATAAGATAAACTTCGGTGGGGCTTTTGACATTACCTTGGATAACTTCTGTGGATATTTTCATATATTATGCTACCATAGAGATATCCCAAACATTACACTCGAGTACATAAGACACAAACAAGAGAGCGAAGCGAGCCTAGGTGGCCATGTGGGCTAGAGCATAGGATATTAGATTTTTTCATATTCAGTGTCCAATGTTTAAATCTTGGTGGCTGTATTATTTTTTTATTTCAATAAGCAATTACATTTTTGATTGATTATTTATTTGAGCATGTCTATATATTATGGCATTTTAGACTTGTAATTCAATTTTTTTCGATTTTTGTAACATATATATAGTGAATGATCTAATCTAAAATTTTGATTTTTTTCTATAACGAAAAAACGAAATGCGTGGCATTCACACGCGCACTGCGATCGTACGTTTTGTCTTTCGTAACAACGAAAGTCATTGTATGTAGCAATTCGAAACACAGGCATACTGTGTCGTGCGCTTTTACATTTTAAATTCAGTCACGTTATCTGTAACGACACAAATAACATTTCGTTATTTTAGGAAGATGCGGTGGTCGAGTGGTTAGCATAGTTTGCTATCAACTCGAGGGTCCCAAGTTCGCACCTACTCGAGGGCATAGTTTTTTTCTTTAAAAATTTCTTGAGTAAGACAATTTGTCCAAGGATAATAATAATATAAAGTAAAATGAAAGTCCCTAGGCAGCACCTAATACATAAAATAAGTAGCGACGGAAACACTTAATGTATAGAATACCCCCGCCCATGTTATAGAAATTCTTATATTCCTGGAATGACATAAAACATTAAATTGTTTTTTAATTTTTATTAAGATACGTTCGAGTCTTTTTGCAACATCTGTTCTGAGTTTGAAATTAGTATTTGTATAGAATAGGAATTCCGAAATGCTCACGGAGAACGCGTACCCGAGACACCCTTTTAGGCTCTAAGTGGAACCAACTCGTCTAGAAAGTTCACTAATAATACTGTTATCACATCAAGTCCCACTATCTTTCCAACAAAGACGTAAGTAATTGGAGTCAACAAAGTAGAAAAACAGATCGAATGCGCTTTACGAATCGTCAGTGGAACCAACAGAAGCCGAGTTGTCGCACATAATAAGCAATATAGTGCCACCCTTCCTCCATAGACAAGAAGCAGTACTGAAAGAATGCACCAAAGTCGAAATTGACATTGAACTTCCGATCTATGAAGACATCGAATCAGCGCCAGCCACCTTTCGATTGAAATCCAGACATCCTTTCTGGATTTTCTACCGAGACAAAGATAATCTTGGCGACATGAAGACAAGATGGAGAGACTAATGGCAAAGTGTTGAAGTTGTGAACAGGCCGCTAATAACCGACTCCACGATGGAAGTAGAAGGCTACGATTTTCCGAGGTGACATACGGGAATTGAATGAAGCAACAGACAACACAATCGAATGGTTGTAGAAGAACTTGAAGGTGGAAGTGTAATTTTTGTAATTGTAACTTGATATTTTTGATTTTTAATTTTCTGTGATACAATTTTCTGCGAATATTTCTTAAAGTCATTGGAATAAATAAATAAATAAATTGGAAGTGAAGAATCGAATAAGCCAAAGTTGCCTGAAATGCACTCTCTATTTTATTGAAAGTGCTATCGACTAACGAAGATTGAAAATTACAACGAATTTTTGATTATGAACGTTGCCCTCAACTCAAGCAACTCATAAAACCCTGAATATTCGCATTAGTTTCCATAGGATTTTATGCAAATAATTTTTAATTTCATACACACATTAACGAAAATCTACTTTACCCGAGACTGTAAAAGCTGAAATATGAGGTACTTTTAATATCGTATACCATCCAAATCTCTTTTAAAAGCTTTTGATACCAAATTAAAATACTCAAAACGTCTTATGAATACGTTTAACATAAACACACAGAGCGAAGACAAAAAGGAATTCTACTATAAAAAAAAATCCCATTTCCATATCTTAAATTATTAAATTTTTTGCAGGTGGCAAGAGAGCAGTAAGGTAAACCATTTTTGTACGGACACTTCGAAAAATTATATAAAACACAATATCATTCTGTGAAAAAAAAAAAAAATGAAAATCTCTTTCGTCGTATTTGCAAAGAAATCCTATTTGAAATGGTTCGTTTACATTTTCTACTTTTGTATGATATTGAAATTTAGACTTTTTATTAAATTTTTTTTTTCAAATTTGATTCGAAAAATTTTGATATGAAAATGTAATAAAAACGTTTGCGAGACGTCTGATAGAATATTTATGTAATTTTCGGGTGTTTGGTTTACACTTTTTCGTTATACATAAAAAAGTAAAGAGGAAATCTTCATTTTGTGCGTTATAAATATACATATTTCTCTTTTCGAATGAAAGTGTCGACCGAGTATATTTGCAATATAACCCACATTACGGATGACTTTGGATTAAGTCTGTAGCCACACAAGCTATATTGCTGAAAAGTTTGCCGAGCTCCCCCTGATAAAACACATGTTTTTAATAAAAATACGTTGATCTATCTTTCTTTTGATTCGGAGCCCCGTCTGTCGGCTTAGAATGAATGTCTACGTAAATTCTGCGAGTTGAAAAATACACAACTTCTTATTCTGTTTTTACATGCTTAACATACAGTTCTGTATGTGAATTGAGATGATATTCCAAAGATGAATCGTACATCATCTTGTGCGGCTTTTCGAATTTCATTTCCCTTACCTAATATTTAATAATTTCTTAAGATCCTATCACATCATACAGGGATACATACATGCCTACGAGTAATTCATTTTATTGTGTTCCTCAAATAAAATCAGATAAAATAATTTATAAACCGGCATTTGTGACGCATTTTTTTAATCGAATGTGAAAATATTTCAAAAGAATTTGTTGCGTTCCGAAGCTTTAAGCTGGGTGATCTAAATTTATATCAGTTGTTTTGGAAGAGAGGACGAGAATTTGCGTCACATTTGCCGTTTAAATGGGGTTGTTGTTCTGATATCAGCTTTTTTGGAAGTGCGATTCTTCCCCCTTAGCAAATAGTCGAAAGTCAACTGGCTCTTTATACCAGTTGACCTTTGCACCTATCGGAAAAATGATAAATCATGTTATGATTATTTGAGCGCAAATATCATGTTTGTAAGCGTTGTTGTCCTCACGTCGCCTTCGGGTGAGGACGTTGTAAGCAATAAAGATAAAATCACAAAACAACATTTGGATCGAGCCAAATTCGAGAAAAATTGTTTTTTACCAATTATACATCGAATTTTTTCGAGCCGTCGCAGCTGCCATCCCGAAGCGCGACAGCTACATTTTCAAGTGGCGAAAATGATCACCACAACTTCCTCTACAACATATCAAAAGTTTTGAGCCTTCGCCTATTTTCCTCCATTTTGGCGGTCACCCCTATAAACTGCACAGCCAACCCAACAACTTTCGTCAAGCCTCTATCCCGAATAAAAAAAAATTTGAGAAAAATATTTTACAAAAAAAAGTGAACGTATGGTGGTCATCCTGATGCACTATACACCCAACCCAATAACTTTCCCTTTAACACCAAACATCTATCTCGAATACCCAGCCTTTGTCTCATACAAAATGTGCTACAATACACATTAAACACACACACAAAATATTCTTTTATATGGGATTTGATGGGAGCTTCCAGGAGTCCTAGCTCCCAAACGAGGCCGTTTACCCCATTTTTTCAAAATCTCAGAAGTCATAGAATCCCCTGCTGAAGCTTCTTCCAAAATTTCAAGAAAATTTATCGAGCCGTTTTCTAGCTCGAGCCAAAAAAGTCGTTTTTCATGCAAGTGCCAATGGAAACCAGCAACTGACTAACGTAGGATGTTTTCAATAACTTTGAATTCTATGAAAGTACACTTTTTGTATTGAAAATGATCATTTTCTAAAGGATACACTGAACCGATTGTAATGAGTGAAAAATAGAGTGAGCCTTAGAATTTTCGCAGTCTTCGAAGAAATTTTTTTTTAATTTTTTGTTCGTACGTGGACTTGCGTCACGGGCGCATTGCTACCGCGTGCCCATGATTTGTGGAATGTGAACACGAAAACCACCTCGAATGACGGCTTACACTCCACAAATCTGTAAAGTACCTACTATACGAACCTACTGTACTCATAAGCAATAACGGATCAAAGAAAATTTGCTGTAAGGCCGCACACTTCAGTATTTTTAAGTTATGTGTTATGCTATGCATTTGCAAAAGATGGCTACAATGAATGTATATGAATTTGGAACGAATTGGACAAAAAAATGTGTAACGAGTATGCAGAGTGCAAATCGAAAAAGTCCGGCCGGACTACAGCCCCGCTCGGGCAAAAAGTCCTGTGGGTGCCGCTCGTGCTCGAACGCCTAAAGGGCCAGACCGGCACTGTATACACCTGATACATCCGGATTTTTTAGCACGCGTACTTGTGAATGGCCCCTCACGACTTATGTCAGCAAAGTTCTAAGTATCCTGATGTCAAAAGCTGGTTCAAAGGCTTCCGAAAAATGCTAAAGGCAGAAATTGAAAGTTTGCAAAATTTGGAAAGAATTTGTGGTGTAAAATTTCCTAATATCAAAGAATGTTTATCGTGAACATTACCTTCAATATTGATGGTAATATTTTTATGTATTTTCTCAAAAAAGTCTGTGAAACTAGATTTCTTGTTGTAAAATAACTCTACGTAGAAGCAAGGAAACACGTGTTCTCTAAAATTGTATTCTCGACAACTTTGTAATTGACAGTAAATCTCCCTAATGTATAGTTAAGCAAATATAGACGAAAAACCACCTGCTTTCGTATATGGCCTGTGCCTAGACCACTGACGCGATTTCTACTAAAATCACTTTTCCACTTTTGTGAGGTCAAATGCTTTCATTTGAAACCAAAATGATCAATTTCGGTGCTATACTTGCTGAGATATTCGCGAAAATGTTTCACCGACTCTCGAAAATCCATGCCCGACCTCCACTTTTTCGACCACATCTCCGAAACTACTTCACCGATTTTGCTCATCTTCGAACTTGAATCATGGGAGGCATGTTTCTTTCAGGGAAAAAAGTTTAGGTTGATCGGTTGAGCCGTTTGGAAAAAAAAGTTAAGACGGACGGACAGACGGACATTGTTTTCATTGCTGATTCGTCATCTCTAGACAATAATAGATGCATCCCCCCAACTCCCAACTCGATCTACCCCATGTTACAAAAAAATTGTTTGTAGTAAACGTATAGGACCTTTGTACTTCGTACGGGTCCCATAAATGAATTCATTGATAAGTAAAAACAATATTTCTTTTGTGAGACTCAAAAAAAGCACGGCGCCAAACACCTTCGAACTTTATTTTATCTTTTCGTATATTTATTTCCCTCTTTTTTGTTTGTGTGACTTTTATAGCCAAACATAACAACATAAGACATGAGTATTCACAGAACATTTTTGTAATATAAGGTTAAATGACAAATAAGTTTTACTCGTTTCACTTTATGAAGCAATCGTTTTTGATGATGATGATGATCGTTTTTAAAGACTCCAATTATGGCCAAATGCTTTTTAAAATTAAACCAATCATAACGAAAAATTCAAAAATGTGTTAAAGGAATTAATTGGATCCCACACGCAAAGAAAAGATATGATTGCGGCATTTATAACGACACTCCAATATAATATGTAATCGTACGAAATGTAGAAATAAAAATTATATTCGCAGTGAATATAGAATTGAAACGTCTGTCATATTGACTGCAAATATAAATTATATTGGTTGGAATTATAATTGTGATCACCGTGAATATAATACTCTTTTTTCATGTTAGTTTTGAATAAGTGAGGAATATGCTTGTTTCTTACCAATACAATTTTTACTCTTATACTATCTCCCACTGTAAAATTTTGCATTATAATTGTTTCGAGTATAACCTAATCACTGTGAATATAATAATGAAGTATAGTAATGAAGTCATATTCACTGCAATTATTATTATAATTGATAACCTTTATTTACGATTTTATTCCCCGCAAATATAATAACTTTACGCTCAAGTATAAATAAAAACAATAAAAATGCCGCAATCGTATCTTTTCTTTGCGTGTATGTTTTATGAATTACAAGAGGTTACTTAATTTTTAGCTCAAGTGGATACCAACAGAAGTGACCGACATACATGAAAAAATGTCAGGTAGTTAGAAAAGGGGTCAACTTTTAAGGGTTTAATAAGCTATGAGAAATGGGGGTAGTGATCTCCCGGCAGTTTGCATCAAGTATAAGAGCGAACAGTTTCAACATAGGAAAACCAGTATTAGATTAAGAATTACATTATCGTAATACAAGATTTATATGAGATTGTTAGCACACGCTAAATAAATAAAATAGGGGTTCGAGGGGAGTCCAAGAGTAGTGGAGTATGGAGGAAGTGGAATACGGGAAAAGTTGAATAGGGTGGACGTGGAATACGGGGAAGTGTAATACGGCTGAAGTGGAATACGGGGAAGTGTAATACGGGGGAAGTGGAATACGGGGAAGTGTAATACGGGGGAAGTGGAATACGGGGAAGTGTAATACGGGGGAAGTGGAATACGGCAGAGGTGGAAACAGTGGAAGTGGAATACGGATTTGATATATTAGGTACAACCATTCATCGATTCATATCTCACCCTAATTTTGCGACAAAGAAAGTATTTTAATTGATAGTGTCTCCTGCGTCCACTTCTCTTTTTACATTATGTGCGATAATACCAACAGCCTTCAGCAAACACACCACTTTATCTAAAACCGAAAATAATTTGCTTTGCCCCTCTGAATGGAAATTCCCTAGACAACAACCAAGAATGCTAAAGCCTGCACATGCGCAGCCCGTGAGGGCGGGGGATTCAAGTTGTCCTTATATCGAATAGTATATTTCAACGTGCTGCGCACTCGGAATACGTACACAACTTGTATGTATTAGGCTACTTGAAAGATATTTGTTTATTTCGAGAGTGTGTTGGTGCACATGCAACGACAGTAAGTGTTGGTTAGGTGGTAATGAGAGTGCACGCACCCGTACACTCTCGCTTATAGAGAAAAGCCTTTTCCTAATTCTCCTTTTTGTGAGTTGAACAGGTTGAACTTACGAATTCAGATAACAGTCGAACGGTTCCGTCCTCTTATTACCTGAAAAAAAACACACGTTAGTCACTTGTAAGGGTTGCAAAACCGGTGCTTTGAAAACCAAAAGCAGCTTTAAATATTTCTACATACTTCTAGCACCATTGACAATTTTTTTTTTAAATTATTTTTTTAACAATAGAAACAATATATGCTTTTAGCATGTGTATGTTCTGAGTACATTGAATCTAATTAATTTGATGAATCGTTCATATATGGAAAAAAATTAACAAAAACCATGAAATTTAATCAAATGAATTCCAAGCCATAATTGTTGGGGATAATCTTTTTTTGTAGTAAGAGTAATTCGTTTAATAGGTATTGAGGAGCGCAGTTCCAAATCGGATTGAAATAGCTTGCGAATGCAAATGTTTTTGAGAAAAATGAACACTGGAAAGGACTGAGAAAGGCACGAACCACCTAATGCGCTTGGGAACGCCTATTACAAGCGAGATTTTCTAGTGTTACACTATTGTAAGTCAACTCAAAGCTGAGGGAAGGATCCCATTTAAAGATCATATAATTGGATTTCACCTCGTTTACATCTTTTTGTCGGTCACTAGGCTAGCTCAGAAATTCCGACCGACCGAACTCAACTCTAAATTCGAACTAACTCGTCCAAGATTCTGAGTACACTTTAAGACAAAGGATCGTTTCACGCTCAAGATCTTCGTTCAGATCAAACTTGGCAAGCAGGGCTCGATTCTCCCTCGGCTCTGAGCAACGAGCAACGAAATGAGTCTTTTGACCGTCAGAGAGCGTAAGTCTCGTAAATTCAAAATAGTGCACGCATGATTTTATTATATATGTATGTATATTTTATGTGTATATTCTACTATTTTTACGTAAAGTTATTCATGGAGCGTATGGTTACAAATCCTCATCCTCAGTCACATCTATTTTAATGAACTGTGATATTATCACTTCAAAGCTCTTTTATGAAATTGATGGATTTGCCTGTTGATGAGTTCGAGAAGATAGATTTAAGCGGAGCTGTGGTACAATTTTGCGGGAAACTTTGCATATGAATTAAGTTGGAGTTGTTGTGTTACACTGGTTTTAATTTACCAATAGAAACGAATGTCTTTAATTTTGCTGCTAAGAATTGAACAAACAAATTTTCATATAAATTGATGTCTCCTCAATAAAAAAAGTCCTTCGGGATATGGATGCTTACATCTTTTGTAAGGTAATTCGCTTTAATATTTCTCCCAATTTTTTTTTAACTATTACAAAAATTTCAACTTTTGATTACCTCTAGGCTAACTTTATCAAATTTCTTTCAACCCATAAGAAAATATATTGAATTTTCTATTTTATTTCCTATGTATGGCTCTATCACACAATCTCCTTTTAGAAAACCACAACTTCAAAAGCAAACAAGGAAAAACTTTTCCACTTATGGGTTTTTATTGGAATGGGTGCGGCTATACTGTTTTGTCTATCACTGTGTACTATCTATATTGCCTCCAGCTCTAACGGACAAAAATATACATGTATATATGCATTCAGTTACAGTATCTTCATATCTCTATATATCATAAGAAGTGTATCGTACAATATAATGTCAGGTATCAAACATATGAGTTTCTTTGGAAATAGTTTCGAAAAAGTTTCAAGTTTTATTTTATTTAAAAGCTTAAGTAAAAGAATCATTGCTTTAGATGGAACTTCAACACGTAATAACATGATTAATTTATTTTTAGTGAAATTGCTTGGCACAAAACATGATGGGTTCTTTGGAACAAAACAAACTCTTTGTATTCAATGAAAATCAAGGTACATATAAATAGAGAATAAAACAACATATTCGGAGTGAATGGAAAATCAATTTTCTTTTGGAAATAAGTGAACCTTATTTTCTTTCCAGTTATTTTTCCACTTCCTTACACTTACGTAACGTTACATTGAAACATAGAAGGGACCCGTACGTATCAGAATAGATGCGGCAAACAGAGTTGATGTTACGAAAAGACTAGAACGTATTTAAGTAAATGTTGCGTTCACATTAGACTGTATTGGAAATTGCCCGTAGGGCAATTTTGAAAAACCCGTCCGAAGTAACGGTGTAAAAAAATTCTC
>CM055404.1:153315878-153382571 GCA_029228625.1 Pseudolycoriella hygida | reverse complement strand
CGCACAAAATTGACCTCCAAATAGAGAAAAATGTTCTCCTCAATTTTGTCTACAACATAGCAAAAAACTATTTTTTGGGCTAGGGCCGACCTTAGTACTGACCTAGGGCCTTAAATAGAGGCTTCGGATACATACTTCCATAAAAAAAATGTTTCCCTCAATTTGCTCTGCAACATAGCAAAAAACATTTTTTTATGTTAGGGCTGACCTTAGGACTGACATGAGGCCCACTTGAGCCCTAAGCACGGGCAAAAATTCATACATAAATTGTCGGCCGTGCCGAGATCTTTCAAACAAAAAAAAAGTTTTTTGAAATCGGAAGAGATTTACTCGAGTTATGTACAAAAAACACGTAGGGCCCTAACAAAGACTCTTTTTTAGTGCCCTAGCTAAGTCCAAAGGCTCAAATCAAAAAATGTTTCTTCCACAAATTGTCGGTCATGCCTAGATCTTTCAAAAAAAAAATTTGAAAATCGGTAAAGATTTACTCGAGTTATGTACAAAAAACACATAGAGCCCTAGCAGAGACTCGTTTTTAGGGCCCTAGCTAAGTCCAAGGACTCAAATTAAAAAAAGTTTCTTCCACAAATTGTCGGCCATGCCCAGATCTTTCAAACAAAAAAAAATTATGAAAATCAGAAAAGATTTACTCGAGATATGTGCAAAAGACCAAAAATCACTTAAACGGCCCTTGCTCGGCGGCCCTTGGGCCGGCAGTGCCCAGATTCAATACCGTAAAATATTTTTCGACTACCTTTCAGGAAAAAAAAAGTTTTTGAAAATCGGTCAAGATTTACTCAAGTTATCGTGTTGACGGACAGACCGACAGACAGACCCTTCATGTAACACCCGTCGATAAATGACGTCTGCATTTCTTGCAACTTTTTGCATTTCTTGCCAACTGGCCTTGAAACACAGATACTATGATCTTTTGTTCCTTCCCCGTTACTCTTCTGTCATTTCACCTAGTCATGTATTCTGTCTTAGTTAGATTCCCACGTTAAATGTTCCCATTTCAGAACGTATAGTTGTAACCGGTACGCCGAATAAGCCTCGTCGTCTGACCACACGCACTACGTTACATTCATCTTCTAGCCTCCAACACAAGCCATACGCGCCAAATGAATCTCGCTGTTTGGGCCCAAAAATTACAATACATCTTCTAGCCTCGTCGAAACTATGCTTATTCTAAACGAGCCCGTAAATTGCAGTGTATCACACACAACTGAAATACCTTTTCCTAGGGCATTTGCGTGAGCAACCATTAATCTGTTTGTTGGACCACATGCTGAACGTGAATTCCGAACCACGCCTATATATTGTAGCTGCATATATAGGATTTCATCTGGTGTTCATTATATCTCCGCCTTAAGATAGACTCAGATATAGAATTCATTGTGTATGGGTGACGTCATACATGTCGTTCTTCTGTGTACCCATTTTTAGAAGCTTGGGTATGCTTAGGAACGTTACTTTCATGCTACAAATCGAAGGAAAATCCTATACAGAATTTCATCCTCACCGGGATTGAACCCGGGTATTCTTCGTGGAAAGCCAGTACGCTACCACTGAGCGAACCCGTAAGATTGCATTACTTACTTACTTACTTTACCGGCACTACAACCCACTAAGGGTCTTGGCCTTCTCCCAGCTGGTTACTCCCACAGTTCTTAAGTTGGCATAAGCAGCGTCGCCCCTCCGGGATTTGGGTCACCCTGCACTCCTTTTACCCCCAGGTTTGGATTTCAGAATGTCTTTTCGGAATACGATGTTCGTCCATGACCAAGCCAACGTAGTCGATTTATTTTCGTTGTTATGACTTTGTAGGGCTCTCCAAAAAGCTCTCTGAGCTCGTGATTATATCGTCTGCGCCATCGGTTCAGTTTTCGGTCGAATACTGGTCCAGTACGCAGTACCTTTCGTTCGAATGTGTGCAGAGATTGTTCATCTTTCTATGTCAAGTACCAAGACTCCGAACCATGTAACTACCGGTCTGATCACAATTTTATAAAGTGCGCATTTTGAATTTCGGCCTTATTGACTTGGAATTTAAAATTTTCAGCAGGCTGTAATGGCTTCGGTTGCCCAAAGTTACTCGCCTCTTTATTTCGTCCGCAATATCGTGGTTTATATTCAACTCCGATCGAAGCTATATGTAATATCGGGTGGAAATATAAAACAAACACGTTCATACAGTAGCGGTGTATCAGTAAACTGATTATATTTATTTGACATATTTTTAGATTTATCAGTTTGGGCCGGTCCATTACTGGTCCTTGAAACACAGATCTGATGATCCTTTGTTTCGTAACCCGTTCATCATGTAAATCTCTGAAACCTTCCAGTCCCTACCAGGAACCTGTCTATTTGACATATAATATTCAGAGTACTACGATACTATAGTATACGAACTTGTTGACCATTTTGAATGTGTGTGTGTGTCGATCGTTACGTTATCTTCCTGATTCGTAGGTCGGATGATTATTCCGGCCATAAACTTATTTTTAACATCATCCACATTTCGTCCAATTATGTCCGGGTCATCTGCAAAACGAAGCAAATGACTGGACTTGGTGAAAATAGTGCCGCTGGAGTCTATGTCCTATGGTTCGTACAGCTGCTTCGAGGGTCAAATTGAAAAGCAGCGTTGCAAGACGATCTCCTTGACGAGATCAGTTTGTAGGGAATTCCAAACTCTTCCATGACTTTCCATAGCTCACTGTCATAAGCTACCTTGAAGTCAACGAACAAATGGTGTGCTTCAATGTTGTACTCCTTGCACTTCTCACTGGTTCGATGTTGAACGACCTACACGAAAACCACCTTGGTATTCATCTACAGAGTTTTCCATGTATGGATGAAGGCGCTGGTAAAGAATATTTGCAAATATCTTGTAATCAATATTCAGCAGAGCGATTCCTCAAAAATTGTCGCCTTTTGTTTATATTTATTTATTTATTTTACCAATGGGCTACTTGTCCCTTACAGGTCGGAGAAAAAAAAAATGATTTCAAAAAATAAGGAGGAAAAACAAAATGCTCAAACTGTACGTGAAGTTAAAAAAAAAAACAAACAAAATGATTGACTGATTGACTTAAGACTGAGAATCGAAACAAAATCCTAGAAAAAGCAATACAAGAACTCTGACAATCTCAATCTAATTCAATGTTTTACACACTAAACGAAAGCGCTCGCGAGGATACGTTACCTATCGAACCTTGGGCTGCGTTGAACAGTCTACACATGTTAGTGACTGGTTCATGCTTACCATACAATGCCCTGTGCCCCGGTAATGATAACATGTCGCGTTGTCTGAGATTTCGCGATGGACGATAAAACTTCATCAACGACAGTAATTGCAGCGAGTCTACATTCCTTTTTATGGTGTCGAATACGAAGAGCACACAAGAGTTCTTCCTTCTCTGTTCGAGTGATTTCAAGTTTATCACTTTGCTTGTCGCTGCATAAGACGGCAGATAACGCCTATTCTTATATGGGAAAAAGTATGCTGTTCTTCCACTCTTCCGGTAACTCCTCGACATTCCATATACGCGTAATGAGCTCGTGTATCTCCATTCTCCATGCATAGCACGTTGTCGCCGTTCTTCAAAAGTTCTCCGGGTAGGTTGTCAGTCCCCGAGGTTTTGAAATTTTTGAGTTCCGAGTCTTCTTCCGATTGCCAAGCTTGTCAATTTCGAGTAAAACTTTCTTGTCACGCTGTCGCTTTTTCCGTCGGAAGACTTTTCTCTCGAAATTCCTTTTATAACGGTATTCTTGCTGGCCAGTTCGAGTGAATCTACTTAGAGTTTTCAGACGAGATGCGTTTTTGTCGTCCATCGTCTTCTGGCATTCATCATCAAACCATATTATTTCTTTTATTTCCCGTTCTTGTTCCCAATGTCTCTGTTGCGGCGCTCTCTACATTCCGTCTAATTTGATTCCAAGCATCGTCTATGCTTTGTTGCTCGCTGACGATTCCGCCAATAATATTCGTCTCCAGACTGTCCACATATTGACGTTTAATGTTTTCGTTCTGTAGTTTTTCCACGTCCCACCTTTTCAATGCCGGTTGTCGATTGTGTTGAACCGACATTCGAGACCTAACTACAGAATGAATGTTTGAATGAAGAGCAGCTGCAGGTTTCTGAGTTTAAGAGTGAATTTTTCCAGATCGTTTAAGGAAAGACAATCTAACGAAACAAAACAAAACATGCTGATTTCGGCGTATCACGCCCTCACATACCAAACAAAGTATGTGATTTCATCAGTACACCTATGTCTTGCAGGACTATGTGTATATCAGCGCAGACACAGAACAAATACAAATTTTGAACTTTCAGCGCTAGCTTTTATACATTGAAAAACTTCCGCAATCTATTAACAAAACTCTTCATTTTTGTTAATTTTTTTGGAAGTACAGATGCGGCAGATTGTGAGATGGTTCATTTCTTGACCATTTACATTAAAAAATGAAAATCGTCACTGGACTGCACAAATCTGGAAGTTCCATCTTAGATGGTATTAACTCCAGATGTTTTTGGCTTCCTCGGCGAACCGCACCACTACGTAATAAAGTACGCAAAATGCTCAAGGCGGTTAAAGAGTTTGGGCTAGGGACATGTTAAGGAATTTCCAGACATCAATTGTTTAAGTTAAACAGACTGTTTAAGTTATATTTTTGTATAATTTACTTAAACAATTTGGCAGTTCTATTCTATCTGTCACGGGTCAACAAAATTTATGATAATTACGACTGTAGCGGGTCTGATCTACACTTTATTGAGGAAATCGCAAGATCTTGTGATTCCAAAGCCAGAGGCAGTCAGCTAGAAAAGAATTTTCGATTTTATCAAACGCTATCGAAGAACGAAAACAAAATTTGTACGTTGAACGTGCTCTGATGTTATTGTGTTTGTTTACATTGCCAGACATTCAATGTTTTGTTTTTGTCCTCCGATAGAAGCAAAAAATTTTTTCCAGTGTACTGCTACTGCCTCTGGCTTTGGAATCACAAGATCTTGCGTGTTCAACAATAAAATGTAGATCAGGCCCGCTACAGTGGTAATTATCATAAATTTTGTTGATTATCCACAAATAGCATAGAACTGTCAAATTGTTTAACTTATACAAAAATATAACTTAAACAGTCTGTTTAACTTAAACAATCGAGGTTGGGAAGTTCCTTATAGAAAAAAAAACATAACATATGCGTATAAAATATTCGATATTTCTGTCACTTTTTGGTGATTTTTGCGAAATTATTGTATAAGCGTAAGTTTATCGAGGGTCTTAAGGTTTGTGTGAAAGCTTAACTTGACAAAAAAAATGTGTGTTCTGTCAAGTTGAGCTTCCACACAGACCTTACGCGATGCGATTCGCATCGCGTCCAATATAATGAACCCTTTAGAGAAAGAATAAATTTGTGACTCAACCAAATCTCTAAAACTAATTTTGAGGCCATGTCGTCGGTTATGAATGTGAGACGATGAATTTTCTATTCAAACAAATTCCAAATAAAAATATTCACCCTGTTTGTAGAACACGGTAGAACAACTACCACAATCAAAGAGTTATTTAGTCAAGCAGTCAATTTGTCCTGGGGTTTTATAAAAAGACACAAGACATTATTCACATGAAATAGCTTTAAATCTATGGCAGCGTACATTTATATTAAAGTCTCTATGCTAATCACTGTCCTAAATCTTTTCCTCTTTCTTTTTTTTCTGTTGGCTGAAGGAAATTTTTCTTCGGAAATTAGTTGCAGGAAATAAGAATTTATTGTTTTTTCTGTTGACAGAAAAAATGTACGTGCAATATTTTTCGAGAATATTCAAAGCTATGTACGTGAGATCCTTATTTTTAAGTGCAAGTAATTAAGTTTTATGTAAAAAATGTGAATTACATTTAAATTATGAATTAGCTAATGAATTCAGTAAAATGCGTCTGCTTTGGGTATGTCACGATCTCTGTCGTCAACATAGTTCCATGTTCCGTTTCCATGTCACCGTCAAATTTTAAAGTGAATTACGTATGAGTTCTGCGTCATTCAAATGCTAGAATATTATATTATGCGGAATTTCAGAGTTATTACCAGATTGAGTACACCTACACATATATTTCGGTTCGTATACAATGTTTTTGATAAATCACAACATTTGGTTATGTCATTTTGCGGCAATATTACACTTCGAACAAGTGAAAATGATTTTGTACTAAGTATATGACGACAATTTATAGCTATATATGAAAAGACTATTCGATTTTTGTTTTGAAGTTGCAAAAAAACTCGTTTGTGGGGAATATAAAATAAAACACTGAACAGATCTTACGTAAAGAAACTAGTAAATAAAAATCTTGACTTAATTATCATCATAATAGTCGATTCTTCCATGCGGAGTGAATGCATCTCTTTCGAAACTGAGAACGGGTCTTGGGTCTCTTAAGTTGGACGCATTAGCAAGAAGAAAACCGAGAACAGCCATGAGTGCATATATAGTGAACACATTTGTCAGATTTTTGGGAAAAAATGGCTTATCCTGGTATATAACCACTTCTAGAATTGGGAGGGATGACACATATCTCTAGAACTATGGCAGTTAGAAAGTTGCTTACAAAGACAAAATTGTAGAGAATCAAATTTTAGAGAACAAGTGTTTCAGGGTTTTAAGGAAGAATGGCACAATTCTGGGATACGACCACTTCCAGAATTGGGAGGATAACTTTTATCTCTAGAACTATTGCAGTTAAGAAGTTGCTTCCAAAGGCAAAATTGTATTAAATAAAATTTTAGAGAAACATGTTTTAGAGTTTTGCTTCCGAAGTAAATTCGGTAAGAATATTATTTTAGAGAAAGTAGTTTCAGGATCTTTTGGAGAAACTACGTTGATTCTGTTTGCGACATGGTGCAGCGGAGCACATTTTGCCCAACGAAATCAATGGTTTCAGATGTCATCAGACGTACTTCTGCAGGGCCTTTGACATTAAATTTGAAAATTTCTGTGAATGTCTTAAATTCTTATAGCTCCAAGAAAGATTGAATTGTTTGCTCATTGGAACCGTACATAGTACGAGTCCTATGTGTTTACCACTACGTGGGGGGAGCATCAATCATGTACTCTAGATGCCGAATCTGCAAACAAAAAAAATTTGTCCGTCCGTCCATCTGTAAATACGATAACTCAAATAAATGTTGACCGATTTTCAAAATTTTCTTTCCATTGAAAGGTAGTACCAAAAGTGGCTTTGGTATTGCAGATGTTTTTGGATGAAGGGCCAGTGAGATAGGGCTAACTAAGTGGTCTTGGGTCTTCAGTATATAACTCGAGTAAATCTTTTCCGATTTTCAAAAATAATTTTTTGTTCGAAAGATCTGGTTATACAATTTATGGAAGAAATTTTTTTGACTTCGAGCCCTTGGAGGGTCATAAAACTGAGTCTCCAACATGTTTTTTCTACAACCTTTTCTAAACCTTTTTAGATTTACAAAATCGGCTAAGAAGTTTTGAAGTTACGGTCGAAAAAGTGGTCAAAAACGTTGTTTCTTTAAGGTCTATATCTATAATCTATATCGCTGCGAAATTATAAAAATTAAATTAGTGAAAATCTGTTGACTGGCTCGAGTTGTATGATCCTCAGTGTGGGCTAAACTCACGCTTCGTGACCCTGCACGATTTGTGGTCATTTTCCGTGATGAGGTTTTGCGTGCAGTGTTGTAGAGAAAAAAGAGACGAACTTTTTTGTCGATGGAAGTATAGTGTCAGAGGCCTATGTTCAGTTTTGTTAAGCAGTGGAACCTATCATTTGTCTGCTGTGTATCGTTATTTGCCGCAAAATTGGAACACTTAGTCGATAAAATTGAAATTTGAAGTATTATTAAAGACATTGAGACAAGGCTGTTGTTTGTTCGAAGTTCGATCACAATAGGAATAATTCGTTTATTTTGTGCTGATACACATCAAGTCTGTGTGCGTTGCTGTAGCTCTAAAGACGTAAATCGATAGAAAATGGCCGCTAAATGCTACTGCTGTGACAATGCAATGCAATGAACAACGAATTTATTAGTTGTGCTGGTGTCTGTAACGAAATTTTTCATATAAAATGTGTCGCTGTTAGTAAGGCAACGCTTAATGCCGTTAATAATTGTTCAAGTGTTCATTGGTACTGCCATAATTGCAATGATAGCAACAGGCATATCTCTGCGTCTCTTAAGCATATCGACGAATCAATCGCCCGACTGAGTACATCTTTATCCAGTGACTTGGTGACATTTTTGGACGGTTTACGAGAATTGATGGACAATATAATTGGCAAAGTGGTCACAATGGCCAGTGTTCCGAGCAATAGCCATTCAATTGTTCAACAAAATGAAACTTCTCAACCGAGTGGAAGCTACAATGTTACGGTTCCTGAAAGTCAAGATAACGTCGTTGATTCGAAAAAAATTACGAAATCACGTGCCGGTCGTGATTCTACGAAGAGTATTGTTGTTTCGAACATTGGCATGGACGTCTCAATCGATTGCTTGGAAAGTTATCTGTCCAGCAAATTGGGAATCGAGAAAGCGAAAATTCATTTGTCGTTGCTCTTGCCAATCGGTAAATCTGCTAATGATATGCGCTTCCTACAGTATAAGGTGACGATTCCTGATGACTATTATGGTTCGATAATGTGCTCTGCCTTATGGCCTAAAGATGTTCGTTTACGTGACTTCATTTATAAAGAAAAGAAGTACGCTGGAGTGTCGAAAGAAAGGTTTTTATATTAGCAAGATTGGACAACGGATTTGCTAGATTTTTTTTCGAATTAATAGAGTTAGAGAATTTGATTGATTGACATAGATTTGACTTTGTATTTGCTAGATTGTACCATTGTTCTAGAAGCTGTGCTTTTATTTAGTTTTACTAGATTTCGTATGACGGAGATGTGACGAATTGTACTTTTTTTGAGGCCAGTAAGGTTAATTCCCGTTGGCTCTGAATAAATAAATAATTAAATAAAGATTCAAGGCAATATTTACTTAGATACGTTCGAGTCTTCTTGCAATATCTACTCTGTGTGCCACATCTACTCTGGTGGTAACGAGTCCCTTGCACATGTTTACTTTTGTATGTACTCTAACTTTTGTCTGGGCACGAAGAGCAAAGTTTTCTTTTAGTAATACCTATAACTTTGTTCATTTCAATAGCTCGAAAATGTGATTCTCCTTATTTCGCTATGCGTTAGTGTGTAACTAACTCACCAACTCACTAACGTAGAATGTTTTCTATAACTTTGGTTTCTATGGTTTGGTACATCGTGTTAAAAATTCCATCCCTGGGTCTAGTTTAGCCATTTTTTACCTATTGGTCTGATTTCAACCAGAATTTTACGTATTTAGAATTCGAAAAATGAGAAAAGGTAAGCAAGAGGAAAAAGTCGAAAACTTGCTGTTTCCTCAGTCTATCAGAAAAGATTTATATTAGATGAATGAAATTTAAAGTCGTAGGTATGATTTTTTATTAAACGAAAAAAACACTCCAAACTTATAATTTTTATGAGTATTTCAAATATCTGAATACTTTCATCCAGTTAAAAACACCTTCATACGCTGCTACTGACAGTGGAAATAATAGCTAATAGGCACCATTTTGTTAATCATGCATAAAATTAACATAAATTTGGCTCACATTCATTAACAACAAAAACATTATGAAAGGATTTAAAAATTGAGGTGCGTCAGAATTACAATTTCGTCTCTGAATGCTAAACAACCAATGAGTTCGTCTTTCTTTTAAAAACTACTAAAAATCAAACGAAGAGACTACCTATCGCTCTAATATGGGTCAGTCAGCGTTGAAAAGAATTTCTCGAAGGCAGTGGATGTTGTCTTTGTCAACTGAAGTGGAAATGCCGACGCATAACTTATTTACCTATTTTAGAAGAACGATTCTTTTATTTATTGTATATATTGGCCGAACAAGGATGGTAGAGATCAGGACTAAGACGCTTTAGTTATGAATGCGGGAAAATTAACATATCCATTTATGATGAATGCGTAATCTTCCTTTTGCATACATACGGCAATTTTGAAGTCAAGCGTTTTTTAACCGCCGTTGACTTCGGGCGATCCTGGAAAAGAGTGATTTTAATTTGCACAGATATTCAGCGCCCGGCGACTGACCCCTTACAAAAAAAGTGGAAAAAATACCACTGACTAAATAGCTTCTGACTATGTAATTAAACTGTACTTTAGACCGCAGGCCATGAGCTGAATTTAAAAAAAAGCGAGTACGAGGGGCGGTAGCGATGGGGGATCAAGGGGCATAGCCCGTTTGGGGTATCTTAGGGCCATAGCATCTAGTGGGTTTTGGGCCTCGCATTGAGTTAAAAATCAAAAGCGGGATTGAGGAGGCAGAGCCCCCAAAATAAATACTTTCATTGTTTCATCCGTCATCATTGTTTCATTCCATTCATGGGTTCATTCCCTTGGGGTAATTTTGTGCGGGCTATTTTGTTAAGAGTTATTTCGTCCTAGAGCCCCGCCACCGAAGCCACCAGGGCTATAAAACGAAAGTTCACAAAACATTATGCAGCATCTGCAACTTTTCGACTGGCAAATCGGTCTAATACTAACAACCAAAAAGCTTTGTTACAAATATAAAATCCGTTACAAAATTTGCTCCGAAAATAAATATTGCTCCTGATAAAAAAACTGAATTTTATAGTATCATCAATATGCAAATTTGACTTTTATTGATCACTTCTTTATCAACCCATTTGTACATATGGTTGCCGCGTTGTAATTTCATCCATTTTCATCGTGGTAGCTCTAATATGATACATTGAACAAAACCAAAACGACCCAAAAGAATGAACATGAAAAAACTCAAAATCATGCATACAAATTACAAATTTTTTGACTGGAAGCTATCCCATAAATTTTACTAAGTGACAGTTATACACTTTTTAATGTGATATGTTTAGTGATTTTGTAGATAAATTAATTTGTAAATAAGTAATTGGTGAATGGTGTGAACGGTATGGTTTGTGAATATTTTCTGTATTTTTTATCTTTCGTCTGTTCATTTTGTGCAGCAGCTATATTTTTTATAGCTAAACTAATTGCATTCGTATGGTTTGGCGATATTATCGCATTAATGCGATATAATCTGCACGGTGCAAGAACGAAAAAAAAAATACACGAAGCAATTCAAAATATACGTGCGACTCAAATGAAGTAGAGTTTTTTCATGTAAATTGCGAAATTCAAACGAAACAATTTTTTAGAGCGAGTCGCCACGAAAAAAAAAAAGCCAAAACGTTTGTAGTACATTACATTCTATCCCATGCAAATTATTAGTAAATTGTGAGTGAAAACAACGAGCGAATGTGAATGTTTCCAAACGACGCGATGACGCAAAGCCTAGGCGTTGACTCTCCTTTTCGCAATTTACTTTTATAATATTGACTAGGAATATTTTATTGCTACCTTTGAAAGGCTTTCACGAGCCGCCAGCTTATTTTATTTATTTATTTCCAATGAAAAATAATTGGAAAACCAGAGAGATTGACTGCTCGTGAAAGTTCCACAAAAGTAACAATAATAAGTTTTTTGGGTTAAACATCATGGCAGCAAACTTATTTTAATACTTATTGGCGGCTGCGAGAGGAAAAGAGTTAGCATCAAATCATGTGTCGTCACATTTTGAGCATTTTTAGTCGGATTCATATTGCATTAAATAAGAAAAGACGGTACGTAGTGGCAGTGGTTAATAGTTTGATATTCCCTTGACGCTCTCTTGGCGTAGACTACTTTCTGAGAATTAATTAATTAATTAACAGCGGTTAATAGCTTGTCGTTAATAGCTATTTCACAACTCGATAGCGTAGTGGTTAACACGTCTGCTTGCTACTACGAGATTGAGTTGCCAGTGCGTTGGTTCGAAACTCAACCGCAGACGGATTTGTACCGATTATTAGATTTTTAAAGAAAACAAAACTGATTGAATCGTTCAAGTCAAGTGAAGTTGAGTGTAGTGCCATCGTACGGCTTACCGGTGAAAGGCATTGTTGGGAAGTGCCGGTATTCTACTCCTACTAGTTTGCTCCTAGTTACATCTCATAGATGGCACTGGGTTTGTCGCACAGCTTACCACTGGTGCAGTAAAACTTTCCGGTAATGAAAGCATCTCAATAAAAGTAGAACCACAAACAGTGAAACTAGTAAATAATGATCTAGCCTCTAACGCTTCATGGGTTGTAGGGCAAATTATTATTATTATTATTATAATAGCTTTATATTCGCTTGACGCTCTCTTGGCGTAGACTACTCTCAGACAGACGCAACTCTTTTCTTTCAAACATTTTTCAGAATTTCAGTCAGAAGAAAACGGTAACTTCGCCAAAAGGTAAACATAGGGTAAACGCACTAGAAAGCGGCCAACTTATAACGTTTTTCAAGTCCGATATGTTCCCTCAATAACACAAATGGAAAAATTTATAGGTTTGTATTTTTTGTTGGTCATAAACATAATCGAGAATCGAGATTCGATTATGACAGCCTAACTGTGTTTCCATTTTTTTTTAATAATGTTTTTCTGGGTACAATGTCACCATGTTTCTATATGCGGTCATTGTGACCACCGGCCACTCAACTTTAGCTGTAAATAATCTATTTTTCTCATTCTCGAGTAAATATGACAACATGTAATTTTAGAAAACAGAGCAAAATAGGACATTTATTGGTAGGCCACGTGTGTGAAACTTTGTAGGTAATAGTATTTTGGAATTAACACAAACTTCAAAGATGTCAGAAATGGACGAAATTTTTGACGCGTTTTGAAAATGGAGTAAAAAAACTCACAGTATCAACCCAATCGGCGAAAAGTGCATTGAAAAAGGAGTTATGTTGATATTGTGAATGTCTAAACCCACTCGACTTTAATGAATTTATTAGTCGAGGTTATTGTGAATAACGCAACCGTGAATGAAATCACCATAGAAATGTTTGTTTTGATTATCTGTGGGTGTCACATTTAATCGGGAATAATTAAAAAATGTTGTCTCTACACTGAGAATGAATTTTATACACCTCAGTGGCTGTCTAGGGAGATAAGTCATACATTACTGTCTTGTTTCAAAATTTGTTTTGTTGATTTCTTGCTTCGATGTATAAAAACTCTTACGTTTCTGCAGGATAATTTATTTATCCTATCGGAGGATTATATCCCTTGCCTTCAGCTCGGAATACAAGATTCCTCCTCGAAGATCAACAAATTTTCCCGCAGATGCGTAATAATTATTTTCTCTCCATTTTTAATGCGCAATTTGTCCAAAGGAACAAAAAATTATTTCCAAACAAAACATTTCGACATTCTGTCCGGAGCATACTTATCAATGCGGCGTACTTGAGTTCTAATTAATGATTCTGATGAGTGATCACACAACAACAACACACATACAACTTTGAAACTGTGTTTGAAAATAATTTGAGGCATTTCACACTCCGGCCAATGGCAAAAGTTGTTACAGAAATACTCAAATTGAAATAAAAATAAAAACTTTTCTACAATTTATTTTAAAATAATAATTTCGTGGCCAAATGACCGGTTACTGAGACTAACAAGACTAGTGCATTTACCCAGTTTTTATATAAAAAAACGGAAGGCACAACAAATTTAGAAAACAGACTTCAAAGCAACATTTTATGTAAAGGTTATTTGTTATCCAAGGGTGGAAAATATGGAATTCCAACTCAGGTAAATTCGCTCATGTTTCTTCGAGGATACCGCAACGTAAACGTTCTTGTAAACACGTATAAAATGACAGTTGAGGCGAGAAAATTTCTCATGAGATATAAGTAAATATTGTCTCACCTGAACTGTTATCAGACAAGACGCCATCTTCTCACCGTATTTGAGTGTATAAAATAAAGTTGGTCAACTCGCGTACATGAAATTGTAATTTATGCAACAAGTTGTGAAACGAATTTCGAGTTCACCTTTTGTCACAAGTGATAAAAGTAGATATACGTATCACAACAAAAACCTTTTTTAAAGGGAGGTGTGACGCAAATCCTCGTCCCTTTTTCCAAAACAACTATATCAATTTGGGTTACGCTTACAGCTTCGGAACGCAAAAAATTCTTTTGAAATATTTTCACATTAGATTAAAAAATGCGTCACATATGCCGAACCCACCCAACGTAATAATTTTTCTGCACTTTCAGATTTCACACCCCAAAAATCTCGATTTGCGTGATGTATGGAGTACGGGTGTTCGAGATGTTGAACAAAACTAAATGAAAGGAAAACAAAACAAAACAAAACATTACTAAATTCATAGTACATCTTAGAATTTAATATTGTATCTGCATCTTAGCAAAACAATTTAATGGCTTGTAAAATTTTCCGGACACTGATTTTTTTTACATTTATATCTAAATTTAAAAATATTTATTTAACGAAGACTTACAAATTAAATACGGGGCTATTTTTATGTGAGTTGAATGTTTGCGAGTCTTTTTTGTTTATTTCTAAATACTTAGGTTTCATTTTTGTTTGACTACATCTAAAAAATACGCAAAATACAAAATAATAATTTAAGTCATGGCAAATGAAAGGAAACTGTCAATGAAAGAAGTTACAAAAAAGGTTACAGAAAACTCAGAGTTTCAGGAGCCACTCGTGACTTTATATTCGAGCGCCGGCCGCCAGGGGCCATACATTTCTTACAAATGTTCCAGTATTACGTATTTTTGACACACTAAAAACACGGTCAAAATGTGAGAAAATTCTCGTTTTGGTTATTACTGCACCCATAGAATATAATTTTTTACGTATAACCAAATAACAATTTTTTACGACTGCTGTACCATTTGTAGAGTAAAGCCTACAAATCGAATCAACGTAACAGCTGGTATGGTTAGCCTGTCGGGGCCAATACATTCAACGTAAATACTATCTAACCTGCTTAGCAGAATCATCAGTATTTCTTAGATTTATCAGTTTGAGACGACCTATTACTGGTCTTGAAACACAGATCCTCGAATCCTTTGTTCCTTTTCCCGTTCATCATATAAATCATTATGTGAGCTTTCGTTTGGCTTCCAAAATGACCGGTCCACATTCATGTCCTTCAGATTTTTTGAATATTTTGGAAGTATTTTTGAAAGAATTGTTTATGGCTTTTGAACACTATTTATGTATGAAAAGTAAGGTTGAGTTAGCGTAGTCGTGTCACTACCTCTCTGTTTTCCGGTTTGTGCCACGCTGACTCGTAACCCTTCGCCCTCCCACTTTGTGCGTAACAAGCTAACAAACAACATTTTTTTAAACGCAACTATAATGTCACTTATGTAAAAACATATATACATTTTTTTGTAAAGCTGGTCCATGTTTCTGCAATAGTAACCAAGAGTCCATTCTTTCATATTTTTCATAATAAAAATAATAGCAATTTGATGAAAAACTACGTAATATTTAAAACGTCTAAAATATGAATCAAAAAGGCAAGGGATCTGACCCGCCCAAGATGAGAGGCCTAGTAAAACTAACACAAGTACATAAACAACGAAAAAACACCAAATGTTATTACACGAAAGTACCTATGCAAGCGAAAATAAATAATGGAAAAATGAAACCTAACTTAGTTTTGCTTAAAGTCAACATCATTTTGCAAGAGTTTCATGATTCATTTATGTCTTTCAACAGATGGAATATAGTAAAAAAATCAATGTTGTAGGGACAAATCTTTTTGTATGTAAATATTGAAATGAAAAACTGTGCAAACGTTAAAACGCTTAAAAGAAAATGTTAGATATGCTTCGAATTTTCTGACGAAATTTACTGTATAAGAAAGCCCAATGTAGAGCTTGAGAGTTTTGATTGTTTGACATTATAATTTCAGAGATCTAAAGAAAATATTTAAATTAAAATTCAGAACAATTACGAGATATAACGATCCACGTTTCATTGTTCCAGAACTCAAAAACAAGAACATTTATCAAACGTTGAAACGAAAACAAGAGCTCAAACACAGTCATTATTCCTCATTATAACAGCACGACAATTGGCAATGGTCGTCCTTGTATTAGCCATGGAAATCTTTCTTGAAACAAATTTGAAATGCGACAAAATCAATCTGTTCATTTCAGTATATTGCATTGTATTGTGTATTTGGAATAGGGATGTTTGTATATTTCCGTTCTCTGTAGAATATTGCTAATGCATTTTAGGTGGAACAATGTTCAAATGCCATTATGTATAGCCTCAAAGCGCGAGAAGTAAATTTATGGCTGATCAATTCAGATAGTCACATGATTAAAGACTAAGTTTTCAATTTTAATGTTTCAAACTAATCGATCGCTCTAACTATGTACCAGGCCTCTATCGATAGCATCTCTTTATCATGCCCGCAGCGGGCCATACCAAAACCTTTGAAAGAAGATACTTATACATAAGTGAACTTTTGAGTTTTTTGGGTTTTTGAATTTCGGCGCAGACACCCTGAAAAAAAACCCCGTGCACAGAATAACCCCGACTTAATATTAAATATGATTAAATTCTGAAAGGGAACATGTCAATTAGCGAATTATATTCAATTATCTGATCTGATAATTTCTAAGTCGCAACATGGCTTTTAGGGTGGTCCAAAAAACTAAGTTATTAAAAAGTCTGGGGCCCCACCCCTAAAAAGTTTCTAAATGTGTCCCTGATAAAAAGTGTATATGTAGCCATCTGAATCCAAAGCCGTCCTGAGGGTTCCCCGAAGCAAAATAGTCAAAAAAGCGTGAAAATCGTGTAAAACGTAGGTTTTAAGAAAAGTGCATAAAACTTGTAAAAATGAGGAGCGGTTTTAGGGCAACTTTGATTTATTCCGTTCAAAATAGTCCCGAGAAAATACTTTTTCATGTGGTGGGCGCATCCGAAGTGTTTCGATGTCAAGAGAGTCCGTCAAGTGGCTTTCTTAGCTCACAACTTCTTTGCTGTAGGCCTCGGTGAGTTTCACAGTTTTTGGAAAACGGTCTTCTATGAAATTTTGAGTCTAGATAGGACTTCAAAATAACGCCTAAACAGTTTGTCTTGGAAGCATAAAATTCATTAAGTCTGAACAAAAATTTATTTTTCGAGAACCTCCATGAAATTTCATGAACTTCCATAAACCTGCCTAAGTGGCCGTCCGTGTGTTTCGTCATTATTTGGCTATTTTAGGAAGGACTAATACTATAAGAGTAGAAAAAAGCCAAAAGTCACTTTGAATGACAGCTAAATGCTTGCTGGTGATGCCTTACACGTAGGCATGTCATTCTACTCGAACTCATACGGAGATTATTAAAATTTTGAATTATTTTTAATTATTTCTTGATTTTTGCCGATTATTGTGCGGTAGACACAAAAAATTGTTAGAAAAATACTTTTATTGAAATTTTGCGTACATCTGTGAAAATTCATATGAAGTTCGAGTAGAGTGACACGCCTACGTGTTAGGCATCCCCAGCATGCATTTACCTGTAAATCAAAGTGACTTTCGGCATTTTTCTACTCTTATAGTATTAGTCCTTCCCAAAAAAGCCAAATAATGACGAAACACACGGACGGCCACTTAGGCAGGCTCATGGAAGTTCATGAAATTTCATGGAGGTTCTCGAAAAATAAATTTTTATTCAGACTTAATGAATTTTATGCTTCCAAGACAAACTGTTTAGGCGTTATTTTGAAGTCCTATCTAGACTCAAAATTTCATAGAAGACCGTTTTCCAAAAACTGTGAAACTCACCGAGGCCTAGAGCAAAGAATTTGTGAGCTAAGAAAGCCACTTGACGGACTCTCTTGACATCGAAACACTTCGGATGCGCCCACCACATGAAAAAGTATTTTCTCGGGACTATTTTGAACGGAATAAACCAAAGTTGCCCTAACACCACTCCTCATCTTTGACAAGTTTCATGCACTTTTCCTAAAACCCACGTTTTACGCGGTTTCCACGTTTTTTTGACTATTATGCTCTGGGGAACCCTCAGGACGGCTTTGGATTCAGATGGCTCCATATACACTTTTTATCAGTGACACATTTAGAAACTTTTTAGAGGTGGGGCCCCGAACTTTTCGACAAGTTAATTTTCCCATACATTTTTGGACCACCGTAATGGCTTTATGAAACGCAGATCTACAGCGACAAATTTAGCTGAGTTCGTTAGCTATGCTATTGAAGTTATGGAATCTGGACATCAGTAAGACGTCATTTACCCCGATTTCCGTAAAGCATTCGATAGAGTCGAGCATTCAATTCTTTTGCACAAGTTGAACCAAATGGATTGCATCTTATCTGAATGGTCGGTCACAACTCTTCAAATTAGCAAATTGTTCATCTCGAACGTTTAATGTTACATCTGGCTATCATTAGATAGAACGGTAAATCGATATGTGTGCAATAGTTTAAATCGAACTAAACCCTCACATTACATAGTTACAATATGTTGGCATCTGCCACTACAAGATCGCATAGGCTTTCATGAACGTAATAAGCTCTTGAGTTAACTTTGGAGACAATACACTCAGGGTTAGAGTAAGAAATGTTTCATACAAAACTTCAACAGATGGCAGCTGTAACCATTTCCATTACACTTCACTAGTCAAAAAAAAAACTCTAACCGAGACAAATAGATACGTCAGCACTTTGTCCACGTCCATCAGCATATCAAGGTGCATGACTTGACTGAAGATTGGCACTAGGTGCCGAAATGTTGATCCCTTCTAATTATCTCCATAACGCAACTGTTCTAGATGTGTTAATGTCTGAGCGTCATGTCAATAACAAAATAATTCAAATAAGAGCTCACACGTTCATAGTAAAAGTAATACGTAATGAGTTGTATCCTAAGATTTACATCTGGCGTTCCTCAGGGGAGCCATCTGGACACTCACTCGTTCATACTATTCATGGGCGATGTCACAAAAGTCTTCTCCACTCCAGTTTAGTTAATGTATGCTCATGACTTGAAAGTTTTCATGAAAATTAAAAATGTTCTTGACGCAATTGCTCTTCAACGTAAATTGAACATGTTTCTACAATGGTGGAAAATCAACCAGCTTTGTTTGAATGTCGAAAGAGATCCAAAATTGAGTTCGGTTACAATATCGATGATGTTGCGTTGACTCGTGTTAAGGTAATAAAAGATTTGGGAGTCATTTCATTGAATATATAATTGCAAAATCTTACTCATGCTTGGCTTCGTTATAAGAACTTGTAAGGAATTCAAAAATATGAAAACTTTAAAAAGATACTTTCCTATGTCCGTTCTTACTTAGAATATGTTTCAGTTGTTTGGCATCCTTATCAAAATATATTTTTTGGCAGAATTGAGTCTATTCAGAAAAAAAAATTTATGTACGCACAGAGGCGGACGGGGAAACGGGACGAAAACCACAAGCTTCCGCCATATATTGAGAGATGCGAATCGATCAATATTGATACGCTCGCCCGACGCAGAATCAATGCCTGCGCTCTTTTTATACCCGATCTGATGAATGGCACACCCATTGACGCACCATGAATTAAAAGAAAGGTCACTCTAACCTCCAGATGAACTCCGTGCTGATGATTTTCTCGTTGTCGACAGGACCAAATATCATGGGCGCGCGGTAGCGATGCGCCCGTGACGCAAGTCCCCATACGTACAAAAAATTCGGAAATTTTTTTTTCGTAGACTTCGGAACCATATATACAGCTAAGTTTTGACTTCTCCCCCTTGCGACGTACCCCCCGGAAAAGATTTTTCCTGGATTCTACCGGCCTCGTTTGGGCGCCAGGGCTCTTAGAAGGCGCCATATGAAGCCCATATGTATGTGTTTGTGTGTGTAGTGTGTATGATAGCACATTTTGTATGAGGCAATGGTAGTGTGTTCGAGATAGAGGTTTGGTGTCAAAAGGAAAGTTGTTGGGTTGGGTGTGTAGTGTATCAGGGTGACCGCCAAAATGGCGGAAAATAGGCGGGGACCCAAAAAAAAATTTTTTGATATGTTGTAGAGGAAGTTGAGGGGATCATTTTCGCCCATGGAAGTAGTAGCCGACGTGCTTCGGTTCGGCGGCAGCGGCGGCTCAAAATAATGCAAAACATTACAATCACAACGAAAACCCTTTTTAAAAGGGAAACGTGACGCAAGTCCTCGTCTCTACTTCCAAAACAACGATATAAAAATACGCCATACATCCCATGAAGTCAAATTTTTGCATTGTGAAAGCTGAAAGAACAGAAAAACTATAACACTGGGGGGTCCGGCATTTGTGACGCATTTTTTTTACTCAGAAGTGAAAATATTTCAAATTGATATCAGTTGTTTTGGAAGAAGGGACGAGGACTTGCGTCACGTTTCCCTTTGAAAAAGGGTTTTTGTTGTGATGGTCTTTATGAGCCAATCAATAACATGTGCATGGTGTTTAACCGCCTTTCACTTCTGTGGTTTCGGAACATACCGCGCGTTACGTTCAAGATGACTATCAGGAGATTGAAAATTACGTATAAACTGAATGGTAAGACCATTTCATATAATAATCCGCCGTTACAACCCGTCCGGGTCAGAGGCTAGATTACTAGTTCCGCAATTTTTTTGTGATATTGATCTTCTTAGAGATCCTTTCAATACCGAAGTTTTTACTGTGTCAGTGGCAAATTGCACACAAACATAGTGCCATCTATAATGTACTAGGTGCGGAAACTACTAGGGCTTAGAATGCCGGTTCGCTCCATCAATGTGTTTTACCGGCAGGCATTTTTTTTTGACCGCATGCTTAACGTGAATTCCAAACCACAACTAACGGTAGCTTGCATTTTACCATTAGGATTTCTTCTGGTGCTATTTATCTCCCTGTCTAACGTTAGGCTCACAACTACCCAAATTATGAAGCATGCGTGTGCCTAGGATCGTGACTTTCATCCTATGCAGTGAAGAAAAATTCTATACAGAATTTGTCCCCACCAGGATTGAACCCAGATATTGTTGGTGGAAAGCCAGTACGTTACCACTGAGGCCATTTCATAATCGATGTTAATATCATTTCATCCATATATACTGAACCTTTGGTTCTCACTCTTATCAGAAGCTAATTAGTCAACTCGGATCTCACGACTCTCAAATGAAACTCTAAGTCAAGTCGAATCCTTTTTGTTTCAGGTGGATCGTTGGCCACACGAGACGTTGGTGTCTGATAGAACGACGGGCTATTTTAAATTTCAATTTTCTATAGTTCTAATTTATGTTTTTTTAAGATCAATTGTAGCTGGTCGGCTTCGGCCATTGATGAAATAAAGAAATAAATGTTGATATGCTCCCTTTTTGAATTTAACCATTTTAAAATAAACCACTGAAATGAGGAAAGTAGCGATACAGTGTAGTAAAATTCCAATCACCGATAACAAACGCCCGTTGACAAATCATCGATGGATAGGCATGGCTGATATTTACTTTGATTATCAAATATCGATAAATATCGAGTATCGATTATCGATATTTCTTTTTGATAATGATATTTTAATATAGAGGAAGTCTGCCATCTATCTAAAAATTAACTTTTTTTTAGGTGGAATTGGTACTGACTCACTCCGCCAGAGAGGCGTAGATTAGCTCTTCACTGTAACGTAAACAACCAATGTTTTGTTTTATGATTTATAGACGTTCTCTATAATTTAATTTTTTTTTAATATTTGTTTATTGTTAGCTTTTCTTCTTTAAATATAGTAGTCAGGATTACTTGACGAAATAAATAGGGCCCTGACTGAGTCAGTATAAATTGTCAGGCACGCCCAGACCTTTCAAACAAAACACATTTAATCTGAAAAGATTTACCCGATATATGTACGAAAGACCAGTGCCCAGATTCACTTCAAAAAATGATTTTTCGATTATCAGATCGAGAAAAAAGATTTTTAAAATTGGTCAAGTTTTACTCGAGTTATCGCGGTGACGGGCGGACAAAAATGTTTTTTTTCTGTTATTTAGACTACGAAACGAAAAAGTAACCAACTCCCAGGTCTAAATTCGACTGGTTACAAATGTCATGGTAAACGCATAGATAGATTTCTGGTCGAGGCGGCCAACTGGCCTTGAAACATAGATACTATAATCCTTTGTTCCTTCCCCGTTACTCTTCTATCATTCCACCTAGTCATGTATTCTGTCTTAGTTAGATTCCCACGTTAAATGTTTCCATTTCAGAACGCATAGTTGTAACCGGTACGCCGAATAAGCCTCGTCGTCTGAGCACACGCACTACGATACATTCATTTTCTAGCCTCCGGCACAAGCCGTACACGCCAAATGAATCTCACTGTTTGGGCCCGGACATTACAATACATCTTCTAGCCTCCGTCGAAACTATGATTATTCTAAACGAGCCCGTAAATGCAGTGTATCACACACAACTGAAATACCTTTTTCTAGGACATTTGTGTGAGCAACCATTAATCTGTTTGTTGGACCACATGCTTAACGTGAATTCCGAACCACGCCTATATATTGTAGCTGCATATATAGGATTTCATCTGGTGATAGACCTTAAGATAGACTCAGATAGTACACAGAAACCCATAGAAACCCACAGAAACACATAGGACCCCTTTTCGAAGAACTTCGTTCTTCGTACGGGTTTAAAAAGAGACTATTGGCACCAGGTGCCAAAAGCCTTTTCGTATTACGTTTTAATCCAAATCCATTTTCCTTATTTACACTCCTTGCCAATAATATGACATTATCAGCACTCTCATGGGTGCTGTAAATGACTATTTTTTGTAGTTCTATATAGCTTTGTTTTTGAGAAAAGGAAATTAGAAATTATGTTAAACATTATAATTTCGGCAAATATCTGTTGGAAGGTTTTCATTAAAATTGCTAGAATATTTCCATATTATTACAAAATGAAGATTATGTTACTGTTAATAAGCCCAAGAGCTTGTGCAATTACACTTATCAAAAATTTATTTTTTATTTCTTTATACGCATAACAAAAGACTCAATTTTTTAACTTTTCACCCATAAAAAGCCACATTAAAATTCTTTTCGGAAATATAAACTGAATAAAAATCAACGTGTAAGTTATATACAATTTTGATGTCATTGTGCAAAGTTTGATTGCAAAAGAAAGTTTTTTTCTTTATTTTCTTTTGTGTACGTAAATGAAAATTAAATGAAAAAGCAAAAAAAAAAACATCTTGTTTTTCACAAGACTTTAATGGGTTTTGCGTGTTCCACAATACTAAAATTGGAAATTGAATAACAATGTGTATTACATGGACTAGGTTTAGCATAGAGAATTTACATCAAAAAATTATGTTTATTTATTAAAATTACCGGTAATTTCAACATTAAAAATTAACAAATGAAAGGTCGAAAATAAGGTAATTTACGTGATTTGAAGATAACTAGAAGAGTGTATTTCGTGTAATTTATTTGGTCATTTATAGAATAGTCATTACTGACTTAAACTTGGGAAACTGTTTACAACAGAATTATGACAATTCCCCTCTCCTGGTAGGGATAAACATGATATATTGTTAATAAATATGTAATTTCGGATTGATTCAGCATTCAAACAAAAGACTTGTCTGATTTGACAAAAAAAATTGTCCACTTTTATATGTCTGTCGTGAAAAAATTTCGTTCAGTGATCTAACTTTTGTAATAATCGAACCATTTTACCTTCACACAGGGTAGATATGTAAATTACCTAAAAAGTCACTTGAATAAAGTAGATTCAACACGACTATATGTGTAAGTGGACGAGTGTCAGCAAACTAATTATATCCTAAGTTGTTTTGAAGTATGTTTTATTGCAGCAGGCGAGAATGTATTGGTGCTCACATCAAGTAATAATACATAAACGTTTCATTATATCAAAAGCGACACACTCTCCAATGCAGCATTACTTTATTTTGATTCCCATATTTGACTAATGCGTACATTAAACGTTTCTGTCTAAGTCATAAATTGTATTTGAAGCCGTGTCTAGAGAATTGATTAAATTAATCGCCTAGGGTAAATTTTATTAGTCCTTATTTTAAATATAAAGAAGAAAACGATGTACACACTGCGGGAGTTGAAATCAAGACATCCGCGTCAGTGTCGAATGCGCTATCCACTACTCCATGGTGGCGCCTAATTCTTGACGAATTGAAAATGAATCGTTTTTAGTAAGCTTGGCGAAAATACGTACGTATTTACTTCATTTTTAAATATATAAAAAATGTCTGTAAAGACAAATATTGGTTTGTTTGAAAATCTAATAGCTTTGCAGACGTCTTTCACGGAGGTGATGAAAAAAAAAAACAAATAAAAAACGATTTATTTTAATAAAAAAAATTGCGGCCATTAGAATTTGAATCTGGGATTTTGGGAGAAAGTATTGATCCAACATCACATGCTAGCTAACTGAGCTACGCAGGCTGCTTCGTTCCACAAATAAAACAAAAGAATTCTTTTGTTTTATTTGTAGGACTTGTTTCTTATGAATGTTACGGCAGTTTAGTTAGAACAGGGTTTATATAATGACTTCGAGTTTGAATTCGAATCGTTAGTAGTAACGGGTGTTCGGAAAGTAATGAGACAGAAACAAACTAACTGGTTAAGAAAATAGTCTCATTATTTTCCGAACGGGAACGGGTGGTTAAGCGTATACCTTACTTTAAATACTAATGTGTACGACTGATAACGTAAATACATGTGTCCATATGTCATCGATTTTGTTTAGACCACTAATAATAAAAATAGTTAAATTTTGCCTGAACGGATTTTGAGCAAACAAAATGCCAATGTTTAGTGTCTCATCTCAGGGCTTGTGCAAAGTAATTATTTTCGCAATCGGACTAATATAATAATTGCCGAGCAATAAACCTTTGAAAAAAGTGGTGTGATCAATGTGTAATAAACGTTTGTAAATTCTTACCGCCGAAAACAAATGTTTGGTTTAAAAACTTAATGTTTTGCAGACATCTTTATATGAAAAATGATGTACGGAGATGATGGAATAAATAAAAAATGAAAACAATTTAATTTCAATAAAAATATTGCAAAAAAATATATATTCAATAAAAAAATAGCAAAAGTTAATCGGAGGGAACAGTGGGACAATCATATTAGGAACGACGACATCAGGGAAAACTTAGGGGTTACATCAGTGGAAGAGGCGGCAAGGATTAGTCGTCTGCGGTGGTACGGGCACGTTCAGAGGATGGGTAATAGCCGGCTACCAAAGAGGATATTGGAGCTCAAGTCCCGGGGTGGCGTCCCAGGGGTAGGCCAAGGAGAAGGTTTATAGACTCAATTAAATCCGATTTAGAAGTTAGGGGACTTTCTCTAGGCGAACAAACCATCTCCTTGGCACAGGATAGGGGGGTATGGAGAAGGGTGGTCCATGATCAATAGTAAAGACCTCACACCGAAAGGTACAAACGGTCTATAAAGTGTGATGATGATGATGATGAAAAAAATTGCGGCAATTAGAAATTCAATATCAAATTCTGGGAAAAAATACCTCTTCAACACCGAAAGCTAGCTAACTGAGCTACGCAGGCTGCTAATACATTCTGTTTTAATAGGGTTTACATGACTTCGAGTTTATATACAGAAATGTTTGACTGTGTGCATTAGTCAGTTCAGTGCATTATGTCCACTACGCAATCAAACCGATCAGACATCCGAACACATTTTGAATTGCAATAAATTAACAATCATCAAAGACAATTTATTACAACAAAATGTCGATGAAGAAGTGCTATTTTCAGAAATTTATTGGCACGTTAGGGATATCCAATAGTAAATATCATAATTTTGTTTTTGTTTTACTTTCATTTACTATTTTGAAATAAATGGCATTAGACAAAAAAAATAGTACCACACTTACAAACATCTAGACATAATTTCGCTTGCAAAATCTTTTCTATCCGTTTACATTAATCTTGCGTCCGTGAAGTGACGTATGCGATAAAAATCTGTATTTGATGATGATTACTTGATTTGTATTAGGGTGTGGTGGTTTTCAACATTTTTTTTTTGCAACGCACAATCGATTTTCGTCTGTTTTCGATGTTGTTCACGATGCGGTAACGCGATCAAAATCGAAACAGTTTCCAATTTTTTTAAGAGTGTGAGGGGAAGTGAAACAAATTTACACCTTGTAACGATATGAATTTTAAAATTTGATACATGTGCTGAAATGTACCCCTCCGTTGCTATGATACGACGTTACAATGTCGTATGAGTGCATTGAAATCTGAACAAAAATTGTTTGTACACTGTACGATATAATGGTTTCTGTGGAGTGAATTTTTTAAGTTTGGTTGTTATTTTCTTCTCAATCGATTTGTTTGTTGCAAAAAGCAGTGTGTCCACCTCGTTGCGATATTTGATTTTTTCAGCATACGTCCTAAATATTGTCCAACTCGCCTTTGGCTCGTATGGACAATATTAGGACTGATGCTGAAAAAATCAACGTATCGCAATATAGTCGACAAACTACTATTTCCGGGTCCTTGCAGTAGCAAGAAAACAGGAACATTTTCTAAAATTTCAAGTGAATAGATGGCAGACTTCCTTTAGAGGTTAGGCAGGTGTTTTGATACCTTGCTACCTAAATAGTAACAAAACTACTGTAAATTCAACAATTAGTAACATCTTCTAGCATTATCGATAGCCAAATAAAAGTTTAATTTTTCAAACACCGGTTTCCACTCAATGATTTCACATCCACATCGCATTTCATTTTTATATTCTGTACGAGTGTACCTTTCATTTGAAAAAAAAAGTTGGCGATTTCCGAGCCGAATCTGTAGTTATATTCCGAAAACACGAAGGAAAAATCCACCCCGGCGAAACCGTTTGCTCTACCAAATCATATTTACTCCCATTTCTTGTCTATGAATTTTTTAAGTTAAAATAGACCTACTGCAACAATTTAAAAGTATAAACCGTTCCAAAAACGTTTATATCGTAGCCTAGGCTACACTCAGTATTGAGCAATGCTGGAAGTCTGGGTCTGAGTTTCAGTAAAACTCACGGTGCAACTTACATCAAGCTTAAAAAACCGATTGCTGATAATTCTTTACCACTAGATAGCGTTTTTATCCAGCGGGATTTAAGGACCCGGAAAAAAGGTGGAAGTTACCACAACCTAAATCTGTAGGAATATTTCAAAAATTATATTCGGCAAAATTATATTTTTGATGTAAGAATAATGTAAATTTTGTGTGTGTTTCATTCATGGATAATTAACGTAGATCATGTCAAAAAGATGTACAAAAGATGGATAAGCAATGTAACAACGATGGATTTTACTACAATATTTTTCCATCATTTTGACATTCCAAACGGAAGTTATGGCTTTCGCTACATTATTCGACCACTATTTTTCAACAGTTTTAGGTTTGTTAGAGTTTTAAATGTCATTAACTTCAAATCACATTTCTTTTACATTGAGATACTTGGTGTGTACGTGCGCGTTGCGTCTCTTTCTTGCGCATACATCTTATGTAATGTGACATTTAAAACTCTGACATATCAAACATATCTAAAAAGTGTTTAAATCGAAATGTACCTCTTTGTAGAAAAAATTTTGGTCTAGAAAAAAATTGTATTTATGCTGCACTATAAGTATGTGCACTACGGTCATATCGTTGGTTGAAACCGCAAAAACCTGATATTTTTGATTCGTCAGATTTTTAAATGTCATATTTAATTAAGCGATGATTATATTGGATCTAATGCGAGTCGCATCGCGTGAGGTTTGTATAAAGACATAAAAAAGTGCGTCAAGTTGTATTTTCATACAGTCCGTACGAGATGCGATTCGCATCCTAGCCAATATTATCATCATTTTACATAAGATGTATGCACAAGAACGAGACGGAACGTGCACGTCGGATGAAACCATCTAGACGTAAAAGCTTTTTGATTTGACGTTAAGGATATCTATTTAAAACGATAATCTCGAGCTTATCCCTCTAGTACAAATTTACTTATATAGATGTTCTCGATAGATGAAATAGACTTCGGCTAGGGCCACAATGCCCCCCACGTCAAAATAACAACTTTGGCAAGAGGTGAATCTACTAATAAAACTTGGGTGATAAAAAGTTCATTCAAAAGTTCACGTTTCACAAGTTGTTGCATAAAGTCTTGTATGAAACAAGTTGCGAAATTGGTTGTTTTTGTCATACGATGTCATTATCCAACTCGCTTCGCTCGTTTGATAACTCCACATCCAGTGACAAAAACAACAACAGTTCGCAACTAGTTGCATAAATAACTATTCTGTAATTGAGAATTGAGAATTGAGGATTGAGAATGAATATTACTTTAAGCAAATGTCCACTTTGCACTAACAAACTCTCGCGTATAATAGTAAAACATTTTACGGTACTGCGAAATATATAACTCGATGTGTACTGTGCATTGTAAGAAGTGTGCGATTCAATGTACCGAAACATGAGCTCATGACAAAAAGAACCCGGGCATGTCACACCTGAAAGTATTTTGATAGAGAGTTTTCATTTCGTTGATATTTCTTGTGTTAGTAATTCATTAGTAATATTTGTTGATTAATCTTATTTTAATGTTGAATATTTCAGCGAAAAACACTGTTGCTCTTGCCAACTAACAACAGGAATTGGTGCTTATTGCTTACCTGAAAAAAAAAGAAAACGAAATTAGCAAATATCGCCTAAAATAACTGGTCCTAACGTAAAACGCGTAAAACTTTTCAAAAATTATGCCTAAGCTAGCTTCGCGTTTCATTTTATATGAAAAACCAACTTCGAAAAAGTGGCTGCACGTAACTTACTCTCGGTGTGAAAACATGACAGCATGCCAGAAGGCTCAATTACTTTTTACGTTTTGTGAACTTTGTTTATTTTAATTGGATTAAATTGAAAAATTAAGTGTGAAGTTACATAAAGTTGAAGCCTCCCTCAGAAAAAAAAGTAACTTTGTCGCAATACCACGTTACGTACTCATCGTCAATATGAATAACAGGAAGAAAAAACGGAGTATTTTCTCTATTTTAACTCAAAAAAGTTTTTCTTTAACTAGTCTAAATCCGCTATTTTGTATTTATTGTCACACAATATTCCATTCGTACACTCGTCTATTTGCTACAATTTCATTCCGACGTTTATATTTTATTTCAGGATTTTTGCATAAATACTTTTAGGAAAGTCAACAAAATTTATCAAAACTTCTACTTCTTGGTAATACAACGTTCAGTTCTGGTTATGTCTATACATTGTTAGAGAGAAAACAAAGTTTTGTTATAAAAACGAAAAAGTTAATTTAACGCATATCAAAATCGTATTTCAAAAAATGTATTTCTCTCAACCATTCGGACAGAAAATTTTCCATTTTAAATAGGTTTTAGTAAGATTGCAAGAGTTTAATAATAAATTAATTACCTGGAGCCTCTTCATAGCTTAAGCAATATTTATTTGGAACGAAACGAATTTTACTGTGTCTTCTAAAGTCTCTTTTTCGGAATGGCTCAGGTGATTACTTTGTTTTGTGCAAAACGGGAAGTTCATACAGAATGTCCGCAAAGATCGACGTTTTTGTTAAAAAAATATTAACCTATAAACGGATCGATTAATACCATGATTATCGCGTCGTTCTTATACCCTTCTTTGCAGATAATTATTTTGAAAATAATCACGAATCCCAAATTTTCGTGGCTGAACTTCTGCATGGAAAGTGGGTGCAGTATGAACTTAAGTAGACAACGTAGGAAATTCGGAGCAGGTGAATAAGAAGGAGAAAGCTGGGAATGATGTCAAATTAATAGATGAAGGAATTAGTTCTCGGAATGTCGCATGACTAGAGCAGTGCACCGGTCAAAAAAAGTCGGCGGCGGCAACTATAAAAGTTTCAATGTATTTTTACCGCGCCGATAAAAATCTTTGGCGGCGGCGGCCGCGTGTCAATTTTTTAACATTCGGCGGCGAAGCAAATCGACGCACGTTTAAAATTCTTCGGCGGCGGCACGCGCTTGTTTGACACTTTTTTCGGTGGCGTTTGCGCCGGCGCACGGGTCTACGCATGACAAAGCAGGTCGCGCACCGAGAGTCGGTGACAAAAACAAAAATATGTATGGAAAAACGCGAATATTTGCAGAAATCAGTTAATATTTTTTTATTGCAGTAATATTTACTACCGAAAGTATGTTTTTAATATAAATTAGTGCTTTTGTCATTTTGTGTCTAAAACAAGTGTGGTAAAATATTCATTCAAATATTCGTAAATATTCAGTTTTCATTACTTGAACAACAAAAATTGTAATTTTCGGGCCCTATTTGAGAACTTATGTGTTATCTGCATAACACGACAGTCAACTTAGATAATGCGAAAGTGAAAATACACAATGCGAAAGTCGTCGTACACGATGCTAAAGTCAATTAATGTACTTTGATCACGTATTGTTGTTTTTATGTTTTGACTTCAGGAAATGACAATTTTCGTTGTTATCGTAATGAAAAGATATGTGAAGTACAAGGAATGACGTATAAAAATTCAACCTGTGCGGTTATACTTTCATCCCTTGTAATAAAAAAAAACTCTTACTACGCTGTGCCTATGTTACCGCCAACAAAATCGTGTGCTCTTTTGAACTGTTCTTATATTGCAGCTAAATTCATTTATATGTCTACTGTATGAAGCGAGTTTAGAAAATATTAATATACAAATGAGCAAATTCTTGTAATTATTGCCAAGTACAAAGAACATAAAAATGTAAGTAAAACAAAAGTACTAATGCTAATTCACGAGAAAATGTCTATCAAAATTCTGGTACAAGCTAAAGCGAATACAGCCATGTTACTGCCTTGGAAATAAACACGCATGTCATGGGTCATGCTAAACTTCCGAATGGTACAGGCAAAAAATACCTTAGATATCCTTTTTTGGTAATCATTCATTACGTAAGGGATCAATTTTGTAATACGAGTCGAACTCACAACAAGTTTTGGAAACTGTTATTTTGACAAGTGCAGTGGTGTGCAACTACACGCGTCAAAATAACAAAACACAAGGGTGAGTTGGTCATAAAATTGATCCCGAATTATTGAATTGATTGGTGATAATTTGATCGATTAAGCGTGAGAAAAGTATGTAAGCACTTTTGACTGGGCACCGTAGTACGAAGAAAATGAAAGTATAATTTCATTTTGTCTCTAGGGAAAAAACATGTTACTTTTTTGCGGAAAAAATCTATGGTTTTTTGACACGCCATATAAATTATTTTTATGGGCGATAGAGATGTTTACCTTTGTTACAAAAGATTTATAAAAGTAATTTTTTTAAACAAAAAAGATAGAATTCGAATGAAATGAAATGTTCTCCATTTATTCCTTACTCCCCTTAAAAAAATATATAAATCAAGGGATGAGGGAAATTTATTTGCTTTGTGTGAACATGGTGAAAAAGAAATGGAACAAAAATTTTTTCACAATTGCTCTGAGAAAATATGTACTTTCTCTCCTCAAAATGGGGGAGAAAATTGACTATTTTAAACATGTTAAATGAAAAATGCGTGAGCGAAATGCTTTTCACTCCCGCAAATTGACAGGAGAGCGAGTAAAATAGTTATTTTCATGACAAGGGGGGAAAATATAAAATTGCTTAACAAGGTTGATGTCTGTGGCCAAAGCAGAGAAAATTGCAAAGAGTAAAGTTTGTGTCACAAGCAGAAAAAATTGCAACGAGAGTGAAGTTTGCGGCCAGAGCGCAGCGAAGGATGAAGAATTGTGAATGGCTTTTAAATGCTGGTATATGGCCACTTCCAGAATTTTGTCTTTTTTATGTCAATTTGCGGCAGGATGACCCAGATCTCCAGAACTATGAGAGTTAGAAATTGGTTCCAAAGACGAAGTTGTATAGAATTAAATTTAAGCGAAGACGTGTTTCAGGGTTTTGGGGAAACATGGCCCAATCCTGGAATATGGCCACTTCCATAATTAGGCAGGATGAACCAAATCTCCAGAACTATGAGAGTTAGAAAGTTTGTTCTAAAGGCGAAGTTGTAGAGAATTAAATTTAAGCCAACACGTGTTTCAGGGTTTTGGGGAAATATAATCAGGCAGGATGAACCAAATCTCCAGAACTATGAGAGTTGGAAAGTTGGTTCCAAAGGCGAAGTTGCAGAGAATTAAATTTAGGCGAACACGTGTTTCAAGGTTTTGGGGAAATATGGCCCAATTCTGGTATATTGCGACTTCCATAATTAGGCAGGATGACCCAAATCTCCAGAACTATGAGAGTTAGGAAGTTGGTTCCAAAGGCGAAGTTGTAGAGAATTAAATTTAAGCGAACACGTGTTTCAGGGTTTTGCGGAAATATGGCCCAATCCTGGTATATGGCCACTTCCATAATTAGGCAGGATGAACCAAATCTCCAGAACTATGAGAGTTAGAAAGTTGGTTCTAAAGGCGAAGTTGTAGAGAATTAAATTTAAGCGAACACGTGTTTCAGCGTTTTGGGGAAATATAATCAGGCAGGATGAACCAAATCTCCAGAACTATGAGAGTTAGAAAGTTGGTTCCAAAGGCGAAGTTGTAGAGAATTAAATTTAGGCGAACACGTGTTTCAGGGTTTTGAGGAAATATGGCCCAATCCTGCAATATGGTCACTTCCATAATTCCACGCAAAAATTTAAATTTACCGTAAACGATATAATAAGAAATAAAAGTCAAATTTTTGCAGGTTAAAAACTGAAAGTACAGAAAAATTGTTTCGTCGTTGGGTTTGGCATTTGTGACGCCATTTTTTGAATTCAGCGTAATTTTGTTTTTTTTTTTTGCGAATCGAAGCTTAATGCGTCACTCCCTTTGATTTCAGAACTTTTGCAACTGGAAGAAAATTGTTTTACCTTAGATGTTTAATGCGTCACACTTTTCTGATTTCACAACTTTTGTAAGCAGACATAAAGACTTGTGTCACACCTCCTCTGTAAGAGGTTTTTTGCGGATCACTATTAGCACAGAAAAGACGAATTTCACAGAAAACATAGAAAGTAACTCAAAAACACATTCGATTGTGTTGTTTTTCCAAACTCTTATATCTCGAGATATATTTGCCAGATTAGCAAATGAACTACTTTAGAGTAATCTTGTGCTCATAAACTATGTGCTGGCATTTTGTTTGACTGGAATCCGTCGAGTCGAAAATTAATTATTTTTTTGTTTACTTTCTTCATCAATAAAAAATTCGTAATGTCAGGTTGGCTATTATACTTTGATGGAGCATAACCAACGTCACGTGAATTTATTTTCTCACCTCATTTGGAGGTGCGAAAATATTTTCGCACCTCGTTTTATTTTGCACTTCCAAATGAGGAGCGAAAATATACTTTTCATGCTTCATATGCGGTGCGAAAGTAAAAATTTCATCCCATGGGACGAAAATTTTATTTTCGCCCTTCGGGCTAAAGCATGAAAAATATAATACACCACTCGGAGATACTTTCGTACCTCTCCCTTGTAGTGTAAACAATTTTTCATACTGAGGTCCAAAATCGAGAGAAATTTATAAAACTTCCTTCAAGCGAAATTGCCTAAAATTAGTCGTCAAAAACAGACACAAATAACTATTTCATCTCGCTTCGAACTACTCATGAAAAAATCAATTTTCGCCCCTCATTTGAGGTGAGAAAATATGAATTTGCGTCTAACTAGGGAAGTAAATAGAAAATTTCTTAACAAGAATAAAGTTTGCGACCAGAGCTGAATAAACTGTAACGAGGGTGAATTTGCCAAGTTATCAGCCAAGTTATAATTTATTCGGTGAGTGTTTCAAACTTTACTCAAGTTGAGGAATTTTCGATTCTTCCCCAGTTATGAATTATATTTTTCACAGCTGCTCTGAAATAATAGGTACTTTATCTCCGAAAAAAAACTGTTTCTACAATCAAATAAGAAAATAAGTATTTACAATTTCGAAAATGGGATAATATTAAATGCACACAAAAAATATTCAAAATTACCTAAAAAATAATCAAATTACCGAAAAACAATTCAAGATTCCCGAAAATTTAAACAGCAATTACCAAAAGCAAATTAATTTTTTGCCGGAAATAAAATCAATTCTACCTAAAACTACCTTTACCAAAAAGAATTAACAGAAAGGGAATTCAATAATTCCAGAATAATATTCGTTTCTACTGAAAATTTATTTAATATTTAGCACGAAAAAAAAACTTTTACTGACACAAAAGTTACTTTTCTCGCATATAGGCAACTTTTCCCTTTACAAATTGTTACGGAGAAACTCTATCCCTGACTCTGGGTAATTTTCCTTTTACAAAATACCACTAAAAAATTCTATCCCTCTAGGTAATTTTTCCTTTTACAAAATGCCACGAAGAAATTCTATCCCTGACTATGGGTAATTTTTCCTTTTACAAAATGCCACGAAGGAATGATATCCCTGACTCTGGGTGATTTTTCCTTTTACAAAACGTAACGAAGAATTTCTATCCCTGACTCTGGGTCATTTTGTGTTTTATAAAATGCAACGAAGAAATTCTATCAGTGACTCTTCCTTTCATAACCGAAGAAAGTGTAGTACCAGTGTACAGAAGTATTCTTAGTCACAGTTTATGAGACAGCAATTCAAATCTCCAATACAACGATATAACTGACGTTTCGAAGCGTTTGCGTAACCACATCCAAGTTGCCTACTATGATGTTTGAATTAAATGCAATAAATGCAATATCGGAGGCCTTAATTGTTATCTCATATGCCGATATAATATCATTAGATGTTTCACAAAAAGACTCGGACATATCTAAATAAATGTTGACTTCGCCCAAAATTAAAAAAAAATGAAAACAAATGTTCAAAAAAGGAAATCAAAAGATTCAATCAAAAGATGGTGGCTATAAGCCTCTGTTTGTTGCAATTTTACTCTATGAAATAACGATCTGTAAATGTCATTGTAACGTCATTTGTATTTTAATTTCAACTCGGCACACGGGTATTGTCACTTCAATATAAAAATGAATATTCATCCAAAAGTTCATTATTGCCAAAAAAGAGACAATTGATTTGTATCTCGATTCGAATGCAACACAGTTTGGTTTGTTGCCGCTTCCTATTGAAAAGCTAAAAATTAAAAAACGATATCTATAAAATACAGCAGAAACTTGAAGACACGAAAAAATTGCGTCGACTCTATGAAGATTTTTATAGCAAGTCAAACTCAGTTGCTCGGCACCTACTGCCTACTGTTATTCTACTGTGAATGAAGAGGGCAGTAGCAGCAGCTTGGTGCCAAATTGAAATTTATATGACGTATAATATTCCTTAACTATCATTTCAATGACTAACTGATTTTCGGCACCAGCTGCTTTCTATAAGCCTACCTTTCTCAAAGAAATCATCGAAAATACATTATTTTTACGCCAGAAAATAGGATGCAATTTGGCCATATGTTCCGTTGCCAAAAGAACAGTTCTAAAGCAGATGATTTTAGATTAACTAATTATTTTAAAGTTATTGTTTCGACAAAATGGCATTGTCCTTTTGAATTTTGATTTAAACTCAGCTGAAAAGATTTATCTTTTCACTGGGAATGAATCCGATTAATGAGAATTAAATTCAATGTGTCAAAACCAGATGCTATTGAAAAATGGAAAATTGTTTTAGTTTTATCTCATTTAGTGCATTTTTCTTCGTATTGCAAGCAATTCACACATAACACTTTTGTTATCCTATATCTAACTTGCTGCAAGTGATTTTTGCAAATAAACCCTAAAAACGTATTAAACAAAGTTATTGAATGAATACTTTTTTTTTAATTTCATTTATTAGTGTAACAGCCACTTTAATGAATGTACCGTGTACGCATTCGGTACGTTGAGTATACGCTGCAGGTATGCTATGTAGATGCAATTTGACATGCTAGGCAGTAATGATGCGACCTACGTAATGAGCCATTATGGTCCAGTTCATCCAGAATGAACTCCTCTTATTTTTATAAAGAAAAAAAAGCTATCTCCAAACCGCAATTTGAACCTAACACATTCACAGCTGCGTCTTGTACGCTAACCATTATCCCACGGATTCATGTAACGAACAACGATTAGAAATCAAACACTTACTTGTAAGTACATAACAAGACTCCTCGATTCAAAAAGTTCATATGTCGTTGATTTTGTTTAGAACGTAAACAATAGTTATTGGCTAGTATTTAACTGGTAAGTAATTTTAATAATTTGGCAGTAAAATTTTAATCCAGAAGCAATAAATTTAATAAAGTGGCAGTAAAAATAATTTTCGGCACTAGAAATAATTATGGGCAGTAAGTTTTTGTAATGAATATTTTGGCAACAAATTTAATATTTTGGCAATAAATTTAATTTTTCGACAATAAATTTAATGTTTTGACAGTAAGTTTAATATTCTGACAGTAGATTGTTGTTACCATTTAATTAATTGTATTATAGGACTGTATGTAGTTTCAATAAAAATAATTACTCAACAACGTTGCTATGGACTCACCTAACATTTTTTAAAGCGCAATAGCAGCATTTCGTAGTAGCATTTCGTAAAAGGGATCATCAGTCGCTTGCGTATCATTTCGTAAAAGGGATCATCGGTCGGTTACCAAACATTTTATAAAACGCAACATAATTCGCATTTGTAGTATTTCGTAAAAGGGATCATCAGTCGCTTACGTATCATTTCTTAAAAGGGATCATCAGTTTGCTACCTAACATTTTGTAAAGCGCAACATAATTCGCATTCGTAGTATTTCGTAAAAGGGATCATCAGCCGCTTACCTAACATTTTTTAAAACGCAACATAATTCGCATTCGTAGTATTTCGTGAAAGGGGTCATTAGACGCTTACGTATCATTTCGTAAAAGGGATCATCAGTTGGTTACCTAAAATTTTTTAAAGCGCAACATAATTCGCATTCGTAGTATTTCGTAAAAGAGATCATCAGTCGCTTACGTAACATTTCGTAAAAGCGATAATCAGCCTCTTACGTAACATTTCGTAAAAGGAATAATCAGTCGCTTACCTAACATTTCGTAAAAGTGATCATCAGTCGCATACCTAACATTTTTTAAAGCGCAACATAATTCGCATCAGTCAGTTAACATAATTTTTTTTCGATTTGATTCTAGCGATACTTCACTAGAATGAGTAAGCATCAGTAACATTTTGTAAAAGGGAGCGCACTTGCTTATTAAATATTACTGCCGTAATATAAAATTGACTGCCAAAGTATTAAAATTATTGCCAAAAATATTAAATTTATTGCAAAAATATTAATTGCAAAAACTTACTGCCCATAATTATTTCTACTGCCGAAAATTATTTTTATTACCACTTTATTAAATTTACTGCTTTTGAATTAAAATTTTACTGCCATAAAATTAAATTTATTGCCTTTTTAATTTGTAGTCATAGTTATTAATGCAACTCGTACTACATGTGTGGACAATATAGTGCGAGGTTGGAGAAAAGTCTCAGGGCGTTGGAAGTTGGATTTAAAAATTTTCATCATTCTCGACTAAATATGGAAAAACAAGAGAATTTAAGGGAAAACAAATTTCAAAAATCACTCATCAAATGATTCATTGATTCGTACTCAAGTACAACCCATTGAAAAGTATGCTTTGGACTGAATGTCAAAATGTTTTGTTTTGAAATAAATTTTTTTTAATTCGACAAATCACTAATTACAAATGGAGAGAAAGTCTAAAAAAGTTATTCTCATCCATTTGTTGTGTGTGTTAGAACATTTTTCAATCATTCCCGCTTACATATGAAACCATTAACGATAATCAAAACAAATATTTGAATGACTTCATTCATGTTTCCATGGTGATTTTATTCACGGTCACACAGGACATTTATTTTCGTTATTCACAATAACCTCGACTCCATAATAGTTTGGGTCATTCACAATATCAACAAAACTCATTTTTCAACGCACTTTTTGCCGGTTGGGTTGATACTATGAGTTTTTTTACTCCATTTATGATGAACTTTTCAAAACGCATCAAAATTTCGGACTTCTTTAAAATTTGTGCGTTTTAAATACAAATAATATTTCCAAAATTCATTCGTAGCCTACAGAGTTTCACATACGTGGTTTAAAAATAAATGTCCTATGTTACTCTGTTTTCTAAATTTACATTGGCAATATTTAGTCGAGAATGATAAAAAATAATTAAATTTTGCCCAAAAGGATTTTGGTGAAACATAATGCCAGTCTGTCGTGCGTGATCATAGGATTCCTGTAAAGTACTTAGTTTCTCAATCGGAATAATATATCCCGAGAAATAGGGCTTTGAAAACATGATGTGATAAATTTGTAACATTTTCTAAAACTACATTTTTATAAGAGTATGGAATGCACGCAACACAAAAAAACGATTTGAACCGAAAATTCTGGAAAAAATGAGTTTATAACGCTGCAGCATTGCTCAGTGAGCTATATAGACCGTTGATGCCTTGCGTTATTATCACATCGACAAAGAAATAACAAAATGAACACAGCACATTGTTCTACGATAGTTCATTCGATGTTTAGAATACTCTAAGAACTCAAATAGTGTACGCTGTATTTCAGGAGTTTTTTTTGTTTTCAAAATGTTCAATGTTTAATTGTTTGTTCCAACGACCGAGTGCTACTACGTTAAAGCATAGTACAAGTGAGGTCATGTAAACAGCCTGTAACACAAAGACGATTACACAATCTACTCATGCAAACTTCGCCCTTATGTTACCGGCTGTTTGCATGACCTCAATTGTAATATACTATTAACGTGTACGCACTCAGTACCTTGAGCGTACGTTGCAGATTCATTGCTATGTTGACGAAATTTAACATGCTAGGCAGTAATGTTGCGACTCACTTAATGAGCCATTATAGTCTGGCACCTTCCAGATAGATACGATTAAATCAATTCACAAAACATAACCAAAGACCCGTACGTATCAGAATAGATGTGACAAACAGAATAGATGTGGCGAAGTGACTCCAACGTACCTAAATATAAAAAAAAGCAAACAATTCAACGTTTTCTGTTCTTTTATAACTGTAAGAATTTCAAAGATCCAAAGAAATTACCCAAGGTAATGTCAATGGCCCTACCGAAGTACGTCTCAGACCATTCAAATCTAGAAAAGCTTATATCCAAAGACTAAGTCGTTTTTCCCTAAAACCCAGAAAAATGTGTTATCTAAAATTTTATTGTCTACAACTTTGTCCTTGGAAGCAACTTTCTACCTCTCATAGTTCTGGAGATCTGGGTCATCCTGCCAAATTATGGAAGTCGCCATATACCAGTATTGGACCATATCTCCCCAAAACCCTGAAACACGTGTTCGCTTAAATATAATTCTCAACAACTTTGCCTTTGGAACCAACTTTCTAACTCTCACAGTTCTGGAGATCCGGTTCATCCTGCCCAATTATGAATGTTCCCATATACCGGGATGGGCCATATTTCCTCAAAAACCCTGAAACACGTGTTCGCTTAAATTTAATTCTCTACAACTTTGCCGTTGACAGTAAATCTCCATATTGCATAGTTAAGGAAATATAGACGAACGAAAAACTGTTTTCGTACATGGCCAAGAATCTCAATTTCGTCCATTCCATTGGTCCCAGTGCCCAGACCACTGTACCGATTCCCACAAACCGATTCCCACAAAAATTTTTTCCCAGTTTTTTCATTCGACACCAAAATGAGGATTTTCCGTGTTATACTTGCTGAGATATTTGCGAAAAAGCTTCACCGACCTTCGAAAAACCATGTTTTTGGTCACTTCCTCGACCATATCTCCGGAACCACTTTATCGATTTTGCTCATCTTCGAACTTGAATCATGGGAGGCATGTACCTTTCAGGGGAAAAAAGTTTAGGCTGATCGGTTGAGCCGTTTGGAAAAAAAGTGGAGACGGACGGACAGACAGACGGACAGACAGACGGACAGACGGACATTTTTTTATTGTTGATTCGTCATCTCTAGACGATAATAGCATCCCTCCCCCCTCCCACCTCGATCTACCCCGTGTTACAATAAAATTGCTTGTAGTGAACGTATAGGACCTTTGTACTTCGTACGGGTCCAAAAAAAAAGAATATTTGTCGTAACTTCTTAAACAATAAGCTATGTTGCACCAAATCAAACGCACTAGTAAAATCCAGCAGTAATAAAATCGATACGAACTTTTTCCCCCAAGTCTCTGGTGCAAATTTACTCTTACGTCATGAGTAACCTTTAAGAGAGCTAAAGTAGTGCTGTGCCCTGGTCGATAACCCGACTGAAATTTGTATAGGAAATGACTACTATTGACATGCTCAGATATTTGCCACTTCATGATTTTTTCTAGTTATTTAACAAAGCTGGCAGACCATGCACTTCCCCGCAATCCTTCAATTCTAATTTTGCCGATTTTTCATGAACAGGAAAAATATTCGACTTTTTGTACGCCCCTGTCCTGGGTAAACTGATGTCGTCAGAACAGTGTTAAAAATGTGTTTAATGTATGGAAGCGTAACAGGAAGTGTCATTTTGATAAAACTTATTGGAATTTCATCAAGTCCTACTGCTCTTGAGGAAACCTGCAAAATCGATTTCCTTCTGATATCAAAGTCAACATTGTGAAACAAAAAAGTAGCTAGTACTAGGCTCGAATTTACATCGGAACAATCTGGTATTGCTAGAATTGTAGAATTGCTAGAACTTTCGACATTGTTTACATTAGATAGAAATCGATTGAATTCGTCAGTAGTAAAAGGTGGCGACAAATTCGTTTTGTCTTTTCCAATTCTTAATTTCGTTAATTTGCGCCAAATACCCGTAGAGTCTTTTAAGTTTTTAAATGCCTTGTTGAAGTACAACTCTTTATCTTTGTTAATCAACGCTATGACTGTATTTCTCAGCCTACGATAGTTTAGCTATATCTCGCTCTGTAATGGCGTCAGCTATTTCCTTCTTAAACCATGGCGAACTACTTTTGGACCGTTCTCAACTTGGTTTCAGAGAGGCATGCTTCTCTAACAAAAATTTGAAAATATCGTTCAAAACATCTACGACAGAGTCACTTTCCGACAGCAATAAAAACGTGTCTACATCTACAAACAGAGCATCTTCATCTATTGCTTTCAAGTCACGACACATCTTAAGCTCGCTATGCGTTGCTACTGATGGAGAGTAATAGCTCATTACTAAAATGTCGTGCGGAGACATGCCAGTGTCTATCTGGTCAATTCTTCTTACATATACAGAATTATACGAGATGCATATTACGCGAGATAAACAAATCAAGTAGTGACGCCCCGGAGCCGTAGTAATGCGTCGGCAATCTGTTCAGAATGTGTAACCCGTTATTGCTGAATATGTTTCTGAATTCATTCATACGATTTCGCTTTTCCTCATCTAATAAATTTTCACTAAAATCTCCTAACTCTGGGATTGGGAATCTTCGAAAAATATCGATAATGATTATCAAAAGAAATATATCGATATTAACATATTATTATTTCAGCAAATATCGATATTTATCAAAATATCAAAGTATCAAAATATCGGTATTTATCAAAATATAGGAAAATTAAGAAAAGTGAAAAATACGCTGTTTCAATGTCAGACTGAAGTTTTTTAGTTTTATTTTTGCCTGGCGGCTCACATTTCTGAGCGAATTTCGTCTGGCGATGGTTTTCTGAATCCCTTGGGTATGTGGCCGTCGAATGCTAGCAGTCACAGATCGTGGCGTCATCGCGACAAAGAATGCCCATGTTAGACTTTTCAATTTGTCTGGCGCTCTCAGCTCCCAACATTTTTGTCTGTTAGTCATTTTTCTCATTCCTTCGGGAGTTTGTCACGAGCTTGAAGCAGTGGCGTCATCACGGCAAGAAATGGCCATTTTTGAGTTTTATTTTTGTCTGGCGGCTTACATTTCCTAACGATTTCCGTCTGGCGATAGTTTTCTGAGTCACTTGGAAATGTGGCCATCGAATGATAGCAGTCGTACGTCATGGCGTCATCACGCCAACAAAGTGCCAATTTTCTTTTTGTCTGACGCCACAAACATGGCCACACATTAGCATCAGAAAAATCCGTGGCGCGATGAGGGACTGAGAAGCACGTTAGCTCGGAAAATTAAAAAAAGTGGAAAAATGCGCTGTTTTAATGTCAGACTGAAGTTTTCCAACCGTTAGACCTAAATCTTTCGCGGAAAATCTGTTGCTTATAAAAACTTAACAATTTTCTGCATTTGTCGATATTTGATAATCAAAGTAAATATCAGCCATGCCTACCTAACTCAAACTTGTTATCCAGTAAAGTGTACAGAGTGCTTCTCAGCTCCTTGTTTTGCTCACACATAAACAACTTCAATTGCTCCTTGTCTATCAAAAATCGAGTGTAAATAATCTTTTCTTCGGCACGACTCTTCAATGAAATTTCTTCTGACGATCCCTTTGAATCCGAATCACGTAACCTCACTTTGGGTTATACTGAAGTAACAATATTTTTTGATGTGCATTCACAGATGACTTTTCAGAACTTCCAATCCTCGAAAGCAATTTCACGTCCAAATTCCTGACTCAAATAATATCCGCAAACTTTAGACAAAGATGCCATGCATTTCTATTGAATTGAACCAATAATTAATTCTACTGACGTAGATTCCACCATCAAAATTGCAACAAATAACACATTTTAGTAAAAGACTTCTTGGAATCATGGGCGCGCGGTAGCAATGCATTCAAAATGTGCTATTTCTTAGAAGCCAAAGTTAATGGGAACATCCTAGGTTAGTTAGTGGGTTAGTAAGTTGGTTAGTTCCAGAACCATTTGTATGAAAACCAACTTTTTCGGCTCGTGCTCGAAAACGGTTCGATAACTTTTCTTGAAATTTTGCAGTGACTTTCGGGTGGGCATTCTACGCCATATGAGATTTTAAAAATGGGGGGTACCGGCCTTGTTTGGGCTCCAGGGCTCTGAGAAGGCCCATAAAGCCCATATAAAAGAATGTTTTGTATGTGGTGTGAGTTTCTTCAAATTATGGGCCAAATATGAGCAAAATTTTTGGATTGTCTTAGGATGGAGATAGATGTTTGGTGTGAAAGGAAAAGTTATTGGGTTGAGTGTGAAGTGTGTCAGTGTGATCAACAAAATGGCCGACGGTGGTATGGGACGGACTTAGGGGGAAAATTAAATTTTTTTTTGAATTGGAGATAGTTGTTTGGTGTCAAAGGAAAAGTTGTTGGGTTGGGTGTGTAGTGTGTCAGGGTGACCAAATAATTGGCCGACGGTGGTATGGGACGGATTTGATTTTTTTTGTTGAAGATAAATGTTTCGTTTCAAAGAAAAATTTTTTTTCGCCGGAAATTTTTTTTCGCTGAAAAATTTTTTTTCGTCGGAAATTTTTTTTGCCGAATTTTTTTTCGCTGAAATTTTTTATAACATTTGTGACGCATTTTTTGAATCAAAAATGAAAACATTCCAAAAAAAATGTTTGCGTTTCAAAGCTGTAAGCGTCACCCCAATTGATATCAGTTGTTTTGGAAGAAGGGACGAAGACCTGCGTAACGTTTCCCTTTTAAAAAGGGTTTTTGTTGTGATGACTACTACGCCACAACTTTATATTAATACGATAATGACTTTCTAATTGTACGAATTGGAGACTGCGTCACGCTCTCCGCTACCGCTCAGAGCATGATAGTAATCGCCATATTTACAGAATGCAGTTTTTAATAGCCGCGGTTACTTACACCTGCGATAGAATACTACGACAATCCAAGTTTGAATCATAATGGTTTAATCTTTTCAACATCTTTTGAACCACGTCAAAAAAGATTTGTTATGTTTCGAAACACCCAACAAATTACGCGACCCAATAGAGCGCTAAACATTTTTATCCTGTTCACCTTCTATTGTAATTGCTTTCTCTGAGTATAATCCTTATCTTAAGTATGTATGCATAGCACAGATTGACATAAACAAATGACAAGGGTGAATTAATACAAGCATATGCCCAAGCTCGATATTTTATATAATAAAAGTAATAAGCGAAAATTTGGAAGAAACAAAAGGGCTGTTAGGCAGTGTTTGCGTGATAATTTCAATAATAATATGTTAAAGTAATTACAACTTTGGTAAAAGTTTTTGTCAAAAGATGGTTATTATTAGAGTTATTTGACTATAAGCCTTTTAAGCCGAATGAAAGAGCTATTTATTACGAGAAGGTTTAGAATTTCTTTTGGCGGGCGCTTATTTTCATATTTTGCAAGAAGGCTTAGTCTATTTCGGCAAGTCTCATCTTGAAAATATGCAGAAGTTAAGTTAAATTCAGAATACTTTATTGCATAAAATCGAAAAACAGTGATTAGAACGACCTTGGTGAGGTAGTACGGAAACAGATTTGTAACAAAATCGATCGAATTCTGCACTCTCAAATTGCAGACATACTGTATGACATACTAGATTCGTTTCGTTTCTACCCTACCCCATGTTGTCAAAAGCGAACACTTGCGAAATAGCAAGGCAAACGATTTGAAGGCAATAACTTTAAATTAAGAGCTCAGTCAACACCGTTATCGGAATTAAAATTCACTAAAAAGACAAATTGAACGCAGACCATTTTTCTTTTGAATGAGGCAGTGTTACGGTTATGATTAGCGATTAGTGTTCAAACGCATGCATTGAACAAAAGAACCACAAAGAGATCACATTTGAGGCTCACATTTATCATCACCATTAACCTGTCACACAGCTTAATTAACTATGCATGCGAAACCAAATCATCGTGTCGAAGACGACGCCAGACAGAATGTCAAAATAAGGTTAATACATGAGAAAATTAATTAAATGTTCGCAATTAACGAACATACAATAATAGATAAATTTCGGAAAACTCTCAAGCAGATGTACTTAATATATATAAATTATTTCGGTTATGAGTAGAGTGCTGTGATTACGGTCGACTGCAATTAAAATAAAATATTATCAAGATTAGTGTCATAACGCTCTTTGAACTCTACCAGTAACTTTACAGATGGGCTTCAGCTAAGTCAAAGCAAAATTAAAGTAAAACAAATGCAGAATAGATGTGTCGAAGAGACTTGAACATAGTCAAGGAAATATTGCCTTAACTCTTAAGTTTAGTATATTATATCACTTGGACCAAAAAGATATGATTTTGACCCAGGTGTTGAAAACGTCCAAGGATGGAGCGGAGCGGAGTGGTCAAAATCATATCTTTTTGGTCCGAGTAATATTTATTTTTATGTTCAAGCGATCCAAAAAGTCACATTCCGAACAAACCACAACATCAAACTTGAATTTAGAATTTGTGTACTGATTATAGTGTACTGCTCACATTTTTATTTTTCAATCAGTTGCAAATTGTGGTTGTTTACAACAAATTAATCAGTCAAAAACATACATTTCTATACGCAACAAGAAAAAAACCAAATGGATCTACGCTTCAAAATTCGCTGCAAATCATTGTATGAATAAACAGACGAATTGTTAAAGCACTGGACTAATATACAGCAGATCGGTGTAGTATTTAAAATCTTGGTCGGCACAATGTAATTTTTATTTCATAATAATAATAAAAAAGAAGGCACAATAAGCAAAAATAGTATTTCAAATAATTTAAGTGGAGGGTCAAAATAATGATATTAACATTGTATCGCATTCAAATTCACACAATAAATAGTAGGGACAAAAAAAGTGGGAAGAAAAAAGTGAGACAAAATAAGTAGGCAAAAATATTGACGTTTCGGTTCTCCATCTGGTGAGGAAATGTGACGTTTTTGGTCCGCATGAAAATGGATTGGAGATTGCCGAAAGGGAAATATTGAAAGGTTCTTGCTATGGCGCAAAAACATCTCCAAATCTCCAAATTAAAAAAAGTCTGAAAAATTTAAAAACAAATTTTTTTTACACAAATTTAAAAAAAAAAAAATTCTAGGACCGATCTTAGAAATGACCTAGAGCACTTAGGAGAGGCCTCTGACCCCACCTTTATGGACAAAACATATGCAAGGGACTCGTACGCATCAGATATTGCAAACGAAATAGATGTTGCGAAAAGAATCGAACGTATCTAAGTAAATATTGCCTAACTCTTAAGTTAAGTACATAAGTAAGTACATACAATTACTTCCACATTAAATTGGATTAGAAATTGCCGAAAGGGCAATATTGAAAAACCCGTACGAAGCAACGGCGCTAAAAACCTATCCAAACCCTTGAAATAGAAAAGGTCGCCTCTTTTTTCTCTGCAACACTGCACAAAAAACCTAGTCATTAAAGGAATATTCACGAAAAACCATCAAATATCGTGCAGGGCTGCGTAGTATGAGTTTGGTCCACATTAAGGGCACTAAGTTAATTGAGATATAAGTGAAAAAGATTCACCAACCTTCAAAAAACCATATTTTTCACCACTTTTTCGACCGTAACTTCGGAAGTTTTCAACCGATTTTACCCAAATTCAATCCCTAATTATTTCCCTTAGATTATTAAAAAAAGGAGTGCCCTTAATGTCATGCTAAAATTCGTATTTTTCGCCGAAAAGAAAACGCAACATGAAAACGATGTACTTTTGATGCCTAGGGAGAGGTGCGAGAAATATTTTCGCACCTCTCACTAGGGACGAAAATTTTTTCGCCCCGCTCACTTCTTTCCATAAGGGAAACATGAAAAGAGTTATTTTCGAACCGCTTTTGAGGTGCGAAAATACGAATTTCGAATAGCAGTTATTTACGTCACGAGGACAAGAGCCGAAAGTGCTTTTCCGAGTGGCGTATTAACTTTTGTATGCTTTCTAAAAGAGCCGAAAGTAGAAAAAATGTCAAGAAAACTTTCGCCCCTCGAATTGACATTTTATACTTTCGGCTCTGTCAGCAAAAGTTTTTCTTTACTACTATAGAAGGTCTAATCTAACCTCTCGCACAGAAAAAGAATCAAGAAAATATTATAGGATTTGCCCGTTTTATATAGAGTGTTGACGGACAAAACTATTTTTTTGTAGTGTCAGCATATCTGATCCATAATTGATGCCACACACTGCTACCGTGTCCAAATCGACTAGTTACAAACGTCGAGGTAAAGGATAAGCGACTTACTTCGTTCGGGTCTAACATATATCATATATGTAACATAATATTTACTAATGATAATGATTTTGCCAGTGATAATTTAGAACATTTAATGCCGATTTACGCAGCTATAATTTCATTTTTATTTGTTCACAAATTACTGAACAACAAGTCGTAATTTATGGACTTTTCGCATCGTGCTAATTTTTCGCTCTGTTTGATCAATTTTGGTAATCAACTACATCTTTTCAAGTATTTTGCTATGAATGTGACATAATTCAGCAGTATTGAAAAAGTAGAAAAAACATAAGGACCCGTAAGTTTTCCTATAAAGCCTAATCGTGTTAAAATCCTTAAACTCGATGTAAAAGAGGCTTTGCAATTCCTTTATAAATATAACCACATACACCAATATTATGAGCTTTACAGTAAAACTGTAAAGATACACAGTTGACGAGTTTATATCCAAACAGATTGTGTGTTCTGTTTTCAATCAAATAAAGTACGTTTGAACGCTCAACATATAAAACTATTTACGCTGTAAGAACTGTTCGAGTAATGTTCTCGAAATTGCAAATAGTCTCGAACCATTTACCATTTCTCGAAGATATATGTAGTATAATAGTATATTACTGCTGCATAGACGCGTACATAAGCGGTGCATACGGACGAGGAGTGAAGGTCCGAGTGTGAATATAACTGCTTACATATACGTCTATTCAGTATGATGCTTTAATGCATCAGCTAGAGGTGTGTTAGTTTAACCGTTCACGTTTTTAGGTGTGTTGATTTAACTGACTTATATACGGTCTCAACCTACTTATACCCTCTACTAACATACCGAGAGAGAATGCATTAAAATATTATAATGTGTCCTTCAAATGGTTCAAAACCAAATGAGCTTTCGTGAATAACAAGAAATGTAATGAAACATTATTAAATTGCGTATAATTATTAAATTACATTTAAAATTGGCAATAATGATAAAGTTTAATTTATCCAAAAAAATATTTTAATTAAATATTTGTAAAACATTTAAAAATATTTCCACATAAATAAGGCAATATTAAAAACATCGGACCGATCAAGGGTGTAACAAAATCCTTTTTAAATAAAATGTAAAAAAACTCATAAAAATAGAAAAATTTATAAAATATTTCTGAAAACCATCCAACATCCGAGCTTACATTTATCCCAACATCCCATAACTCTAACCTAACTGTTAACCGACACCCAATCATAAGACTAGTCCTTCGTTTAATCCCGTTTCCAAAATCCTGCGAAGGTTTTCTATGTTACAAAATCTAGGTCATGGTCTGGTTAAATAGTAAGTACCACTTAGAAAAAATGTCTACAATTTTTTGTGAATTCTCGTGCTTTTCGCGGAACATAAGGAAAACATTTTCAACGACCCACACGAAAAATCGTTTTTGTCTCTTGCTCAAATCTATATTCGGAAGTTCTCGGCCGATTTTACTTGTCTTTCAACTATTTTTTAACATTTCTCAACTATATTCCAAGAGAAAATGGAAAAATCTGTCAAAGTTTATTCAAGTTATGGTGTTGTGCTTATGCTGGTGCTTAATGATTTTGTCCATAAAAATTATGGAAAGAAGCAACAACTCGATAAGTTCGTTAATCTCAAACTCCTTCATTCTTTGGGGTGTAGTAAATTGAGATTTTTACAAATGTAAAGCATAAGGTCTGTCTACTTCGTACACGTCTCAAATTCTTCAACCCTGGCATTTAAAAAAAATATCAAAAAACTTAAAAAAGCCATACCATCGTCATCACTTTAATGACGGTTTTGCTATTTCAAAGTTTTAAATAATATAAACCAGACTAGGCCATTTTCCATATTATAGAAGTTGGCTGTACATATAGATGTATAGAGAGAATACCTACAAGTTTGTATGTAAACGTTATGTGATGGCATTTAAATTGAAAATGGAAATGTATTTATATAGTCTTGTAAATGCAGTTTCACATAAGTATATATTTCTAGGTATTCGAAAGTCTTTGCCGGTGCATACATATTGAACAATACACTGTGTAAAATTATTGTGTTAGACTATGGTGGTAACCGACTGTATTTTGTGACATTTTTAAAAGAAACTCATTTTACTTTAGGCCATTCATCGTAGGTAAAGTGCATCACTATATAAATGAATGCTTTTCCGTATGTATGCACGTATGTATGTATCGCATATGAAAACATGGCAAAGACACATGTGGGAGAACATTTTTTGTACACCAAAAAGCGATGTTAAAAATCGATACAGTTGGCTCGTTTCATTTATACGATACCAGAAAAATGCACTCTCGCATATGTCCTCGAATTAGAGCTTCAACAGAACGCCATCAAAAACATAATCGAATGCAAAGCAGAGAAAAAAACTTTAATAAAGTCTTCAATGGCTTTTAACTTTGTGAGGCCTCTTGGTCTTTCGAAAAGTGCTGACAAAAAGCACCGAAAATGAAAGGACGAAAAACCAATTCTACGAATTGTTTTTGCATTTCGGCATACCAGCTATACACGAACTCAAAGGTTATTTGCTTTAATTTGCATAAGTCGTCTTTGTTAGTTCTTGAGAAATTCGCAAAATTTAATAAGTTTTTGGACATAAAATGGGCGTGAATAATGTCTCTCTGCTGTTTATTAATGCCACAGTGCTCAGACTTCGGAAGTAAATGGTTTCTATTTAGTTTCTATTTAATTATAATGTTTTGAGTGAAGGGGGTGTGTATTCGTGTATGTTGTGTAGTGTAAGTCTTGAAATATTTTAGGGTTATTTCATTTAACAGTAAATTGTATGAGTTGGATAAGTGAATGTTTATACGGAATAACATATTGCGCCCAAGGAAATGTGGTTGTAACTAAAGCTAGAACTCAATCTCAAAACACACTGATCCTAAGAAGTCATTTTTTCTAACAATAACAGTAAGTAAAAATGTTTATGCTAACACTCAAGCTCAGTGGTAACGTACTGGGTTCAAGAAGCTATCCCGGTGAGGGCAAATTCTGCGTAGCATTTTTCTAACGCGCCCAAGTTGACCTGAATTTGGCCCTGTATTTTTTCATGAAACAGGTGGAATCAGTACTCATTTTGATCTTTGGAATGTGTAGACTATCTAGAGTTGTATCCTAAGATGGATTCCAAGTTTGCGGGTTTTAATCCGTAGAGATTTGAAAAGTGTCGAATGACTTTTCATAGTTGGGTGTACTCAACAACAAATTCTCTGAAATGAATCAGGTCGGAACAGGTCTACCCTTCCGATGTTTATCAGTTTGATTCTACTTGCTTCTACTTAACCTAATTTCCTTCAAATTTGATTATTTTTGACTTATTAAGCAGCAATAGCTTCTATATGTTTTCACACTTAGTGTCCGTCCGTCCGTATGTGCAGTCACAATTATGACGACACAAATATGACATGACGTCACAAAAATGACGTCATCAATATGACTCGAGATGATCGCTTTTATATGCTCATCCCACCGAATATGATATGAGCGGCACGTTTGGTCTGCATAAAATCTCTGGGAAGTTTCGCAAAACATTTTGTAAATGCCCAATTTTTTCGATTTCTCTGTTTTGTCTTTATTATTGCACAATGCACTTCCGATTTTATTGTCACTGGCATATGCGGTTCAAATATTTATCGATTTTAAAACATTTTTACTTTATTTGTAAGTGGTGGACAATAACTAAGCTCATTCACGCTACTGGCTTATCTTTAATTCATTTCAAAGTCGTGTTAGATTTTATGAATAGAGATCTTTTTTGCTTATAAATGATGTCTTCTATCAACGACTTACCATAGCCATTCATTTCAGCGATATGGAAGAATGTTTCTTCTTCCTTTTTATGATCAGTCTGATGTAATGAACCGACATGTCCTTGTTACGGTATATTTTAAAGTACAAGTGGTCTTTTTTTCTCATTCCATTAAATCTAAAAATGCTACTTATCCGTCTTTCTCCTTTTCCATAGTGATTTTATATTGGTTCGAGCATACGGCATTTAGATGACTGAGGGTCGAATCAACTTCATCTATTTTCGCGATCGCCAAAATGTCGTCTATGAATCTGTGTCATATTCGAGGGGCCAATCTTGTTTCGAGATTATCTTTTCTAAACGATCTAGGAAAATATATGGCGCGATGAATGGAGCTAAAGAATTTCCCCATCCGTCTGGTCATAAAATCTTCCTTCAAATTGAAAAAACAAATTTCGAGAATTCAATTTGAGGAGTTCCATGTACATTTCTTTTATTTCATCATCCAAAATATGGCTTCCAAGCAAGTAGAGCTTAGCCGATACACTTTGTTAAAGACCAAAGTTCAATTCATAAAAGCGGACATTTGGTTTGTGAAGTGAAGGATATTTTCAAATCCTGGAAACCTAAAAATGTCGCTAAGTGGAGAAAATTAATATCGTCATTTTTGCACATCGAAGTATGGGTCGGCGACCAGGCGACCTCTTGCTAGGACTCGTTGCTTCGGTCAGGTTTTGCGTTGGGCATTAAATTCCTTGTTTGTCTACGCACCAATAGTAATGAAAAGAACATATGAACAAATTAGAAATAAATAAGTTATAAATTGGACAAAGGATGATGCAAAGAATAAATTGAAAAGATGTATTGAGAAAGTAATTCGTATTTTCCTGCAAGCTATTCAAAATTTGTGTTATAGAGAAAGTAACAAAAAAAATTTAAAAACGGTTTTCAATTCAATGAATGAAACTAGGAGAAAAATAAAAATGAGAAACATATACTGAAACACCAATATAAATCAAGAATTTTAGTTTTTCGTATACCATGTAAGCCACTCAACTTTTTTTTTATTCTAAGAAACTGGATCTTTCTCCATTCTTACTTAGAAATGCAGCAATTCAAAATATATGAATGAAAAACTTGTACACTTTCTCGAATACACGATATGGTCGCCTATCTCAATCTAAATCAAGAATGAACTGAAAGGTTTGTACTCTGCAGACGTGAGAGCCGTCAGCCGAAAAATGGTTTGGTGAGAGCTACACAAAGTTTACCACCATTAGCACCATTTACACAATTGAAGAAATAAAACAGAAAAAAAATGTGAAATGTGGAAATCTGCAATTTTATTAAGCAGGCCCCTACTGGCAATCTTAGAGCCCCTCCCTGGTGAGTTCAATTCACAGCTCATTAAATATAGCTCTTGTAAGAAAATTTCGACCTTACAATTAAACATTTCTTTGCCTCATATGCAGCTACTTTATAAATAATAAAGTACGGACAACATATTAGAAATAAAAGCAATGCAGGAATATCATTCGTACTAGTCACAAAAACAACATGTTCCCTTACTCTGTCTCCGCTCGCTACTACTTATTACTACTGTTATTATCATTACACGCAATAATACTGTTCCTCATTTGCGAGATATACCTGTACCTTTTACTACTGTTAATAAGAAAACTTTAGAGCATAAAAAACATCCAGTACACTGAAAGGGCTAATGGGGACGCTGCATCTAACAACGTGAATTGTTAATATTATGAAAAGGGATTCGCTCTGGCTATATGAAGACTTCGGAAGAAAAACAAGATATGTTCATTTTTGCAAGAATGAAAATATTGTTTTTCTCCTGAAGTCTTCATATGCTTGTCGATTGGCGGATTAACAAAAAAACGGTTTCAATTAAAGCAAAAAAACAAACATAAGCGAGGGTTCCATACGCATCAGAATAGATTTGACAAATAGAGTAATATGTTGCAAAAAGACTCGAACATATCTCATCAGATATTGTCTCCCCAACTGATTCTAGAAGTGGCTAAATCCCAAGCATTGTGACATTTCCCGGGAAAGCTCAACATCAAGTGTTCGCTAAAATTTAATTTTTTACAACTTTGTCTTTCGAAGCAACTTTCTAACTGCCATAGCTCTAAAGATATGAGTTATTCCTCCTGATTTTAAAAGTGGCTAAATCTCAAGGATTGCTACATTTTTCGGGAAAACCCTGAGGCACTTGTTCTCTAAAATCTGATTCTTATCAACATAACCTTCGGAAGCAACTTTCTAACTGCCATAGTTCTAGAGATATGAGTCATCCTCCTGATTCTAGAAGTTGCTAAGTCCCAAAGATTGAGACATTTTTAGGGAAAACGCTGAGACACGTGTTCTTTGGAAGCAAATTTCTATCTGCCATAGTTCTAGATACATGAGTCATTTCTCCTGATTCTAGAAGTGGAAAAATCCCAAAAGATAGTGGACATTTTTATATACCTCCCATCTTATACGGCCGAGAAAAAAAAATTTGTCGATTCCATGGATCCTGACGCGATTTCCACAAAAAGTTTATTCAGATGAAATTTTTTTTACATCAAATGCTTTCATTGGCACCAAAATGAGTAGTTTCTATGCTGTATTTGCCGAGATATTTGCGAAAAAGTTTTACCAGCACGACCTCGAAAAACAACCTGTTCGGACACTCATTCGACCATATCTCCGGAACTATTCAATCGACTTTGCTCATCCTCGAATTTAAACTTATTTTTTGACCATCTTTCAAAAAAAAAACCTTTTGAAAATCGGTGCTTTACTCAAGTTATCGTGTCCACAGGCGGACATCGTTTTTTCGCAAATTTGGCATCTACAGGAAAAAAAAAGTTTCGGATTCGGATTCGCAATGTAACAAACTTGCAAACGCATAAGACATGTACTTTGTACGGGTCTAAAAATTAAAAAAGCAAGTTAGAATAGAATTCACGTTTATCCACCCTTCGGGCCTGTTATTACTAAGTATATATCGAATTATTATGAAGTAAAGACTTATCAATGTGACATCAGCTAATTTCGTTCTAGATCTGGAAAAGCAAAGCAGAAGTGCTAAGTGGTGCGGAGTATTCTGTTACACAATATAAGATAGCGCATTTGCCTGTACCATTTTTCGGCACCAGCCACCCCGATAAGATTTATCCTTCGACTCTCATGTCTGATACTCGGAGTATGTAATTTATGAGAAAATCTTAAAATTTCTTTTTATATTCTGCCCATTTAAAAATCGCAACAGCATATCTCATGGAGTATAAGAGGAAATATACCTACTTTGAAAAAAGAAGAAGAAAAGATTTTTCTTCTTTTATACTTAAACCAAGGTCTAAAATGTTTTTATACGTACAGAGTACATAAGTGAAGATAAATTAAGAATTGGATGAAGGTACCCGCTTATAACTTGAATCAGTTTCATATCCAATTTCAATATGTACTTCTATGTATACGTACACATGCGACGCATACACCCAACCATAAAGAAAATACTTACTTCCATCAACGATTTATGTGGTATAACCTGGCAGACGATTTCGGCTGAATGCACCTATTGAGTATAATAATATCTCGTTGAATCTTATGCCAGTATATGCCACGTAAATACATTTTTCATATGAAATATCCAGTTAAAAACGAAAAAATGATATTAAGAATGGATTTATTTTAGATAGAAAAAGAATCGAGTTTTCTTTACTCCATTGCAGGATCTGCGAATAGAGCTTTATTTCTAAACGTTACATGACTCTATATTGTTGCCACCGGAGAATATCGAGAAATGAATTGAAGCTATGCAATGCAAGAAGTAAAAAATATCGAAAATCAAATGAAATTGTATAAACGATCAATTGTAGCATTTTTTTATTAGAACAATGATTTCCGTTTATGTTCACTTTGACAAAAAACTTATTTTACTATAAACTAACTACCCATTTTAATGTTAAAAACTTAAAACAAAGTATCAGTATCAGTATCATTTATTCATATCACTAATAATATCAAATTAACATCATTTCATGTTTTTCTTGTAAATCAAAATCTAGGGTGGTCTCACCCCTTTCGGAGGTTCTGGTTTCACTCGGAAATTGGTGTATTTTGAAAAATAATCGGTGAAAATTGATGAAAAATTGTTGGAGACTCTTCCTACAATTTCGTTACACATTTCTCATATTTTCCCAACATTTTCTAAGAATTTTCTATCACTTTATTTACCTTCAGTTTTCCAACAATTTTAAAATAACTTTCACACATTAGAGCGAAGATTTTTATCAGAATCGAAAATGTGACGATTCGAGAGTGAATGAATAAAACATCCAACTGTTCAATGTAAATATTTTATAGCATAGTTAGTAGGGTGGTCCAAAAAACTAAGTTATTAAAAAGTCTGGTGCCCCACCCCTAAAAAGTTTCTAAATGTGTCCCTGATAAAAAGTGTATATGTAGCCATCTGAATCCAAAGCCGTCCCGAGGGTTCCCCGAAGCAAAATAGTCAAAAAAGCGTGAAAATCGTGTAAAACGTAGGTTTTAAGAAAAGTGCATGAAAATTGTGAAAAATGAGGAGCGGTTTTAGGGCAACTTTGGTTTTTCCGTTCAAAATAGTCCCGAGAAAATACTTTTTCATGTGGTGGGCGCATCCGAAGTGTTTCGATGTCAAGAGAGTCCGTCAAGTGGCTTTCTTAGTTCACCACTTCTTTGCTCTAGGCCTCGGTGAGTTTCACAGTTTTTGGAAAACGGTCTTCTATGAAATTTTGAGTCTAGATAGGACTTCAAAATAACGCCTAAACAGTTTGTCTTGGAAGCATAAAATTCATTAAGTCTGAACAAAAATTTATTTTTCGAGAACCTCCATGAAATTTCATGAACTTCCATGAGCCTGCCTAAGTGGCCGTCCGTGTGTTTCGTCATTATTTGGCTATTTTAGGAAGGACTAATACTATAAGAGTAGAAAAATGCCAAAAGTCACTTTGAATGACAGCTAAATGCTTGCTGGTGATGCCTTACACGTAGGCATGTCACTCTACTCGAACTCATACGGAGATTATTAAAATTTTGAACGAATTTTAATTATTTCTTGATTTTTGCCGATTATTGTGCGGTAGACACAAAAAATTGTTAGCAAAATACTGTTATTGAAATTTTGCGTACATCTGTGAAAATTCATATGAAGTTCGAGTAGAGTGACACGCCTACGTGTTAGGCATCCCCAGCATGCATTTACCTGTAAATCAAAGTGACTTTCGGCATTTTTCTACTCTTATAGTATTAGTTCTTCCCAAAAAAGCCAAATAATGACGAAACACACGGACGGCCACTTAGGCAGGCTCATGGAAGTTCATGAAATTTCATGGAGGTTCTCGAAAAATAAATTTTTGTTCAGCCTTAATGACTTTTATACTTCCAAGTCAAACTGTTTAGGCGTTATTTTGAAGTCCTATCTAGACAAAATTTCATAGAAGACCGTTTTCCAAAAACTGTGAAACTCACCGAGGCCTAGAGCAAAGAAGTTGTGAGCTAAGAAAGCCACTTGACGGACTCTCTTGACATCGAAACACTTCGGATGCGTCCAGCACATGAAAAAGTATTTTCTCGGGACTATTTTGAACGGAATAAACCAAAGTTGCCCTAACACCACTCCTCATCTTTGACAAGTTTCATGCACTTTTCCTAAAACCCACGTTTTACGCGGTTTCCACGTTTTTTTGACTATTTTGCTCTGGGGAACCCTCAGGACGGCTTTGGATTCAGATGGCTCCATATACACTTTTTATCAGTGACACATTTAGAAACTTTTTAGAGGTGGGGCCCCGAACTTTTCGACAAGTTAATTTTCCCATACATTTTTGGACCACCGTAATGTATAATTTTATTTATATTCTTTTTTTTTGATATTTTATTCATTTGATTTATTATTTTATGTTACTTTTTAAGTATCTACTTTTTGTAAATGTTTTGGTTTTTTTAACGAGAACTATGATTGATCATAGTCACTCTTCTTTTTACCATGTCGGCTCTTTAGTAGACAGTAGACAATAAAATTATTATCAATCAATCAATATGGTCCTCAAGAAACAATCAAAAGTGAAAATTGGTTTAGGGGTTCCGGCTGTAAGGTCTATAGTTTCGCACCGAAAAATAGAGTGATATCAAAATACTATAATCGTTAACCACTGTCAAGGAAAGTCAAAACACACTTATTTAATAATGCGGTTTTTAGACGCGCACGAAATGCAAAGTTCTTCGAAAAGGGGTCTATTGCGTTTACCAAGACGTTTGTAACCAGTTGATCTGAGGGTAGGGAGTAGGGATGGGGGGGGGAGAATCAATCATGGTCCTTAGATGCTGAATCGTCCCTCTGTCACCCCAATAGCTGGAGTAAAACTTGACCGATTTTCAATTTTCCTGAAATGTAATCGAAAAGTCTTATCCGATTTTCGTAAATCTTTTTTCTCCTGAAAAACAATTGTTGAATAAATTGTCATATCCAAGCAAATTGATTATTAGAACTGAATTTTGGCAAAATCGGTTTAGAACTTGCGATCTTACGGTCGGAAAGGTGGTCAAAAACGTGGTTTTTTCAAGTTTGGTGAAACTTTTTGACTTATATCTCTGCGAAATTAGAACGGAAATTGCTTTTGAAGTTTGGGACCTCAGAAACCTCACTATAATCAAATTAGTGAAAATCGGTTGAGTTTTTCGAGTTGTAGTGTCCTTAGTATGGGCCCAACACACACTTGTGAATATTTGGGAGTTTCGTTGATATTTGGAGAGCTTTTTACACCATTTCTTTCGGCAATTTCCCATCCAATTTAATGTGGACGTAATTTCATAAGCCGAAGAGTTAAAGCAATATTGATTTAAATACATTGTAGTCATTTCACAACACCTATTCTGTTGCGTACGGGTCTCTCATGTAGACACCAAAACGAAAAACCCTATAACTCTCGTGCCAAGCATAAGACAAGGCCTTCGTAAGGATTCCTTCAGTATTCTAACGAAAAACATCGGTAACGAATTTTCCATGTTGTACGAAATTTTAGAGAATACTTTCTCCGTGTATCCATGGTGGGAAAATTCAATTTTTTGATCAAGAAGATTTGAGGTCTTTTAATGATGACGTTTACGCGGAGGGTAGAGAGAGGTAGTTTGTAAAATGAGGCACATATAGACCGAGGAGGGAGGGGGTTAAAAATAACGGGCTCCCAATAATTTTTGAAGGTACACACATCTAATCATTTAGATTATTTTTGTCATAGTACATACAAAAAAATTACCCGAAGCGAGACCAATATTCCAAACTTCATTGTTTCATTGCTTTCGTTGGACACATAGGCCATAAAAATTTAACATATAAAGTCAACATTGAACAGTTCAATGCTTTCTACAACGCTGTCCATGATGTCCCAACATATGTAGCAGCTTTTCTTATGTGTATAAAACATTTATGAAAAAGAAATTTTCTTCAAAAAATAAATTTTCTCCAATATTTTCATTGAAATATTATGAGAAAAATTTGCAAAAGCATCAATTTAACATTATAGTTGACCGAATCATAGCAAACGTGCATGTATGTGTAGCATTACAAAATCTTTTCAGAAAGCGATTTTAGATGGTCTTTTATGGAAAACCATATTGAAGGATTTTAAAATGAAAATGTTGGGATTGATAATGCTCTTGAAGGAAGGCGAATCGTCAATGAAGTTGAATGGTTGCTAAAATTCGAATTGAAAAATCTGATTGCGCCTGAATTTACAGTTGTGTATTATATATTTCTCAACATAAATAATATAAATTCATTGCATTGAAGCCGTCTTATAATCGAATATATGTGGGAGAGTTTCCTAAGAGGAATCGAAAATAATTCTTTACCTACAAATACTATATCCGATTTACTTCAGAATAACTTCATTTAAATCCATTTCGGTAGTCAGATATACTGACTATGATGTGGTTCCACGATTATGGTTGTCAAATTACGAAGGCAATCTATTTATTTTCTGAATTTCGTGAATCAGACCAATCGACCTTTGAATAAAAAGAACAGTATGCATTTGCCGAGTGAGAAACAATTTTCATTTCAAAACTGTATCCTTTCAAATAAACTTTTGCTATCAATTTACTCTAGAAACCCATTATTAAATTTTTAATGCGTAGCGACTTTGCGTGAAACCGTTTGAACTACACGAGATCAAATAACTTCTGCAAGAAACCATGTAAAACAAATTACTGTGCAAGGTATGAAACGTTCTCATCTTACTAATCAAAAAACATTGCTGGTCGATGTCAAAGCAAACGTGTGGAAAATTTGTAAAATTCGTTTGTTTCTTTTTATTATGGCTCATTCCACCGCTAACCGAGACATTGTCGCTACCATGCCACCTGGCGAAAGGTTGTGTTTTTTCTCACGTTAAAATAAATTACATTGATACAGATGGAATTAGCCTTATACCGCTTGCCAGAGTCGAGAGCCGAACAAAATCGCCGGCGGAGTCCAGCCGAAAAAAAGACACCGGCGTCCAGCGACGAGATCGACTGCGCCGTAAAAAAGCAGGCGTCGTCCAGTACCAGCCGCCGCCGCCGGTGAGAAGTTCACTTTGTATTCGTCTCAATTTGAAAAATTATAACCTTTTTTATGACGTCATCTACCTCATAAATTAAAATGTTTGATTGATGTTTTTAGACCCGAATTCTTCGAAGAGGGGTCTATTGCGTTTACTACGACCCGGGAGTAAGAGGGAGCATCGGTCATGGTCATTACATGATGAATCAGCAATAAAAACATGTGAAGGGACCCGTACGTATCAGAATAGATGCGGCAAACAGAATTAATGTTACGAAAAGACTCGAACGTATTTAAGTAAATATTGCCTTACGTCCACATTAAATTGTATTGGAAATTACCGATAGGGCAATATTGAAAAACTCGTCCGAAGCAACGGTGTGAAAAACCCGTCCGAAGCCGATTTTCATTAATTTTTTTTGTTTGAAAGATCTGGGCATGACCGACAATTTATGGAAGAGACTTTTTTGGATTTGAGTCCTTGGACTTAGCTAGGGCACTACAAACGAGTCCCTGCTAGCGCCCTACATGTTTTTTGTGCATAACTCGAGTAATTTATGTTTTAATCGAAAGGTCTAAGACTGTCTCTCGTTTTATGGAAGAAAATTTTTTGATTAGAAACCCCTGGACTTAGTCAGGACCCAAAAACTGAGTTTCTGCTAGAGCCCAAGGTGTTCGTTTACATAAATTGGATAAATCCTAACTGATTTTGTGGATTCTTTTTCTATTCGAGAGGTAGCCGAGTACCGAGTTATATTCAAAAACAAATTCTGGCCCGGGTTCAATGCTTGGGGCTGAAGTGTCGGGTCGGTCCTAACCAAAAAAATCTTTTTTTTGCTATTTCGCAGAGCAAATTGAGGGAAACCATTTTTGTCTATGGAAGTATGTGTCCGAGGCAACTCCTTATGGCCCTAGGTCAGTCCTTAGATCGGCGCTAGACAAAAAAATGTTTTTTGCTATGTTGTAGAGAAAATTGAGGGAAATATTTTTGTTCATAGAAGTATTTGTACGAGGCCTCTCCTGAAGGCCCAAGGTCGGACTAAGGTTGGGCGTAGCCCAAAAAATGGTTTTTCGGCGGCGTCTAGCATCATTCAGCCGACCAAAAATGACGGGGGTGGTAACGCTAAGTTTAGCTTAAAAGTCGTGGCTCGTGGACTATGTAAATTAATTGTAACACTTGTGCGATAATGATACATCGGTGACCTTCTCCAGCAATTACCTTTTGAACAATGGTAAAAGCTGGTAAGTGCATAAAAGCGTTAAAGCCTTCACTTCGGATATCGTAAGTTTTTTCACACGCGTGTGTTTTTTAATTTTTTAGAAAAGCCATATGTTTGTTGTGAATGTTACTGCAACTTTGCCTTTGGCAGTAAATCTCCGGAAGATGCTTTTGTATATGGCCGAGAACTTCAATTTCGTCCATTCCATTGGTCCCAGACCACTGTCCCGATTTCCACAAAAAAAATTTTTTTCCACTTTTATGAGGTCAAATGCTTTCTTTTCACACAAAATGAACGATTTCCTTACTGTACTTGCTGAAATATTTGCGAAAGACGGTTATCGACCCTCTAAAATCCACGTTTTTGGACACTTCTTCTACCATATCTCCGGAACTGCTTGACGGATTTATCTCATCATTGAACTTGAGAGAAAAAAAAGTTTAGGCTTATCGGGTAAGTCTTTTGGAAAAAATTGAAGACGCAATACCAGACATTTCTTTTATTGCTGATTCACATATTAAATATATCATTCCCTTAACTACCGTCTCGATCTACCCCATGTTGCAATAAAATTGTTTGCGGTAAACTTACAGGACCTTGTACTTCGTACGGGTTTAAAAACGATTCCTTCGCTAAACGTTTATGACTCAAATAATAGTACATTATGCACCGCTGTCCAGGATGCTCTATTTTGACGATTTGGAGGTTATTTCCCGGACCGAAGGCGTGGGAAATAATCCAAATCGTCAAAATAAACCATCCTGGACAGCGGTGCATATATAGTTTTATCTATCGAGAGCAATATATCGAGTTAAACAGTTTTGCCCTAGGGAATTAAGTACGAGATTATTGCTCTAGATAGATAAACTTTTTTAAACTGAAAATCGAATCTATGCGAAGATGTTAGACGGCTAAGTCGAAATAAATTCTCCGCTCCTCAGGAAGTTGTGTGATACACAAGCATCGGGGGTGACTGCTGATACGGTTTGTGCGACTTACCGGAACAAATATCAAACAAAAGAAAATCTTCATCCAAGCCAAGCGTTTCCTTGTGAAATAAGTCACAGATAAGTTTCCTTAAATTACACTCATCTGTACTAAGAAGCAACTACTAATTAAGAATTATAGACATCCATAGCATATGTAATTGCACAGTTATTTCTTTCATTAATATGAACTTGTTTGATATCAATTTAACTACTCCGAAACACACCTTACATCCAACTCAATTAACACAGTATTATTTGTTTACCTAAATAAATCCTATGCCTTATCAACACTGTACGAACGCTCAACACACCACTCTCTATAAAATGTTCAAACATTTGAATGGCGCTTACAAAAATAGCTTACGGCAAAATACCAACCAACTTAAATAAATCATTAAGCCAATTATGTGCGATTTCATGCTGGCACATAATTATTTCCTTTAAGTGTATTCACATCTAAAGTAAACCTCAATCGAATATAAAATAAACAATTTTCACATCGGCATTATTAACAGCCGTACCAGATAATTTCTACATGTAAAATTATATACAATTTGTAAATTCTCTTCAAATGAAAAAAAGAATCTAAAAAATCAAAATAAACAACCACACATCACACAATAAAACGACCCATAAACCAATAAACATAACGAAGCGATAGCGGCCATAAAAATTCCATAAAAAAAAATCTGTGTACTCCTAACTCCAAACAACATAATCTATATGAATTGTTTATGTTTTGAAAATGCCAGCCAAAATAACCCCCATTAATGTCTAGCCTGAGTTGTTGTAAAATATCCAATAGATGGCATTTTGGTACCAACATTCTCTAAGTTCTGTTTATTCCGATGTGCAACTAATACAAATGTAAAAATGTTTGGGTTTGAATGAAAAAAGCCAATAAAAACGTCATCGATGTCGCACAGACACTATCGAAAACATGAAGTCAAGTCTTAAACAATTCCTTTTGGTTGACGTTCCATTCAATGCAGGCATAATCCAAGAGTCACTCATTATTTTCCTCTCTTTATGTACTTTTTAAACTTCCGCAAAAAAGTCTACTCCGATTTGTGTTTTATTATATCGAGTGTATCACATTGGCAATCCTTTAAACTCTTCAAATAGCATTATATACAGTGCGTGCCATTGTCTCACTCTACTCAAATATTTAAAATAAGCACACACTCAAAATACCAAAAATCTCTCACTCTCTGACAGCTTTAAAGCCGACCTGCAATCAAATTTACCTCTTTCATATTTTCCCTTTTTCTGTTCAGACTTCGTTTTTATAGTCATTTCCTTACCTCACTTCCGGTTCAGATAAGAATTTTTTTATTCTCACCAATACATTAATACCGAAAGGATTATTATCATTTCAAGCTTTCAGCAAAACTCTCTTGATATGTCGATATAATACGATAATTCGCTTTAGAGAAAAGAAGGCTCTCCGTATATTCTTTTTGAATGAAATTATGAGAAATATATGAAAAAAGCTCGACATAAACGAGAAGAATTTGCAATCGACCAAACTGAGATTATTGAGATATTGAGAGTGCAAAACACAACAACACAACAGAATCCGCTCGCGTTTCTTTTCACTGTATCTTATATGCGACATTTCAGCGTTAGTGACATTACATTCGACTTTTTTCTAATGTATGTTGAAAATTATACATTCGTCCAAGAAGAATCCAAGAGACCCATTTTGTTGAGTCCCATCATTTCCAACTAAATTATGGAATATTGAAACTTTGTAGCTGATGGGTTTTATGAGATGCGCTAGGAATGTGGCTAACGATGGAATGCCTTATATGATAACACATAGGTAGACGAATGTTGCATAACATACAGTTCGAAAAAAAAATCGCGAATATTCATTATCCACAAATCAAACATTTTAAAAGAAGTAATCTAGAGAAATCAAAACGATACTGATTAAAATATCGTGTAGTAACTCACCGTAAACTGAATTCCTTCTTATTTTTAATTTATAACGCAAAATGACCTTGTACGTAGAAAATGAATATTTTTTTAGTTCCATACAAAATAAGGAAGTTTGTAGTTACGGTGCTTATGCGAGTACCGTGACATTATTTTTTCACTAGTCGAAAGAGGTAGTTGGGTTTTTCGTTTGGTTGTGCAAAAAAAAAAAATTGTCCGTGCAGTCTGTGCGTCACCACGATGATTAGAGCTCATCTCAACCAATTTTAATTAATTTAATAATCAATAATGATCTTGAAACACAGATCTAGCGCCCACACCAACGCTATCCGATTACTAGACCTACCCGGAGTCTTTACACTCTTTCACTAATTTGGAAGTATTAAAAAGCTTTCGAAGATACGGCGAAACAATCGGTAAAAAAAGTGAGGGTCTGTGAAACTTTTTCGCTTATCATTTGGTGAAAATCGGTTAATGCATTAACTTTACTGTCTGGCCTGGACGAAAGAAAGACAGAAGATGCACGAATAGCTTTTGTGAAGTTAATGCGTTTTAAGTGGTTTGTGCTGTAGGGTAATAAATAAACAACCTCTTGATAGTGGTTCGGTTCTAGAGATGTACATAATCCAAAAAATTGTCTTTTGCTATGTTGTACAGAGTATTGAAAAAAACATTTTTGGCCATAGAAATAGAATTTTTCCTCACAGCCCAAAGTGAGGTAAATCCTCATTTTTGTTGCCACCTACTGTCGATTAAATTTTGATATAATTTCTAAAAATTGGATGAAACGGCGCTATGCTAATTAAAGAGTAAACGAAAAATAGACTAAAAGTATTATCTCTGCATGCCAGTATTAACTGCTTTGCATTTAAATGCATTTCTAAATGGCATTCACCGTACTCTGTTAAAAGCCTGATGTGCCGATGTGGCTTCAATTGTGGTGGGATAAAATGTTTGGCTGGTATAACGCGAGCTTTGCGTCGAATTACGTTTTTTGTACATGAAATACATAATATATTTCGTTTATTTATCACAGCTAAGAAACAACGTAACCAAAAAAAAATAAATATTTTCCGAATTTGCTTTAATGAATTTTTGGAATTTTTCAATTTATTATTTTTTTGAAACTTTTAACGCGTGTGAAAATTGTATTTTTTTCTCCTGTTTTCTTTGTATTTGCGGTAGCTTTTCATCATTCTAAGTTCACTTTTTTCTGTTTTGAATACAAATATAATTGTAATTAACTGTTGATAGCAGTTTTAAAGAAGCTGTAACTTATTTCTGAAAAGTTTTCTAATATTGATTAAGATTGAATTTTCGCAGCTGTTTGCGTATGGTTGCGTATGCTGTACCAGAGAAAACTATAAAAAATAAAATTCACGTAGACTGTGCCCCTTGCCCTCACATATAACAAGAATATTGATCACTAATACATTCTTAGGGATCATTTAGAGGGTTTTAGGGGCTGTGCATGTGCACAAATGACGTCCGTTTTTTCGATGTTCTGACATCCTCCCCCTTTCGTTCGGAACAGTCCGATTTCCCTGACGCAGATGTTAGATTTCGTACGCCTCCAAACGGCTCAACCCATCACCCTAAACTTTTTTCCCTGAAAGGTACATATATCCCATAATTCAAGTTCGAATATAAGCAAAATCGGTCAAGCAGTTCCGAAGATATGGTCGAAGAAAATTCCACAAACGGGATTTTCGAGGGTCGGTGAACCTTTTTCGCAAAAACCTCAGCGAGTTAAATGAAAATGAAAGCATTTGATGTCACAAAACTATGAAAATTTTTTGTGGAAATCGGTTCAGTGGTCTGGGTACTGGGACCAATTTCGTCCATTCGAAATTGAGTTTGCCGGCCATATACGATAGTATCACACAAAAAAAATTTCACGATCACAGAAAAATTTCTTTACTCGTTGTCCCACCGAAAACTTATCATTACATGTATATGTGTACCCCACGGAAATTATTCATTACATGTCATTCATTACGTTACATGTAGCCCCCACCGGAAACTTCTCATTACATTTATATCTTCATGTAATGACGCGTTTTCGGTTGGGACACCGATTAAAACAACATACAGTGGGGGATGCTTAATAAGTCATCCATTCTGACACTCGCAAACTCATTCGTGTATTTTTAAGCAACTTGCTTTAAAAACTGTTTTTTGACTCTTGTAGTTGTATACCTCGCCTTCGGCTCGGGATACAAACTCAACACTCGTCAAAAAACAGTTTTGGTTAAAAACACCACCCTTGATTATGGCTCATGTAATGACTTATTTCCTCATCCCCCACTGTAATCAACTATTATTAATTCTATGGGCCTGAACAAGTGAATCAATTTTCATCAACTTTTTTAGTTAGTTTTTTTAGATTTATATCTTTCATAAAAGCCTTGAAAAGCAATCCCTGTTTGTAAATCGCGGAGATATAAGCAAAAACTTTCCTGAGACCTTTAAAAAAGTACGTTTTGGACGACTTTTTCGATCGTAACTTCTTGACCAATTTTGCCCATCTTCAATAGCAACCCTACTTTTCAGTCAATCCCGGGGACCGCCTTATGGCTGAAAAAAGAAAAACGGATCCAAATTTTCAAAACTTTCGCCTGTAGCAAAACACCATAGCGATAGCGATAGCGTTTCCATTTGTCGAATAGCGACAGCGATAGCGACTTTTTCGTTAGTTTCACGCTATCGCTATCGCTATTTTTCATATGTTTGAATATTACAAATTTCTTCGTTCTGCTATTGAAAAATCATTAGGAAACATTCCCGGAAGACACTACCTGCGTGTTTACAAGCAAAGGTATTTTGCTTATATCGAAATGAGACCTTTCGAAGGTCCTCATCTGTCTCATTAATTGATTTCCTCAGTGAGCATTCTCTATTTTAAGTGAACACCTAATCATTTGAACTTGAAAGGAGACCTTTCAACAGTCCTCATCGGTCTCAGTAATAGTTTTTTAAATTAAAATCTAAAAATATGAGAAGAAAAGAGGTGACCTCAAAAGTCTCAACACTTTCAATGCATCGAAATTATCTAAAATGAGAAGTCCTAAACGTGTACTTTAACTGAACTT